>WEIV01028666.1:0-93020 GCA_013390005.1 Calyptomena viridis | reverse complement strand
AGGTTTCTTTTCCATCCCTTCCTGCAGCTACTGACCCACAAACCCCAGTCACTACCACAGGTATTTAGGAACACAGAAGTGTAGACAGGAAATATTTCTTTCCCTACATCAAGCAACCACTTTTATTGAAGTGTTGGGTTAATATAGATATTAATTGTTTTAATACATTTTTTTCTTTTGCTGTTTTATATACCTGCCTCTAAGCTCTTTGGGAAGGGTTCTATAAGGGATGAAAGACTGGTCTGTGGCCTAAAGCTCTTTGAATCAATTCCAGAATGGTTTGGATTGGAAATCATCCTCATGCCATGGGCAGGAACACCTTCCACTCTCCCAGGTTGCTCCAAACCCCAACCAACCTGGCCTGGAAAACTTCCAGGGATGGGGCAACTGTCATGATCCTGTTTAAGTACCTAGAACTTAATATTCCAAAACCAGAGGCCCCATCCAAACACCAGGATGTGCTGCCTCTGGCCCCATCTGGGAATAGCCCAGTTAATCCGGCCAAAAATCACTAAAAATCCTGGGCCACCATCTGAGCCTGGCTGTATTTAGTTTACTAATAGAGATGTATTTATCAGGCTACAGTTGAAGCATTTAAAAGTGGAATTCAGCTCTGCCAGGCCGTGTCCCTGCAGCTGGAAGTCAGTGATCCTGCCTGGTGTCAGCACAGCCCATGGGGGGCTTTCTTTTCATCCAGAGTGGATTTGCCAGCACTCACTGCATATGCTAAACATAATTAGAGCCTCTTTCTTCAATTAAACCTTTTGTCTTTGGCTAATAAGGCAAAATCTCTGTCAAATCTCTGCATAATGCAGAGAAACGAGTCTGCAAATGGCTCGTGGAATTCTTGTGCAAATGCAGGTCTTGTGAATTTGATTTATTTCCTTTGTAGTTTCAGATTGTGGTCAGGCCCTGGCACAGCTGCCCAGGACAGGGGTGGAGTTCCCATCCCCAGAGGGATTTAAAATCCCTGTGGATGTGGCACTTGGGGACATGGGTCAGTGGTGGCCTTGGCAGGGCTGGGAATGGTTGGATTTGGAGATCTTAGAGGGCTTTTCCAACCTAAATAGTTTTATAATTCTATATAGAACATATCACAGTGGACTGCAGGACACTGGGCTCTCTCTGAGGTTTCTGTCCTCAGGCCTTTCTCCACTTTTATTCTATTTTTTTTTAATTATTTGGTTCCTTATCACTGTTAATAGATATGGAATCAAAATGTCTTAATTACAAAATGTGCCCAAATTAAAATACCATGAACCAAAGCAGTTTAGGAAAAGCCAGAGGGAACTGTGTCCTTTAATCAGCCACTTTATTAATAATGTAATAAATTCCCCCAAAGTTCTCTCAGGGCTCATGACTTTCTGATGGAAAATTTTGCTGGAGGGATGGGAAAGGATCTTGTGCTCAGTGAGCCAAACTATGCTTGGGGCAGGAGCTGGACTGCCAAAGAAAAACATTTAAAACTGGGTTTGGTGTCACCTTGAGCGTGGAGATGTTTAAGCCAAACATAAATAAATAATTGCAAATCCCATGGGAAATAAAACCATAAAATAAATACACCATGGGAGACAGATTTGTCCACTTGCAGATCAGTGAACTCTCAGGGATGCTCAGGAAGTATTTCTGAGTTACCCTAATTAAAGTGAAATTAGGATGTGGCATCTGTAAATCTATTTTGTCAGGATCATGTGTTAATGTAAAAGGAAAATAATTTGGAGAAAGCACTTGGCTAAAAGCTTACTAAATATACACACCTGTTTTTCAAAAGGTTTTCTATAGCAACCACCAACAAAGAGGTTTTAGAACCACAGCATCTCTGTACATAAATGCTAAAGTCCCTACATTTTCTTCTGAAATCTAATTTTGTCTGGAAATTAAAACTCCAGCAGCAAAGCTGCATTTTATTGAAATACTCCAGTTTTCCTAAGAAATCACAATTTTTAAACTCCACATTTGTGTTGTCCTGTGAGCATCAGAATAATGTTCACCTTCATCAAGCTCTTTATGCCCATTTTATTTTCCTCCCTTACCATCAACAATCATATCAAGGAAATAAAAGACGGCCATGAAACAACAAAAAGGTAGCAAAAACTACATCTTTTTTTTATTACATTACAGGTCAAAATGGGGATAACAATAAGGTGAAGACACAGGGAAATGTGATTTCTTCAAAAATGGCCTTATGAACATTTCAATGGAATAATCAAGAATTCAATTTCACTTCTGGAAAAACGTAATTCAAAATAGCAACAACTTCAAAACTTTCACCTCCCTCCCCCAAATAGCTCAACTAAGGGCTCAAAAGGGATCAAAAAGAGTTAAATTATAGAATACTCTGGATATCCAAAATATACATACACACACCCCCTGACCATCTCTGATCATCTCTGATCATCCCCAGCTTTCTGGCTCTGAATCTTCTCTTTCTTTATTTCACTCCATGATTACAAAAGCCTTGAGGAAAGTGTGGCACACAGCAGTATCCCGATTTTCCAAGGAAAGCATGACAGGAACCATCTCCAGGAAGAAGGGTTCAACCAGTGTTTCCTTAACCACACCAAGGAACTGATTCAAATTAAAATGAAAACCACAAAAAACCCCTCAACAAAAGCCTTTTTTTCCTACAGCATGAGGAGTATTTCAAGCAAATACATTATTTTTCCCCTGTCTCAAAGGCCACTGAGATTGTTGGGGGCTTGGGGGACAACACACAAGAGGGGCTGAGAATTTGTTTCATTTTCAAAGGAAAGGTAAATGGGAGATCTTACCATCTAAGGAGGGAAGACAGAAGACAAAAGCAGGCTCCCTTACAGGTGAAAAGTGGAAGAATTAGAGGCAACAGCCACAAGGTGTAACAGGGAAAAGGATTTTCACTGTGAGTGTGGTCAAAACTGTATTAAAAATTCAGGTGGACACAGCCATGGGCATCCTGATCCGAGCTGGACCTGCTCTGAGCTCAGGTTTGGACCAGAGACCTCCAGAGGTTCCTCCCACTCCAAATTATCCAAGTTTCTACAATCCTAATGTTCAAATATTTCCACTTCCCATATCCCAGGCTGCTCCAACCTGGCCTTGGGCACTTCCAGGGAGGGGGCAGCCACTTCTCTGGGCAGCCTGTGCCAGGGCCTTCCCACCCTCACACAGAATTCCTTCCCTCCAATCTAGTCTAGTCTAGTCTATGTAATTTTTATTACTTTCATTTCCAAATGGGTCCAGAACTGAACAGGGAGTATCAATAATTGTCTTAGAATCACATGCAAAGCCAAGATCCTTTCCCTGTTTTTACTCCATACACCACATCTGTCACCTCTGGGTCAGATGGACTGGAGCAGCTCACTCCACTAAACCATTTTTTATTAGAATCTGACCATTTTTTCCAGGATTTGGGTTCCACAACTGTTTCTTTCACGACTGAACCCCTGCAGCACCTTTGTCTCAGCAAACTTTACATGACATCCACACTATTTTTCTGGAGAAGGTCAAACCCTGTCAGGTACAAACAGCACAGACCCTCTTGCACCCACTGTGGCAGCAAACAAAGGTGGAATTCAGTTCACAGCCCTTGTTCTCAGAGCAAGAGTTGAACATTTTCTGAATTCCATCCTTCCCACAGACAGCATCTTATGCAGGAGGAGTCTCTGGGAATATGTATCTTTCAGAGGGAAACAAATTAATGGCTTTTCTCAGACTTAAAACATTCATTTTTGCACATAACAGAGATGCTGCCCGGGCTGAGAGAGGGAAGCAAGTTGCATTGAGGCACGAAAATGCACATGGAAAAAGATCTCTTCAGCTTTTGTCCCTCAATGATCTTTTCTCAACCATTTTTAGAACATTTCCACCAACTGTGACATCACTGCTCCCATGTCTAAATCTGACCTCAGCAGCTTCACTGTTCCTTTGCCCAAATTTCATCTATTTTAGTCTTATAAATGGACAAAATAAAGACCTTGAATTCATTCTGACAGGCTTTTCTTTTTTCTTTTTCATCAAATGGATGAGTCCATTTATCTCAGGATGGAAATGAACTTCCTAACATTTACATTCTCTGCAGCACTTCCTTCAAAAATTGACATAATCCAGATGACAACACAGTCTGCAAGGTTTCCACCCATTAACTTGGACACAACACCAAGGCTGTTCATTATCCCTTTTTCTTTATTGATGGATGGATGTTTGTTGATTCATCCACCTCCAATTCCTGTGTTCCTTCAGTTTCCTATAAATAAATGGTACAGGAATTATGGACACTAATATTTATATCTCAAATATTTTCATTTATACATTTCTTTGGGCTTTAAAAGCTTGAAGTTATTTACAGAGCTGGAAGAAAAAGATGACGTTTGATTTTCTGTGGATATTTTCATCAGTGAAGGCAAAAAATTCTGTGAAAATATGTTGACTTTCACTTTTCCTATAAAGGATTTCTTAACAGAAAGACACTCATGACACTAAAAGTCAAACACAGATTACCAAAGTCTTCCACAAACCTGAAGGAGTTGGGTTCTCAGAGCTCACCTAGAAAGTCCAGAACCTTTCCCACCCCTCCAAATAAGAGCAATTTTTGCCACATGCTGGTTTTCCTCCTTTTTCCTTTCCTGCACGATTCCTGACAGTTCCCAAGGGATCCTGGGAAGAGCATTTTTGGTGGCTAACCTTCAACTTGGGTACAAAGCAAAAAACCACAAGATGTGCCAGTAAATGCATTTACTAATAAATTCAAATCGCAGAACATGATCTAATCCCTCATCCTCGATTTTCTGAAAGGGAACTGTTTTCAAGTGTTTCTGTGAGAGCTTAAGAGCAATGAATAGTTGGAATTCAATTCTGAAGAAGCATCTCAGAGACCTTGAACAAGGGGAAAGATTTTTGCTAATACTCAAACACAGCTGGCAGGTGAAAGGATTAACAAGGGCTTGAGCTGCTCAGGATGAATGAGGAGAATTAGCAACCAGAAAAAGTAAAGGTTGGTGTTGAGGCACCTCAGGTAGCTTTAAAATCCCTAAGTTTCCATGAGTAGCAGGTTGAATGTGCAGACATGAAGCTCAAAACGGGTAATTTTCCCTGTTCAGAACCATTTTGAAAGTAATTCAAATCAATATGTTCCACTAGTTTTTCTGGGGCTGCAGTAAAGTCACATCTACCAACTTGAACCTCAGCAGCCTCAAGCCCAAACTGAAGTTATTTTCCTGAGTTTAGTAGTAGTAGTTTTATCACAAACTACCTTTTGTGAGACCTCTGGGAGAAGAGGCAGTGGAGGAAATTCACTGAATATCTTTACTAATGGATCTCTTTGTTATCCCGTGTTCCCACCACCTGTTTCTTGAAACTACTTCTTACCTCTCATCTTACCCAGGAATCACAAGTGGGTTTGGGGACAGGACAATCTCACTGCTCCATCTCAGCAGAACATTTTGCCTAAGTGGGTTTAGGGGCTTGGAGTGGCTACTAAAAAACAGGAGTATATAAATAATGCAGAAAGCTCCAAAAGCAGAATCTGGGTCCTTGCCCAGATCTGAGCAAACCAAGGCATGAGATTTGGGATGCTCCAGGTGCCTGCCTGGATTTTATTACACCTAAAATGCAGGTGCCTGGTATTAATTCAGTGTACTTCAGTTAAGCAGCAGAGACTTGAGCTGCCACCTCTACTGGCAAAAAATGTGCCAGGTCCCATTTCCTGCCCCTGAGGCCCAAAAAACATGGCACAGCTACACCCTCTTCCTTCCCAAACATACTGGTTGCATCCAAAGAGCCAACTGGGAATTGTTCCTTGGCTGTCCAAGTTTTCCAACCATGCCTGGACACCACCCAGGAGAGTTTCTGTCCAAGGAATCCTTATATCACTTTAACAGTGTGGAGAGTGACTTTCCAAGTGTCCACAACTCTGCTTAGCTCTCCAACAAAATAAATCTGACTTGGCCCCAAGCACTTCTGAAGAGTCATTCAGAGGTGGTTTATTTGGAGTTTTAGGCACAGAGATGGGACAATCCACTTGATCTGAAGCCTAAGTACCTGAATGAGGGTTCTCAAAACCAACATCCAACCCAGCCTAGGAAAATAAAGTGGTCTCCCAAGGCCAAATGTTTAACTGGGAAGAGCTCAGCCTTTTTAAAAAGAATGAAAAACAAAAAAATTCAAATGCAGCTGATGGGTCTTGGCAGGAGAAAGACCCACTGTGTCATTTCTGGAACCCAAAATGGTAGGTGGCATCTATTTCAGTAGGATTCATTTAAAATATGGAATCATAGAATCCCAAAATGGTTTGGTTGGAAGGGACCTTGGAAACCATCTAATTCCAACCCTTTGCCATAGGCAAGGACACCTTCCACTAGACCAGGCTGCCCCAAGCCCCATCCAACCTGGTCTTCAACATTTCCAGGGATGTGAAAACGCAGGGATGTAATTCTAGATAATTCTTTGGGTTCAGGAGAAAGCTGAGGGAAATTGCCAACGAGCAATAAACTGACTCCAGACCTACCCTGGGACATGTTGGATTGTTCCCAAGAGAAGCTGCTCCCTTTCCATTGATAATGGAAGAATCCTATGTGACACATTTTGGGTAAGGCCATTAATTTTCCAGAGCTAAAGCAAGGTAAGAGTAGTCCCCCTCTGAGTGCTTCAGTCAGTCAACTGCTGTGCTTTTGTTCTCTGGCCCAAAACATGTTCCATCTGAGCTTACAGATCCTGGAGGAGAAGCTGCTGGAAAGGAGTGTTCCTGGGTATTTGGCATGTTTTAGCCAAGTGACTTACACAGTGCCCCAGGCCCAAATGCAGACATGGCAGTTCTGTGATGACTCCAACTGAAAGAATTAATATACTATTAATGGATGGATATTGCTCCAAACACACCTTTCCCACAGTCCTGGAGGATGAGAAGACTGAGACTTCTACTATCCTGGAATATGCTCTTATTTTCCCATTTACTAGAAGTAAATACACTGAAAATTTATTTTGTGGGCTGACAATTCCACACATTTCCATGTAGTTTTTGTTCCTGCACTTTCCATTACTATAGCCAACTGATCTAATTGGATTTGTCACTGTGAGGGCACACACACTATCCATGACTATCCACGTGGATATCCAATATCCATATCCAACAGTGGGGATATTTGCAACACATTGTGTAGAAAAAACCATCACACTAAAGCACTTTTTTTAGGGCTCAAGAGATTTTAGAACCACATGGAAAGTTTGGAGGAAGAGACAGAGCCAAGAGAAGGTCTGTTGGTGACCTCTGAACCCCTTTCCTTTTCCCTGCCTTTCACAACAGGCCAAAGGTTGGATGTGCTGATGGAATTTTTCAAGCAGAAATAGTGGCCAGTGTTTAGATCACAAAAACCATCAGAAGGACCATGATCAGTCAATCAGATTCCTCTTTTATTTAGTAAGATTTACAAGCAAACATCACCTGTGGAATCCTTCACTACAGGTTTAGAGTGGTGGGTATTCCTTGAGTCCAAAAGACCTCTCAGTGCACAGGCACTAATCCACACAATGGATGAGTGGAAGGGACCACAGAGATCCCAGAGTTCCAAACCACTGCCATGGACAGGGATATATCCTAAAGCCTCATGATTAGAAGTGTTTAATATCAAACAGTAGAATGTGCTTCACATTTTTAGTAAATTTATTATTTTTCCTCTTAATGACTGGGATTAAGGAGTCAGGAAAATCAGATCTCCACAAAGTTAATACTTTGCTACAATTCCAGGTGCTGGTGTCTTCCCTCTGGTGACCAGTGATAGGGCCAAAGGAAATGGTTGGAGTTGTGCCAGGAAAGGTTTGGGTTGGATCTCAGGAAAAGGTTCTTCCCCCAGAGGGTGGGTGGGCACTGAACAGCTCCCCATGGAATGGGCACTTCCCAAGGCTGCCAGAGCTCCAGGAGAGTTTGGACAATCCAGGGACAGGGTGGGATTGTTGGGGTGTCTGTGCAGAGCCAGAAGTTGGACTTGTTTTGGATCCTTGTGGGTTCCTTCCAACTCAGGATATTCTGAGTTCCTCTGAGCTCACACATTAATTCACAGCTTGTTGCTGCAGCCATGAAAACCATAAACCCAAAGTGCAAACTGAAGGCCAAAGTACTCTAGGAACATGTAAATACTTAATCTGAAGGATTTGAAGACAGAGAAACTGAGGCCCAAGGAGTGTTTGACTCAGGAAAAAGTCAGAGAGTACCAGGCTAAGAATAGAAACCAGTCCCTGAACCTCTGCTCCAACCCACCAACTACTGTGAAATTGCCTCTGTTTGAAGGAAGGAACAGGTTTCCCAGGGAAGCTCTGGCTGCTCCATCCCTGGAAGTGTTCAATCCCTGGTTAGACAGGCCTTGGAGCAACCTGGGATATGGACTAGAACATCTTTAAGATGCCTTCCAACCCAAACCATCCCACATTTCCATGTTTCTAAAGGAGTTTGCCCGTGCCAGGTTAAAACCATCAGTCTCATGTTCTCACTCCAGACCAGGTAAAGCAGCAAATTAAAAACTTTACCTCTCCAACTTTCCTCCCCTCACTCCCCTCCCCGCTCCTTTCGGAGGCACATTTGGTATTTGTTTTGAATCCTGGCCGATTTTCAGTTCGCAGAACCTGATGCAGAGAGTTACTTGATATTCCGAAGGCGTTATTTTAAGATGAAACAATGTAAATTCTGATTCGGATGGCAGATGGCTGGCAGTTCACTGTTTGGCAAACCAACTGGTGGGGTATGTTAGAAAGTCGGAGCAGCAGGTAGTACAGCTCAATTTGAAACGACCACAGATGCTCGGAGAGGCGCGGGGGAAGGGCGCAAGCTGGTCAGGAAATTAAGAACAGTAGTCAGAGCTCACAGGGGAAAAGAGAAAAAAAAATTAAAAAAAAAAAAAATAAAAATGACAGTAATTAGCTGAAAGTTTTCTTCCCCCAATCAGCACTTTTTGGATGTGAGTTATGAGAGATGAGAGCGAGCGCGTCGTGATTCATGTGAACGCGGCGCTGGGTGGCCGAGGGCTCGTTTAGGAGCTGCACCTGATGGTTCTAAAACTTCTGCACCACTCGTATCCCACGTGAGGGCTGTGAGCTCCTACAAGCCTTGTGCTGCTCTCTACAGAGGGATGAATATCATCCTTGGTGTCCAAGGTGGCCTGGTGCTCACACCCTTGTTGCACACTGTCGGGGCATCCCTCTGGATGGACCAAGCACTAGGATGGACTTGATGACCTTGGAGGTCTTTTCCAACCTTAATCCTTGAATCATAGAATGGTTTGGGTTGGAAGGGACCTTAAAGCTCAGCTCATTCCAACTCCCTGCCATGGGCAGGGACACCTTCCACTATCCCAAATTGCTCCAAGCCCCATCCAACCTGACCTTCCAACTCTTCCAGGGATGGGGCAGCCACAGCATCTCTGGGAAACCTGTGCCAGGGCCTCCCCACCCTCACATGGAGGAATCCCTTCCCAATATCCCATCTAACCCTGCCCTCTGGCAGTGGGAAGCCACTCCCTGTGTCCTGTCACTCCAGGCTCTTGTAAATAGTCTCTCTCCATGTTTCCTGTGGGCTCCCTTTAGGTACTGAAAGGCCACAGTTAGGTCACCCCAAAGCCTTTTCTTCTCCAGCCTGAACAATCCCAATTCTCTCAGCCTTTCCTCACAGCAGAGGTGTTCCATCCCCCTAATCAACCTGTTGGCCACTTCTGGACTTGTTCCAACAGGTCCATGTCCTTTATGTGCTGTTGCACCCCAGAGCTGGAGGCAGCTCTGCAGAGCAGAGGGGCAGAATCCCCTCCTGGTGATTTGTGGTCTCTGTTCCCATCAGTTTCCCACAAAAGGCATCTGCCCTCCCCCCTACACCAACACCCATCCTGCCATGACAGGGGAGAGCTCGGCACCCGCTGTCGGTCTTTCCCAAATTGGTAACTAAGTGGGATGAATCCTTTGGAGAAGCCCAGCTTTCTGCACTCCCGCAGGTGTCGGAGCTTAGAGGAGATGTCTCATTTTGTGATGGCTAAAAGTAGCTGTGTTGGATCCCGACACAAAGGGTGGGAGCTGGAAACCAGAACTTTGCTCAAACTGGGGAGTGAAAATTTACTTCAGCTCAGCTCAGCTAAGCTGGTACCAGAGGCCGGTCTGGCCATGCCCACCTTCTTCTGCCCTCCAGAACTGGGTACCAGCATCCAAACTGACTCTTGGGAATGGTCTCTGGCAGATGCCACCTCCCAAAGTGTGCTTGGGAAGGGGCTGGAAAATTTTCCAGGGCCAAAACTGTGCCAGGATCAGCTAACAGTAAGAACATCCCTGGAAGTGTTTCAGGCCAGACTGGACAGGGCTTGGAGCAATCTGGGATAGGGGAGAGTGTCCCTTTCCACGGCAGGGGGTGGAATGGGATGAGCTTTAAGGTCCTTTCCAACCCAAACCACTGTGTGTTCTACAATCTTGCACAAACTTGTTCTGATCCAACTCCCTTGAAACAAAGTTATTTACAGAAGAAGAATTTCATTTTTAAGGTCATTCTGCTGGTTTCTCTCTCTGTAATCTCATGGACCTCCCTACACTATGGTTTGTTTAGAAGGGGAGCAGCATTCCTTCATGCCATACTTACCCTCTTTAACATCACCTTAATCAACTTTAAATGCTCTTTCTTCCCTCTAAGGTATGTATTTCAATATTTTAGCAAGCAGCATCATGCTCCACAGAGCTCTCCAACCCCTTCCTGCCTACAATTCATGGAAATGAAGCAGTTAAGCACAAAAGCAATATACCTGTGAACACACACAAATTGTAGACTGGCAGATGAGGCAATTAGATACTGAGTTAATTTATATGAAAAAAAGCAGGAGAGCTGCATATTTCCTCAGATGTACATTGGTTCTACAACATTGTACAGGCAGAAGATTATATAGGAATAATGGATTGCTTTGCTCATTGTATTTTTTCTAAGAATTGTACAAAATGTGTATACAGGGCACTGTATTACTTGGAAACCCGTCTGCAATGAGGAAATTAAAGATCACTGTAAACCAAGAGCAGGCAGGGAAAGCATTAGGGCTGTCACTGCTCTAATGCCTAAAATGGCTCCTGAACGTTGAGATGTTGATGCAAGATCTTGACATTATTTATTGAGGGAATTTCATAGGTGCTTGGCACTTCAAATTAGAGAGCTATAAAAAGTGGAGATTATTGTTTAACAGCTGGGGGAAA
Source organism: Calyptomena viridis (assembly GCA_013390005.1). NCBI lineage: Eukaryota > Metazoa > Chordata > Aves > Passeriformes > Eurylaimidae > Calyptomena > Calyptomena viridis. The sequence continues at coordinate 81,845 of WEIV01028666.1, read as the reverse complement.
GGAGTAATTCACATCCCCCAGCTTCAGGCACGAGAGATTGCTGACATCCTTCAACAGGCTGCAGGGAGAGGAGGCAATTCCACGTGTCCAAGTCCCAGCCTGCATCAATGCAGAGCCCTTCTCTCTCCATTAACTCCAGCAGGAACAGGGACAGAGCAGTTGGCTGAGTTCTCTACCCAGATTTGCCTCATTTTCACCCTTTTTTTTTAAGCTGAAGGCAAAGCAGGGGTTTACTGCACCATATTGACCACAAATAAATATCAGAGGCATCACTATTCCTCCTTCATCTGCACCACTGAGAACCTGAGAATTCCTCCTACACATCCCTTGGCTATAAAATAAAGCCCTTGAGCCCTCCCCTAAGTGTTGCATCACCTTTTAAAGGCCTTGTCTTAAGGTCTAACACTATTAAATTTTCTTTATGGGATCTGGAAATAAACATAAAGCCATTGCTGACAACACTTGTGAATGGCACAAAGTTTGACATCATAATAAGTATTAAGGAGCATGAGGTGGCCATAAAATCAGCTCAGATTCCTTAGTACATTAAGCTCAATCAGCAAAGCCATATTTTAATATAGACATATGAGTCTGTGTTCAGATAGAAAGCAGGAAAGCAGGAATGGAGAGAACAAAGGATTGCATAATGGAAAATAGCATCTGAAAGTAATTTAGGGGTCACAGTAGCCAAAAAGCTTAGCACTAGGATCCCATTAGGATGCCGTGATGAAAAGCACTAATGCAATTCATGGACATGTGCACAGCAGAGGAGGAGTAGGAGGAGAGAGTGACTTGATTTTCATTTACAGCAGCATTGAGACTAATGCTGGGATATTAAATCCACTCCTGCCAACCACATTTTTAAAGGATGTCAAAAAACTATGGATGGCGTAAGGAAGATTTGCAGTAGGAATGTGAGGACTGGAGAGCATGTCTTTGGCTTCCAAGGGACTGGCTTCAAATTCTGCATGTCCAGGAAACACAAAATTATCAGAGAATCACAGAATGGTTTGGGTTGGAAGGGATCTTAAAGCTCATCTGGTTCCAACTACCTGCCATGGGCAGAGAACCCTCCACTATCCCAGGTTTTTCCAATCCCCATCCAACCTGGCCTGGAACACTTCAGCTGTGACAAATTTTCCTCTGGCAAAAGGAAAAGTGATTGATCTGATGCACAGAGGGGAATTGATGAAAACTTCTAAGGTGAAAAAATCCCCGACACTGTAGAATTCAGTGCATGAGGATTTGATCTGTCCCAGAGCCTGGTACTTCATCAATATCTGACCATCAACATTTTAAAGCAACAGTTAATGAGGCAAATAAAAAACTTAATGTTACGTGTATAAAGATGATTAGGATCCAATTCTGTTCATCAAAAAGCTGCCTCTGAAATGAATTCCTTAAATGTCCCAAGGAAACCAGGGAGTGTCGGGAACATTGCACTGCCATATGCCATATGCTTGGCATCCATGGGCAGAATTCCCAGAGCAGGGAATATCTCTCTAAAGACCTTGAGTGCCACCCAGGCTCAGGCTCAGACACCTGCAGGGAGGTGCCTGCAGGGACTGGATTCACTTACCCACAATGGGTGCCCACCTGAGATGCCCTGGAGCACCCAAACCACCCACGGGAGGCCGAGAGGTTGAAGGATGGGGCCATCAAGAACTGGATCACAGGAATATCATGAGATTTAACAAGACCAAGTGCTGGTGCTGTACCTGGGTCAGGGCAATCCCTGGGATCAGTTCAGACTGGGGATGAAAGGATCTGAGAGCAGCCCTGGGGAGAAGGACTTTGGGTGCTGGTGGGTGAGAGGCTGGACATGCCCCGGCCATGGGCACTCCCAGCCCAGAAACCCCCCTGTCCTGGGCTCATCCCACAGCGTGGGCAGCAGGGGAGGGGGGATTCTGCCCCTCTGCCCCCTCAGGTGAGACCCCACCTGGAATCTGCCTCCAGCTCTGGGAACAACAGCAGAAGAAGGACATGGAGCTGTTGGAACAAGTCCAGAGGAGACCAAGTTGATCAGGGGGATGGAGCACCTCTGCTGTGAGGAAAGGCTGAGAGGATTGGGATTGTTCAGCCTGGAGAAAAGAAGGATCCAGGGGAACCTAATTACAGCCCTCCAGTGCCTGAAGGGAACATACAAGAAAGATGGAGAGGGACCTGGGACAAAGGCCTGGAGAGACAGGACACAGGGAATGGCTTCCCACTGCCAGAGGGCAGGGACACATGGGATATTGGGAAGGAATTCTTGGCTGGGAGGGTGGGGAGGCCCTGGCACAGGTTCCCCAGAGAAGCTGTGGCTGTTCCATCCCTGGAAGTGTCCAAGGCCAGGTTGGATGGGGCTTGGAGCAACCTGGGATAGTGGAAGGTGTCTCTGCCCTTGGAGCTGGAATGAGAAGACTGTGATTCTATGATTCCATGATCTACAACCTGCAGCTGACCTGCACCAGCCTGGACAGACTTCCCACCAGGATGAAGTGACACTGGATCATTTCATCCAGGGCAGATAGTTTGGTTCTAAGAACTGAGTTTGAGATGGACACACCAATGTATGTGTCCACATATAGGGATCTTCATAGAACCACAGGATCACAAAATAGTTTGGGTTGGAAGAGACCTTAAAGTTTTCCTCACTGGGATGCCAGTTCAGAATGTAGATGTTTGAAATCTGATGAACAATCAGAATCTATGAATAAAACACCAGGATATTGAATCCAAAGGAATCCAGAGCTACACTGAGCAGCAGCACATACCAAAGGAAGTTGGAGGTGACAAAACCCACTCAGGTCAAGGATTTTAAAGGATCCTGGACAGAAGATGTAAAATAAATGTAAACCAAAGAACTGGTGCCTATTTCAGTCTGTTCTGTGGTAGCACATTCATCCTGATACCTCCTTGGAGCAGTTGGAAACATCTGAATAGATCCATCTGTTTTGGTAAATAGTGTCAGTCATTCCTGGTCCAGAAATCCCAACTGCCACCCAGAAATACTTTTCCTCTGCTAGAAAAATCTAAGATTATAGAGCTGTCTATCAAGAGACTCCCATGTAGAAGAGAAATTGAGGAAAGAATGAAATGCTAAATAAATTCTGACCATCTATAGAAAAAGGACTTGATGACATTGTCTGCAACAACACAACACTGAACTTTGAAGACATGAGATATTCTCCAGTAACTCTATATTTGTTGGCCCGTTGCTACAATAATTCATAATAAACTCAGAAATAAGGGGAACCTGAATATTATGCTGAGAAAACACTGGGGTTTGTCATGAGCATCTGTCTATTTTAGGTTTTATTAGATGAGAGAGAAAATGTTTTATAAAAACAAGAATATTTGCTTATCTCTCTGGGACTTGCAGAGTTTCAAAACTGTCTTAAAAAATCTAAATTAAAACGGTTTGTCAGAAATCAGCTTCCTCCTGGTCCATGCTGTCACCTCTAACACAGAAAACATATCCCTTAGGTTTCCTTCTTCCCTTTTCTTTTTTTTTTTTAATGTCTGCATTCAAAATTAAAGAGAAACTGGAAACCCACAGGTTTGGAATTTTTTCTCCAGCCATGAAAACCAACCAAGCACAGACTTTGAAGAGTGTAACCACCATGACAGGGTGACACTTTGCCACTGGTAGTTGGCAAAGTTGCTTCCTAAGGGGCAAAGAAGAGAGGGAGGAGATGAAGAAAGAGGCACAGGAAAGGATTAACTTAACAGGATTAAAAGAACCATTTTTTACAGGAAAGGAATCACAGCATGGTTTGGGTTGGAAGGGAATTTAAAGCTCATCCAGTGCCACCCCCTGCCATGGGCAGGGACACCTTCCACTATCCCAGGCTGCTCAGAGCCCCACGAATTTTTTGGTGATTCAGGATATAACCTCTCTATTCCCTTTTGCTTTGAGACAGACATGAAAGAAAGGGCTGATGATCTCCAGAATATCATAATTTCTGTTGTCATTAGTCAGGGTTCAGGGCTCTGTCCACCTTCACTCCTATTTTAGGAGCAGATTAATAGGTTTCACTCCTATTTTACTGCAATCTCAGGATCAGCCTCTGCTTTTAACACCACCCCCTAAAAAAATTATCCCCCCCAAATTCATTATCCTTTTGCAGGAATTACCTCCACTGCCATCCAAACCAGCACTGCCAGAAGTAAAAAGAAATACTGTGTTTCAGGTTTTCATAAAATAAAAGGATTTTCCTTCTGAGACAAAGGCAACACACACCACCCTTTGGAGAGACCCAGCACAGCCCCCTGTGTGCTCCAAGTCCTCTTTTTGTGCCCAAAATGCAGAGCTGGCTCTGCTGCAGCCCCAGCTAAGGCTCAGCCTTAGGAAAGGCTCCAACCCCACCAGAGCAGGTGAGAACTGAAGTACCACAGGGGCAGGTGATGGAGAAGTGAAGGCCCCAGGACATGGGGCTAAGCTTCAATTCCAATTTTCACACTCCCTGCAAACCCCAGGGAATGGATAAATTACCTTTCCTGCTGCTAGCCCTGCTATGCACTTCCAAGAGATTTTTTTCTTGATTTAGTCTATTAGAGATATCCAGAGTTTTAAAGTCCAGAGTCAGCACCTGGCTTTTGCAATTGGGCATTTCTAACACACAGGCAATGGCCAGAAGCCACAAATGACTCTTAAAAACAGAGCTGGTAGGAAAACTCTTTTCTTGCACAAAAAAGAAATTAAAATAAAATAGAAGAATCACATTTTAATCTATTTTTATTTCACTGATTTTTTAACTGTCATGAAAAAAACAAAAACCCAGATGATGCCTGTTTATACAGCACATACACACATCCATATGTCAACATATAGATACACAATCAACAGCCTAAAATGGATTTTTTGAGAGGCAGCACCATCCAAAGATAAAAAGATAAAAAATCCTCCTAATGAGACAATTTCCCTCAGTTAAAAACCACATTTTTGCGCAAGAAATATTTCTGTGCAAAATTTTCAGGGAACTCTAATTTAGGGCTATAATTTGCTGATGTTTCAAAATCCTTTACAGTTTCTTTTTCCTGGAAATCTAATCTCCATATGCAAAAGGGATAATAAGCCTTTTCTTTTAAAGAATATGCCCGGAGCTGAAAGTTTTAAATTTAAATCTGAGAAGCTGTAACCGTGCTCCATCCAAGAGCTGCTCATGGGGAGTGGAGCAACACACAGTTTGCATTTCTCCAAGCAGGATTCAGTGCTGACACCAGTCCCTTGTGGCAGAGGTAGGGAAAGAATGGGATGCACAGAGGGAATGGTGTCATTTCAGTGTGAATCCACCAGAGCACTCTCTGATGGTGAAGGGAGAAGAGAAGGATCCAGGGAGAGCTCAGAGCCCCTTCCAGAGGCTCCAGGGGCTCCAGGAGAGCTGGAGAGGGACTTGGGCCAAGGGCTGGAGGGACAGGACACAGGGAATGGCTTCCCACTGCCAGAGGGCAGGGACACATGGGATAGTGGGATTAAATTCTTCCTTAGGAGGGTGGTGAAGCCCTGGTTTCCCCGAGAAGCTGTGGCTGCCCCGTCCCTGGAAGCATCCAAGGTCAGGTTGGATGAGTTTGGAGCAACCTGGGATAGTGGGAGGTGTCCCTGCCCATGGCAGGGGGCTGGAGCTGGATGGTCTTTAAATTCCCTTCCAACCCACCCCACTCCAGGATTCTCTGACTGTGCCACATGATCCAAACAAAATAAAACAGTTTCAAATGTGATGCCCAACTCCTACAAGTGCTGTGAGGCCACAGCATCACTGCAGCATAAATGTCTCAAAATCTAAGTCTGTGTTCTACAAAATGCCTGAATTATGTTTGCATAAGACCTCGACAAACAGAATTAATACATAAAGGTGAATAAAGTCACATCTCTGCCACAGAGCTACATAACCAATCTGTTATGATCACAAAGGGAGAGTTTTTTCTTCTTTTTTTTTCCATTTGCAGCTTTTATTTTTAACCTTAGGAAATGAAAACAGTTTACAACTATTCCTATAAGGACTGCCCAGGCACAGGAACACACACTCTTTCTTAGACAAGAAGCCAGTCTGAATGCTTTTTGTTCTTTGTTTATAAAAACTTCTGGGTTATTGAAAATGTGAGGGCAGCTCAGGAAAAGAAAAGGTATTAATGCATCTCTTTGTATCTGGAAAGATATAACACCAACCATGCCCCCTGGAAAGTTCTGGGTTTATATTTCTATGTATATACTCTTGAGAAATGAAGAAGACACAAATGTATTTTCAAAGACTTTTGGACTCGATGTCACGAAATCAAAGTGAAAATGATTTCAATAACATCGCCCAGAGCGTCCCCATTGTGGTGGCAGGGAACCATCCCTTGTTAAAGGACTTAGAGGGAGCTGAGCACCTATTTAGACACCATTGTAAATGAAGACAATGCATTTATTTCATTGCTATGGTTACTAAATCAAGTCTGAGGTATAGAAATATGGTTCGCAAGGAAAAAGAAAAGGAGGAAGGAAAAGAAATGATACGTTGCTTTAGAAATGCAGAAGGAAGATCAAACAAACAGGCTGCACGGTTTAAGAAACAATTAATTATCAGGACTTCCACAAGACATTTGATATAATCTCATTGTAACCTGATTGCAGCCATTCTTACACCAGCCCTATGTCACCCTCCTCTCTTGTCCCCATCTTGTCTTTCGTGTCACTGCTGGGGTGGCAGAAAAGCTGCTGCTTTTTATCTGAGAGACTGGGAAAAATGATGGAACACTGCAAACCTAAAGATCTGTGGGGTGTTTTCTTCTGGGAACAGAGCTGGGCTGGGACAAACCCTCTCCCCCCCTCTGGCATCTCTACAGGTCTTGTTTGGTACCAATGGGCTCGTGGTTGTGCTAAAGGCTCCTCTCAAATGTCTGGGCATAACTCAAGGTGTTTCCTGGGGTGAGTTCTCAACTCATTGAATGGTTGGAGTTGAAAAGGACCTTTAACACCATCCAGTCCCACCCCCTGCCATGGGCAGGGACACCTTCCACTATCCCAGGTTGCTCCAAGACTCATCCAACCTGGCCTTGGACACTTCCAGGGATGGAGCAGCCACAGCTTCTCTGGGAAATCCATTCCAGCCCCTCCCCAGCCTCCCAGCCAACAATTCCTTCCCAATATCCCATGTGTTCCTGCCCTCTGGCAGTGGGAAGCCATTCCCTGTGTCCTGTCCCTCCAGCCCTTGTCCCAAGTCCCTCTTCAGCTCTCCTGGAGCCCCTTTAGGCTCTGGAAATGTAGAAGCTCAGAGGGCCAAAGGGCCAGAGCTCTCTCTAAGTGACACACTGTCACAGCACCCAGAGTTTTCCATCCACCCTACAAACAGCTGACAAGTGGATCCCACCCAGCAGGTTTGGTTTGGACTCTTCCCCATCGATGGGAGCAGACTGAGGCCAGAGAGGTGATCCAAAAGGTCAGATAAACTACCAATTACAATTGTCAACATCCCATTTTATTGCTTTGAAATGCTGTAAAGCTGCCCTCTACATATTGTCCAATCAGGTTGTTTAAAAGGTTTCCAGAACAAAAATGAAGAAAACTAACGGCTAAGGCTATAAATCCCTCTCTCCTTCCTTTAATGACACACGGTCAACAATTTAATTCCACTCACTCACTCACTGGAACATTGCTGGCTCCAGAGCTGCCAGTCAAATTGTATTTGCTTCACAGGAGCCTCATCAGGACAATTCAAAATTCAAGGCTAAAAATGCTGTAGTCGAACTCCTGGGCAAAGTGGATGGGAGGCAAAGGGATGACACTCTGAGACAGGATGTGCAGAAGCCAAGATTAATCTACCTGACATTCTGCTGCTGACTCCTCCAAGCAAATCCAGACAAATTCAGGACAGGCCTTGCAGAAACAGCCTCTGTGATTTAGGCAAAGCCAAGAACTCGGCCACTGTGTGCACTTGGCACGAAGAGAAATCTCTTTGCCACAGCCAATTAGGAAGAGATCTGATTAATTAGAACTTCTTCATCCTTCTTTTCTGACCAACACACAGCACTGGATTATTTAACATATTAAATGGAGTTGTTCAGCTACGCTGCCTCAAAGAAGAGCTCTTATAGAGTCACTGGATAGAGCCAAGAAAATCCAGATGGAATTAAAGCATTTAAATTAATGCTGTTCCCACATAGCCCAGTGTGAGAGCACAGCTGTCCCCCAGCCATGGCTCTGAAGGGGGACAGGCTGGCTCTTCCCTGTCACTTAATATTGTGCCATAACTCCATGACACGGCACGCTGGCATCGCTCCATGACATTGGCATAGCATGTGACAGTCATTGTCCCTGTGAGCTTCCAGAGGAATGTGTTTGAATTCCCTGAACTGACTGAGGAGCCTGAGCTCTGCTGAGTTTATTGGGGCTGAGCCTATTCAGTCACCAAGGGGATGCAGGAAAGGCCACCTCCTGCTCCAAAAGGTATGCCCAGAGCTAGGGGAGAGAAAAGAGAAAAGGATGGAATAAGGCTAATAACAAGGAAAATAAACTAATAAAAATGCCTTCTTTTTATCCTCCGATACAAGAAATAGGAACAGAAACAAGGCAAGTGCAGGTCTATGAAAATAACCTTGTTGTATCTGCTATGGCCCCCTGAATCTCCACTCCTAGAGATCAGTAATTCCAAAATCTCCCTTGGAAAGCACAAGTGAGCCTCTCTCAGTCAGCCCAATGAAAAACAAATTGAAAATTGCTCTGCTGAGGTATTTCTGTCTGACTGAGCATTGCACCCAACCACATAATTTCCATGAAATGGAAAATAACTGCCTGGAGGATGGCTGTGAGGAAAAGTGTGGAGAGCAAACTGCAGGAACTAGTGGTTCTGGAGGATGATCCACAATGTGCTCTGAGGCTGGGAGTTGTGCTGGGTCAGATTTGGGTGTGCTCTGGGCTCAGGTCAAGGGCTTGGGAAGCTTTGTGTGTCTTCGTGGCACTTGGGGACGTGGTTTAGTGGTGAACATGGTGCTGCATTAATGGTTGGACTTGATGATCTTGGAGGGCTTTTCCAACCTTAATGATTCCATGATTCTGTGGTTCTGCCTTCCCAAGGAAATGCCAAGTCAGGAGCTGTAATGAACATTGAGTTCATTAGCTTTGCTAAGGGTTGTTGTGAACTTGCTGCAGTCACTGTGCAAAGAAACCATAAAGTCAGGATGAAAGGTTCACAGAATCATGGAATCACAAAATGTGCTCAGCTGGAAGGGACCCACAAGGATCATAAAGTCCAACTCCAGGCCCTGCAAAGACACCCCAACAATCCCACCCTGTCCCTGAGAGCATTGTCCAAACATTCCCTGAGCTCTGGCAGCCTTGGGAAGTTCCATTCCCTGGGGAGCTTGTTCAGTGCTCTGGGGGAAGAATCTTTTCCTGAAATCCAACCTAAACCTCCCCTGGCACAGCTCCAGCCATTCCCTTGGGTCCTAAGGAGCTTAAGTAACATGCAGGTGATACAAAAAGAATCAGAATCCAGGATTTTATTAGCATCCAAAATCCAAAGACTCAAACTGAAACATCATGAGGCTGAAGGGGGAAAAACAACCTTACACAGAAAGAAATCAGTGCAACTTTGAAATATCTTTTAATAGAAGATGACAAAACATCATCTTGTCCTACGGAAAAAGTTACATTGAAAAATGATCTATTAGAGCCCCGAAGTCACTTGATATCTTGCTTAAACATGTGTTTCTCCTCCTAGAGGTGGCCCAAAGGAACAGCCAAGGGAGAAATTTGCAAAGACTCCAGTACAAAGTCCTGAAAAAAGAGGCTTCATTGGAAGGTAAACTCGATTTCCCAAAGGGGATGAGTAAGCACAGACATTTCCCTCGCAGGCAAATGAAAGTGCTGATGAGCTTTCAAAGATGTCATTCACAGAACTGCCCTTAATGGCAGAGCAGAGTGACTGAATCCAGGCAGGAAATTAAGAAAAGGAGCAGGGACAGTCATTTTGATGAGGAGACTCAAAGGGAAGAGAGGAAGGAAACAAGGGGGCTGTGCAGCACCATTATCTCCTTTGACTGGGTCCCATTAATACGAGTCATTTAAGGGAGTGATGAAAAGAACGGGGATCTTTAAATAAAACACAACTTTTTCAAAGGTATAACTCGTTTGAGTTTCAGAATTTTTTTTTCCAAATATGCCAAAATACATCCCAGCAGGACAGACAAGCTTATGCTACATGGATTATCCAGTGATGGGGGTATTGTCATGGAAACATGATCTTTGTTCAGAAGTCATCACTAACTCCTGCTTTCTCTTCAGATATTAATAATAGATTTTTAAAACTTGTTTTTTGTATTAAGTCAGTGACAGACTATGGACCTGAGTCTTCTCCTGGCTCCTGTATGGATTTCATCCTGGGTTTCAGCTGCCTCATCCCTCATTTACAGACTGACTGCAGTAGTGGCCCATGAACACAGTCACAACCTACAGGGAAAAGTGACCTCTAGTCCCCACCCAGGGACTGCACCTGATTCAGGAAGGAGACACAGCATCCCACCTTTTGCAAGGATGTTTTAGTTTAGTTTTAGACCAAGAGCCAGTGAACGCATGACAGATGTGAAGGATAAAACTTCCACGTCAGGACATCTAATAAAATAGATGAAATGGGATTCTCCTCCAGAAAATTTGACTTAGGCATTTACAGCAAGGTTTCTAAGCCCCCTTTAAAGACAATGAAGTCTTACTTCAGGATACAGCTTGTATAATCATGGAATATCCTGAGCTGGAAGGGACCCACAATGTTCATCCAGTCCAACTCCTGGCCCTGCACAGACACCCCAAATCCCACCCTGTCCTTGAATTGTCCAAACCCTCCTGGAGCTCTGGCAGCCTTGGGAAGTGCCCATTCCCTGGGGAGTCTGTTCAGTGCCCAACCACCCTCTGAGGGAAGAACCTTTTCTTAAAATCCAACTTAATCCTCCCCTGACACAGCCCAAATATAGGCATCCATAGGCATTATTTGAGATGTCACAGGGAATCTTGTCCAGCCCCTGACTACCATCCCCATGGCTCAAATCTCCTGTGGGTACCAGACATTTCTGTCAGCTTTACATGGACATCTTGGATATCTTTAACCCTCATTAACAGCACTCAATAGATATGTTTTGGCAACTTAACTGCACCCAGTGGAGTTCACAGAGCAATTCAAGCCTTCTTAAAGCAAACATCTACATCTTTAGTCAGCAGGAAAGTTCTAAAGACTCTGGGGATTCAATTCAGTTGCCCAAATACAGGCAACAAGCACCTTGGATACACCCAGGGGAGTGGCTGCTGTCCTGGGCAAACCCTGCAAGGTACCACTGAAACAACTCAAACAACACAAAAAATGGCCACAGACTTTATGGCTCTCAAAGACACATAAATGTGGCCCTTGGGGACATGGTCAGTGGTGGGCTTGGCACTGCTGGGTTAATGGTTGGACCTGGTGATCTTAGAGGGCTCTCCCAGCCTAAATGACTGTGTGAGTCCACGATGAACTCACAAAGTCATACAGATTTGTGAGTGGAATCTGGTGACTTTGGATCCTCTCATAACATGTGGAGGCTTAAAACTGGCTCTTCCCCACCTTTTGGGACCACCCAGCTATTGCTGCAACCCATGACAGGCATGAGATTGGAAGAGCCAAAGGCAGAGCCCAGAAAATACATAAACAGGGAAGGCAGGAAAAGGAAAGTCTGGAGACATTTGGGTGAGAAATGTATAAAGGCTGCCAGGCTGGTAATCAAAGCAGATTTCACAGAATCCCAGAATGGTTTGGGTTGGAAGGGACCTTAAAGCTCAGCTCATTCCAACCCCCTGCCACGAGCAGGGACACCTTCCACTATCCCAGGTTGTTCCAAGCCCCATCCAACCTGGCCTTGGACACTTCCAGGGATGGGGGAGCCACAGCTTCTCTGGGAAACCGGTGCCAGGGCCTCACCACCCTCACAGAGAAATAAAAAAAAACACTTAGGTTGGAAACGACCTTTAAGAATCAGGGCCTCTTATTACAACTTTCTTTTTCAAAGTTTTCTATGAAATGCTCCTAGATCTGATCCAGTAACTCCGCTGTGAAAACACCCCTGACTTCTATCAGTGCAGACCCAGAGAAACTGAGAAAGGCTGCTTAGATTTATTTCTGAGTTGCATCTGTGTAGCTGCACCCTCAAGACACATTATTTAAAAATTCAGAGAAACAGAACTATTTCGTCATTTCTGCACACAAAACAGTTGCAATGACAGGGCAGAAGGCTACTTGAATGGTCACTGAGGAGCCTGAACACAGTTTTAAAACAGTGCAACATTAAGAGCAGAGTTAATTTTTACAAAGAGTAATATCTCTAGTCGACCAGTCTGTTCCTTCTCCCTCCACCCCCAAGCCCCCAAAACCCTGGGTCTGCTGGTTATCCTGATCCCTGGAGTTTGATGCATGTTTGATTCACAGACTGCAGCATGTCTGCACCAGATGGCCCCGAGTTAATGAACACAAACTCATCACTTTTACTCACGAGGGAAATGTGCAGCTCAATCTGATTTGTACTCGACAACTAAAAATATTTTAGTATTTTTAGTGAGCGTTTTACTGTTACAAAATGGCATTTGAGGAAAGCAGTAAAAGAACACAGCCTACCCAACAAATGTACTTCCACAGATGAAGAACAGCACTCCTGCCTTTTCCCCTTCTCATCCCAGCTAAGTTAACATATTCCTCAACCTTAAAACTGCAAGCAGCACATGAGGAAAGCTGTAAGATCTGGGCCTCTTCAGGCACCATTAAACCATTTGCAAAATGTCTCCTGAGTTTGCTGAAATCAGGATTGGGATCCGAGTTTCTTACCACAGCAGGTTTGAAGGGATATGGGTCATATCTCAGCCCAGAACAAAGGGAATGCCTGGAAAACACCAGGGCTGTGATTATTTATAGTGGCTAATGATCCATCTGCATGGAATCACTGTGATCATGGAATCCCAGAATGGTTTGAGTTGGAAGGGACCTCAAAGATCATCTTGTTCCACCCCCCTGCACCTTCCACTAGCCCAGATTTCCACACTAGTGCAGCTGATGTATGAGAAAACACACACAAAATCCAGCATTTTGCTGCCATGGTGTGGAAAAGATTTTTCTCCAAGGAACCAAGACACGTTTGGGAACAAACAAAAAACAGATCCCCCAGTCTAGGACCCAAAAATGGATTAATTGCTTCCCTTGGAGTCAAAAGGCACGAAGTCACGATTCCAAACACATGGCAGGAGCCACGTTCCCAACATTTAAAGGAATCTTGATTTCACTTTTCGTTCAGAAAGCTGCTGGGCATGCCAACATTTTGATGTAATTTTAGCCTGGAATGTGACTTCCTCATACTCCCAAGCACGTGATTTACATAGAACTGTTTGGGTTGGGAAAAGCCTCTAAGATCATCCAGTCCAACTGTTCTCCCAGCACTGCCAAGGCCACCACTGCCCCATGTCCCCAAGTGCCACATCCACAGGGCTTTGGATCCCTCCAGGGATGGGGATTCCACCACTGCCCTGGGCAGCTGTGCCAGGGTTGGACAAACCTTTCAGTGAATAAATTGTTCCTTAAATCCAACCTGAAATTCCCCAGATGCAACTTGAGGCTCTTTGGTCCTGTCACTTGTTACCTGGAAGAAGAGAATGTGAAGGTGATAAACTTCTATAGTTACTGAAGAGGAAAGTACCAATATAACAGCAACTCATGCAAAGAGCAGAGTCAGGCAGGATATTCCCAATGGTTGAGCTGATGGAGAGGAAAACCAGAGGCTGCTGAAAGGCCATTGTTGTCTCCTAAACAGTGGAAGAATTAATCAAGGGAAAGCCACATCAATGTCCCATTCATCACTAGATGCTGGAGGAAATCCCAAGCCAAGCTTTGCTTCCTGCTCTTTGTGCTGCCCCAGTCAACTTTCTTCTCATCTACAGCTCTCCATTAAATTCCATGAAATATTTGCTGTTTGTCAGGAAAGCTTCTCAAGGTAGAGATCACCTCCCATCAGGGGATAACATCATGTCAGGGCAGGAGATCCCATCTCACCAGGATCATCAGGGAATTAGGGCTGGGATGTCACAGCCATCCTGGACTGGGCAGGATGCACAAATCCTCCCTCAGGATATCTCTGTCCTTTCATTCACACACAATATCCCAAATAATTTTTAAATTCACATAAACATAAAAGCACATAAACCTCGATAATCCTGGTATTTTCTAAGAAAAAGAATTTGTTTCTTGACCTGCCCCACACAGTCTACAAAGTTCAATAGAAATACCGTGAATAAATCTGTTTTACTCAACTGAGGGAGTCAAAATTCAATTTAGAATGGAACACTAATTGTGACTTCACCACTCTGATCATCCCTGCTTATGAAGCTACAACCTGAACACATTCTCTTCTCAGAATTCTTTCATTCTCCTCTAAGGACACAACTGGCTTCAGCAAGTACAACTTCATCTTCATCATGGTCTTTGAGGTCCTTTCCAACCCAAACCATTCCGTGATTCCATGATTCTATAAAATTATTAGCATTTTATTACCAATTTTAGCTCTTCACAGAGCACTACTGCTCTGCAGTGCTGGGCTGGTGCCTCTGTCACCAGGAAACCTCAGCACATGTTTATAAGGCAGATTTCCCTGTTCACCTTCTCATTCTTTCCTCACTCACCCCCCTCTTAAACACAAGCTGAGGAAACAAATCCTATTTCAGACTATGCCCATGCACCAATAAAAATAGCCATGCAGCCCCTTCCATGCATAATTCATTCTTCCTGTATTTCCAGTCAAGGCGTCTTCACTTTGCAAGTGCAAAGTGACAATTCTTGCAGATTTGGGAAATAATCTTTTGCATCTGTTACAAGCTCACAGACACCATTTGGCAAGTGTTAAAAAATGCCATGTAGGACCAGGACTGCAGCGTTCTGTTTGGTTAGAATTCCTGATCTGAAGTCTGTGGGGATAAAGAGATGAATGTTCTTTCCTTCTAACAGAAATATTTTACTTCTGCAGCCATGTACCTCTTGTTGTGTGTTACATCCTCTGTATTCCTCATTCTCTTCTCTTTCTCACATCTCACAGAATCACAGAATATCCTGAGCTGGAGAGACCCACGAGGATCATTGAGCCCAAATCCTGGCTCTGCACAGGAATCCCACCGTGTGCCTGAGAGCATCACTTCCCTGGATCCTCTTGTTTTGCAAATTCTGGTGTTTGGTTGGGTTTGTTTTTCATTTTTGAGTTTTTAACCCTCACACTTCAGACATCTTCATTACACCAGACCCAGAATAAGCTTCAACTCCTGTTCAGGCTCCTGTGCCCCATTCACATAGCCTGACTCCCTCGGGCCTCTATCCATCCACATTCCCTCTCTCCCTGCCTTTCCTGCCAGCCCACACTTTTCCATCAGCCCAGTTGAGTCTCTACCCCTGCCTTTATCTCCCATCTCCCTAATTTAGCTCTGCTTTTAAGTCTTATTAGCCTTGCCTCAGAAGCTCTGTCACAACAAGGCGGGAGCGCTCAGACCCCCCTCGCAGGGTGATTTAGCAGAGTGAGGAGCATTTCCCTGCATACTAATGCTGCTTTAATAACACTGCCCAAACACCCTGGTGCCTGTGCAAACACTGCAGGCTCCAAAGGAGCTGGGAATGTGGGGTTTGTGCCCATGAGGAGTTAAGAGGACGGGTGGATTCACATTACAACCAAGTTTGCCATCAGCACTAACATCACCCAGCCTCTTTCTCCCCGTGTTTCATTTGGATGTTTTCTCCTCCTCCAACACCATCCACTTCAATGCTCTCCATTTGCATTCCAGTCCTGAAAGCAGTAACACAACCCGTGCCATCCCCACAGCTAAATAAAGCAATGGAGATGTCATTAAAATGATGCTGATGCAGCAGTCGGGTTCACAATCCGCCTCCGCCGCTGCCCCGCTGGCAAAGAGGGGTCAGCAAAACCATCTCCGAGCTCCAGGGCCCCGATCCTCCCACCTCATCTGAAACTGCAAACCTTCCTGAGCATCCTGAGGTTCCTCCGTGGAAAAACCTCCGGACTTGGAAGCGCTGCCTCGGGCACGGCTGGAGGGGCCTGCGGAGCACACGCGGCTCCGATGGCTTTGGAATGGCTCTGGAATGTCCTGGCACTGCTGCCCAAGGAAGGATTGGCTTTTATTGGTGTCATCCTGGAGCACAGCTGGGAAAAACACACACAGAGGCAAAGCCAGGTGGTTTCGAAGAAGTCACGTTTAACCACAGACTTCCAGAACGGTTTGGGGTGGAAAGGGCCTTAAGGATCATCTACTTCCAACCCTCCTTCCAACCACACCTTCCACTGGGGAATGGGTGAAAGGGAGGAAAAAAAGCTTCCAAGTTTATTTTAAGTTTCAGAGGTGAGACTCTAAAATATTTTTTAAATCATTAACAATATAAGGGAGGGGAAAAAAACCACTGTCAGTCCATTTTCAGGCTGTATTTGAGCACCTTTGGAAAAGATGGATGAACTTGATTTGTGGTTTTGATGGGAATTTAATTGAAAAGTCTGGTAAACTGGGGTTTGAAGCTTGTTTGCAGCATGTTCTTCAGGAAGACAGTGAAAAAAGGGGTTAAAAATACCTCAAAACACCAAAGGATTGTTTTCTGATCTCCCATCTCCTGAAGTTTGTAAAACTTCATTCATTCATTTTAGACAGACACCACGTTTTGTGGCACAGCCTGTCATGAAAGCTCTGCTGAAGGCAATTAACTTTTCATCTTTTATTTTCCTCCTTTTTGCGTGATTAGGAATGGTCAGAAGGATTTACATCAGCATCACAGGCAAAACCCCAGTCCTCTCCTTTAAGGTTGATCAGCTTAATATGAAACATCAGGGAAAAAAAATCCAAGACTTCGCAAGTTGTTCCACAAATACATTTGGGTTCAAATATCTTTTATTGTTTCTGGATCAAAAAATGCCAAGGAAAAGCCTGAAGAAGGAAGGACTGACAGGGTGGGATGGCATGTGGGGATATGGAGGGATCTTTTCAGCAGGTAAAAGTGACACATCCCACAAATCTCCTCTATCCATTTTTTAGGGAAAAATGCCTGCAAGAAACTTTGGTGGGGTCACTATTAACTTGCCAGTGTGTAAAACAGGCCTTTAATTTAGTTCTGGCCCAGAATATGAGGTTTTTTCCCAAACTTTACATCATGAGGAGCCTGGAACTTCTCCCATTAACTGTAGCTGTTGTCAGAGCAAGGCTGCTAATGGGAATATATTCTCCCAGAATTAGAGCCCAAGCTTAATTAAGACTCAAGTCAGGGGATAATACAGCTGCCTGTTTATTTAGTGACTTCTCACTTATTTTGTTTTCTCACCTGGAAGTGCTTTCAGCTTGGGATGATAGTTAAATATTCCCTTTTATCTGCCAAGCCTCCAACAAACCCAGGTGTGTTTATGCCTTTTCCCTCATAATGCAGCCACAGAATCATGGAATGGGTTGGGTTGGAAGGGACATTAAAGCTCATCCCATTCCACCCCTGCCATGAGCAGGGACACCTTCCACTATCCCAAATTGCTCCAAGCCCCATCCAACCTGGCCTTGGACACTCCCAGGGATGGAGCAGCCACAGCTTCTCTGGGACCCTCTCCCAGTGTTCACCACCCTTGTCAGCACCAGGAGATTTGATCTTCCAGCTTCCCAATGAATGGGAGAAGAGGAATGTTTTTGATTGATCCGAGGAGGGACCTCCACAAAATGAAGATATTTTAATCCGACAGTAACATCCTCTTTTCTCAGCTTTCCAGAAAGCTCCTGGCTCACTGCTACACACTTGTTACATGGAAATAATATTAATTAAACAGATATATCAGTCAGGTGCAGCCTTTTTCCCTCTCTCTCAGCTATGCCCAGTATAATATCCTGTAGCTCACAGCCTAATAGTGGCACATGAAAATGGAATTGCATTAACAGGGCAGTGTGATGATGAGAGACTCATCCCATGACAAGCTGTCCCAGGATGATAGTAACTGTCCCACATTATATTATTTTGGGAATAATAAACATTATATGTAGGAAAACACGAAGCCAAAATAAGCTTGGTCATCCCACAGAGCTTGTGACAGATGGCAATTCCAGCTCTATAATCAAAGCAATAATTAACCTAGGAGGTTAAAAAAAAATAAATCAAAGTGTATTTGCAATCCAGTTCTGCACATCAGGGATGTGCTGCAATATTCAGTAGTGTTTTCAGATACACTGATCATCCAAATTAAATATGGATCCTGACAGAAAAGCTCTGGTCCTGCAGCAACCATGGATCACCAATATCTAGGATTTCTCTCAAGTGTTGACATCTTTGGCAAAATGGAGCCTGAAAGTGTTCAAGAGGATCTGTTCAGAACACCTAAACCCCCTTTTGCATCCATCCACAGACTATTTGGAAGTTATTCCATGAATATATCCCTTTTTATTCCATTTACTCAATATCTGAAAAGGCTAATTTCAGTCTTTTAGCTGTTTGTGATCTGTTTTCCCACTAAATTCACTGGTGGAAATAAATTCTCTATCTATCACTTGTTGGGGAACTGACTGGCTGTCAGGACACAGTGTCACTTCTAGTTGACAATCAAAACACGTGAACTTAAAACCCAGGACTTTCTGTTTAGGTGAGCAATAGAATCACCAAGAATATTTTTACACTATTTTTTTATCAACTTCTTGCTTATTGCCCAATTCATAAAGGCCAGGCATGGGATGGCTTAATGCAGTCCCAGCTCTTATAAAATGGGGGAAAATGAAAGAAATTTAGTAGCACTTTGCACTGATAAGGCCACAGGTCTGGAAGGCCTCTTCCCACATTATCCACCTTGTTTTCCTGCCACTGGAAGCTCACTTACATCCTCTCACAAAGTTTGCAAGCACTGTTCCATGAATTGTCAGATTTCTTACCTTTTCCTTCTGTTTCTGAACCCAGCTGCTCTAATGGTTATAAAACACCTAATTTCCAAACCTAAATGTAAAGACAGGCAAATTATACTCATCTGGATTTGTGCTAATGTTGTTCTTCAGCTTAAACAGCTTTTGCCCCTCTCCCTGATATTTACTTCTTTCCTATTTCTAGGAAAAAAATCTTTTCTTGCTCAGCTTGTTTTCTGGATAACAAATCACAGCCTTTTTGTGTTCAACACTTCCATGTTCCCTGATCATCCTATTCCCAAGTTCTACAGAAAATAACTTGGCTGACAGACCCCAGAACAGCACAGAAGTGTCCCCAGGTCCTAAAACTAGAATGGTTTGGGTTGGAATGGACCTTTAAAGCTCATCAAGTCCAACCCCCTGCTATGGGCAGGGACACCTTCCACTATCCCAGGTTGCTCCAAGCCCCATCCAATGGTCCTGTCCCTTGGCACTGCTTGGAGCACTGAAAATCTCCAACCACCAGAGAAAGTTATAACATTGTTTTTTTCCCAAACATTTTCATGTATTTCCACAACAGGCACCATCTGTGTGAGGTGGGTTATTTGTGGCTAAGAGTATACCTTGATTTTATCAAAATCCAAGGAAGCAGCACAAATCCTTGTCCTTCACATCCTTGCAGTGGAATGGCTTCACTGACAGTGGAAAGCAGAGTGTGCCGAGTCATTCATTATTCCCTGTGCAGTCCAAGGCCAGGCAGAGCTGGGCTCACATCCAAGGAACCAGACTCTCCTGCTCCCAAAGGTCCAGTGAAACTGAAACTGGCCCTGGGGAACCGTCACCTTGTCACCCTCGGATCTCTCCTGGGATGGCTTTGGAGCTCGTTAGTGACACGAGGCTGAAACCAAGTCACAAACAACTGAGGAGTGAGCACAGCCCTGGGAACACCTGGACCTGGGCCAGAGCCATGTTTAGCACACCATTATCCCCCTGGCTTTCACTGGGATCCACAACAGAGGATAAAAGAGCCCAAAGAGGGAGCACAAGCACGTTGTTTAACTGTGGTTCACCCCAGACCCTGACAAGAGCAGAGGGGTTTGCTGGTAAAGTGGAGGTTGGATCTGGATTCAGAGACTGCTCTGACCTCCAGTTGCTGAGCCAGGGGCTTGAAGGACTTCTCCACATCCTTTCAACCCATCTGAATGTCTCAGATATCCTGAAGTATCTCAAATTCCACCAGCTGCTATGTCAGGCACCCAAATTTTTCCTTTAGCATCTCCTACAGAATGACCAAGCCATCAGATCCTTGTTCTGCTTTAGGAAGCAGAGCAGATGATCCAGGGGAGCACAGGCACCTACTGGATTTGTGTAAAGAAAAAAGGGTTTGGGGTTTTACTTTGAGGCCACACAAACTCCACCCGGAGAGGGAAGGCGGCAGGAGAAGGTAGAACCACAACAGCCATGGAAAAGGGAAGAAAAGCCAAGGAGAAGTTGAGGGCTATAATGGAGCTGCTGGAGGGGAAAGAAATGTAGGGAAATGTAGGGAAAGAAATATTTCCTGTCTACACTTCTGTGTTCCTAAATACCTGTGGTAGTGACTGGGATTTGTGGGTCAGTAGCTGCAGGAAGGGATGGAAAAGAAACCTTGATGTTGTCCAATAGCTGCCTACAGGTGCAGAAAATGGCTCAGCCAACCTGGATCCCTTGGGATTGTGTCCAGACAAGAACTGGCAGGTCAAAGATAATGTGGGAATGTGGGTGTGGATAAATGCCACAGGAATGCATTGAGGCAGAAAGCAGGAAATACAAGTGAAGGTGGGTGGGAGAGTGACTTAATGCTGAGGATTTGGGACAAACATCAAATACAGGCCTGTGGGAGTGAATCCAGAGGCCATGGAGATGCTCCAAGGGCTGGAGCCCCTCTGCTCTGGAGCCAGGCTGGGAGAGCTGGGGGGGTTCACCTGGAGAGGAGAAGGATCCAGGGAGAGCTTGGAGCCCCTTCCAGAGCCTAAAGGGGCTCCAGGAGAGCTGGAGAGGGACTTGGGCCAAGGGCTGGAGGGACAGGACACAGGGAATGGCTTCCCACTGCCAAAGGGCAGGGACACATGGGATATTGGGAAGGAATTCTTGGCTGGGAGGGTGGTGAGACCCTGGCACAGGTTTCCCAGAGAAGCTGTGGCTGCTCCATCCCTGGAAGTGTCCAAGGCCAGGTTGGACAGGGCTTGGAGACACCTGGGATAGTGAAAGGTGTCCCTGCCTGTTGCAGGGGTTGGAGCTGGATGGTCTTTAAGGTCCCTTCCAATCCAAACCATTCCATGATCCTCTGATCATTATTAACAACACAGACCTCACCAAAGGGGTACAACTGGATTTTCTCCAATCCATGCACGACGTTTCAAAGCCCCACCAGAAATGAAACCTGCTCACCACGTTATATTTTGTGTCTTTGTGTTCACAGATGGAATTTTACCATTTTTCCCTTCCTACCGTGGGCAAATTCCAAAAGCACAAGTCGAAATGGAAAAACACTCGATGCCACTTTTTTGCAGGCTGCATTTTTCCAGGGAAGCAGCAGCATTAATAAACATTGCAGAGCTTTCTGAGGGGGAGGTTTTGCATCCCCTTTGTGCTTTACCTCGTTACCTTCCCATTGGGTTTTGTTTGCTTCCTCCTGTCAGTGGAAACACGAGGCACTGTCAGACATTCAGCAGGTCAGGGGATGACATTTTTTTAATGCTCACATAACAACCTGACCTCCTGCTCACATCCACTAAAAGGAAATAAGGAAACCCCCTGTTTTAAGTCCTAAATGCTAACGAGGTTCTCTATTTGATTTGTTTCTCCTTCCCAGCAACACTAATTTCAAATGGAACCACTGACTCAATCAGCAAATGTTAAAGTTGCTGAGATCTTGGATAATATTTTGTCCCAGTAACAGAAAGGAAAGCCAGGAGTGGTTTGATGCCAGTAACCAAATTCATTTTAATGGGCTACTTTAATTAAACAAATTAAATTAATGATGGCCTCTGCACAATGATGAGTTTCACTATTTAATAGATCAGTGATACACACTAATCCCTTTTTTAACATTATCTTCTAACCCTGATCATTGTAAACACATAAGTCATAAACTGATGGATCCTAAGAAAGAAAACCCAAATAACTGGTGAAAAAAAGGCCAAATAATAGAAAATGTGGGATGATTTTAGCTCCAAAATATAATTTAAAGTTGAGGTTCTGTCAATGAACTGCATAATTATGAGATAATATAAATCAGGTGGAGTCTACAGTGCCTTCTGTAAGTGAGGGGGAAGATGCAAATAATTTTATCTTCTTTTAGAGACACCTAATTTTATTTTTCCAGGTACCTTCAGAAGGCCAGAGTAGGATGGGACACCTCAGGGGTTCAGGTCAGAGCTTAGTCAGTTTAAAGGCTGGGAAGCCTGACTGCTCATAAACTAAAAGAAAAAAGGAAAGAAAAAAAGGTGTTTATAAGGACTAATAATGATAAATAAAAATGAAATGTCCTTTAAGACATCTGGAAGGTGGAATTTCCATGGAACTGGAAGAGGCTCCATACAACAGATGGAAACACGAGCAAGACTGTGTAGAACAGGCAGCTCTTTAAAACTGGGAGAAAATCATAGGTCCTAAGCACCCTGGTAAAAGTTCTACTTTTGCCATCATTTTCCATGATTTTTATCCTAAGAAAGCCTAATTTATGCTATTTTAGAACAGCATCAGAGCACCACACACACAACTGAGTTTTAGAGGATGCATCATGTCATTGCCAACTACTTAGAACAGGCTGAGGGGGATCTGAGGTCTGGTTTGTAATAGAGACTCCAGGGAAGATTATATGGGAGTAAATAGGAATGACTGACAAAATGGAAAATTAAAAAACCACAAAGATGCAAGGTACAGACACAGCTTGATAACAGAATCACTCAAAGTACAGCAGACATGCCTGAAGATGCAAAATAAGATGAAACACTTGGCCTCAGCATCCTGAAATTCTGAGGGTTAGACAGTGGGACAAAAAAAAGACAAGTTTTTTCAAAGAAAAGAAATAAAAGCAGCACTGGCCTGAAAAAGACTTGTTCATCTGCTATAAAAATAACTCTTCTGAAGCACGTCCAAGGCTAAATTCCACTCACCAAGGCAGGACCTGGATCTCTGAAGTCAAAGCTCAGTATCAGCCCTGGACTCACCTCCTGGCATGGGAGGTGATACCAGATAAGGGAAACAGGAGGGATGTTCCTGTCTGACAACCCTTCCTCTCACAGGTGTCCCTGCCCATGGCAGGGGGTTGGAATGAGGGCATCT
Organism: Calyptomena viridis; assembly: GCA_013390005.1. NCBI lineage: Eukaryota > Metazoa > Chordata > Aves > Passeriformes > Eurylaimidae > Calyptomena > Calyptomena viridis. Next base: position 58,654 of record WEIV01028666.1, on the reverse strand, counting down.
TTAAGGTCCCTTCCAACCCAAATCATTCTGGGATTCCATGAGTTCCCAAGTCCATGTTTTACCAGTGAATCCCAGCTCCTGCTGGTTTCGTCTTCCATGTAAAACTGCTCTAAAATAAACACATTTTGTGATGGTTTAATATAACAGAACCACTTAGGTTGGAAAAGCCCTTTATGACCATTGAATCCAACCATCCCCCAGCACTGCCAAGGCCACCACTGACCCATGTCCCCAAGTGCCACATCCACAGGGATTTGAAATCCCTCCAGGGATGGGGACTCCACCACTGCCCTGGGAGCTGTTCCAGGGCTGGACAACACTTTGCAGGGAAAAAAGCAGTAAATGGGCACCACATTTCCTCCCACTCACCTGGGCTCTCCCCAGTTAGCCAGGATTGCTGGTAAATGATGGATTGGATGTTGGACAGCAAGTGGTGGCACACAAGACGTGATGCTGCCACACGGGTTTTTCAGCTGAGAAATACAAACCACACAATTCCATCCCATTAAGAATGTTTAAATATGAAGAAGTGGGCTCTGTACTTTATTCAACTCCCTGTAGTTGAAATGAGCCAGCTCAGAATCCTGGAGTTTATACCTGGGGGGATGGAGGAGTGAGGAAGCCTCAGCTGATGTGGCAGGATGCAAATTCAGGCCTCTTAATGAATTCAGAGCCAGAACAAATCAAAGAACTGTGCTTAAAATAATAATAATTGAAAAAAAAAACCCAACCACAAACCCCACAGCTACAGGTGTAGATTGTGAACTGGCATTATCCTCCCTTGTTTAAAAAAATGACATGGTAATTCTAATGACAAACTCTGTTATAAATAGACACTCAATTATTATATCTTAGGTCTGACATCTGCATTTTCACCCTGAAAGGCAGAAGCTGAGGAGTGTTCACTCACACTGCAGAAATGAAACCTAAACAAGGCAAAAGGAAACATGGAGAGAAGTCCAACCAAACCTACAACCTGCTGCTCTTCACATCCTCCACTTTTTCACAGAAGAAAGGAAATGACCCTGGACCCCAGGACCACCTACCCCTGGGACCCCCTCTCCAAACCCATCCCAACCCTCTGGCCAAGGGTGAACCACCACCAGGCACCTGAATCTGGCCACTTTGGACATTTTCTTCCTCCTCTCCCTCCCATTCCATGGGTCCACTGGCTGCACCAGCTACCATAGAAACCAAAGTGCTGCTGCAGCGCACGGAGCAGATGTCACACGAAGCAAGATGAATGTGAATGTGTTCAGGGGGGTGGATGCAAGAGGAGGAGGAAGAGGAGGAGGAGGAGGAGGGAAAGCAGCATCACACGTTCAGAATTCAATGTTCCCACCAGAGGGAGTGAGTCATTTCTGAAGTGAAGTGCAAAGCTGCAATATTTTTTCCCTGCGCTCTGGATGCACATCCGCAAACACGGACACACAAATCTCCATCCTGGACTGGATGCAGGGGGAAATAAAGTGGCAAAGGATGAGGAGCAGGTGGAGGTACTTAATGCCTTCTTTGATTCAGCCTTTAATAGTTGTCCTCCAGGTACCCAACCCACTGAGCTGGGAGAAACAGGGAGCAGAAGGAATGCACAGAATCCCAGGGGAAATGGTTGGTGACATACAAGTCCCTGGGGCCAGATGGGATCCACCCAAGGGTGCTGAGGGAGCTGGTGGAAGTGCTCACTGAGCCATTTTCCACCATTTCTCACCATCCTGGCTCATCTGAGAGGTCCCAATCCACAGGAAAACAGCAAAGGTGACACCCATGACTCCAGTGGAGAGAGAACCAACCCCTGGGGACAGTGACTCCATCACACGGGACAAGAGGGAATGGCCTCAAGTTGTACCAGGACAGCTTTGGATTGGATATCAGCAATAACTTCTTCACTGAAGGGGTGGTCAGGCAGTGGTGGATCCCCATCCCTGGAGGGATTTAAAGCCATGTGGATGTGGCACTTGGGGACATGGGGCAGAGGTGACCTGGGCAGTGCTGGGAATGGTTGGAATCCAAACAACCCTATGATTTCAAGATTCTAAATAAATGTTCCACCTCTCTGGCACAGATGCTCGAGTCCCTCGTGCTCTGCTTTGTGGTTTTCTCATGATGTAAATCAACACCTGACCTAAAACACATCCCTGAGACAGGATTCTTTTCAAAAGGTCCCTTTAGAGCTCTTTCCCTTCGTCTCTTCCCAGGACAGTGCTGAAATATGACATTGTATGAAGTCAACATACACTAGACAGGCATTTTACAGCAAAAAGTCACTCCTTTTGTAAGACTAACAAGCCCAAATAATTCATGCACTGAGTGTTTACTCCAAGTAAAAATTAGTAAAAACCAGTCTGGAGCTGTGTTTGATTTCATCTGATCTTACTGTTCCAAATTAATATCTTTGCCTTAAGTTTTGTTTTGTTTTGCTTTTTAATTCACAAAAGGCCATTCTTAATCTGATGATCTTTTCCCAACACAAGCATCATTCCCCCTCTCTTCCTTGCCTTGTCTTGTGTATATTTAATTCCCTACCTGATGCACCCTGCTGATAAATTGGTTCAAACATTAGCACACAGTGAAATTGTGGGGGTGAAGTCAAGTCCTTTCTATCCATAAAATGACAATTGGAGCACCCTGGTCTAGTGGAAGGTGTCCCTGCCCATGGCAGGGGTATGGAATTAAATGATCCTTAAGGTCCCTTCCCACCCAAAGCATCCTGTGATCCCAGGATAAATCATAAATAAATGGGATGAAGCATTTGCCAAGCCCTCCTTCTGCAGGACTGTGTGATGAATTCACAGTTACACACACACCAACAGCAGAAAATGATGCCTAAAACATGGTATCTGCTTCTCTAGACTGTACATATTTAAATGTCCCTCCCAAAAGTCACTTGGGAAAGAATGTTCATCCAGGAAATCTGCATCTCCTGCTTTCTGCAGCAAAATATAAAAAATAGCAAACTCCTTTTTGCCATAATTTATGAACAGCAGCAGGATAATTCTGCTTGAGCTGATCTATGAAACAGGGCTTTATGAATTACCCAAATGTGGACAAATAAATTACAAAAAACCTGAAGGTTTGTGTTGCACAAAGAGGAGGGAGAAGCTCCTCATTCCCTGCCCTTGCACAAGAGCTTCGAGCCCACTAGAGGGCAATGAAAGAAATCAGGTTTTTCTTCAGCCCTGGAAAATCCCCTCATTTCCCACTGAAGGTTTTCCCTATAATAATATATCATGGGATAATGGGGGAATATATTTCCTATGGTTGTTGGCACATAAAATAGCAACCACACATATATATAACAGCAAGAAGAGCTGGATGGAAAATAACCACCCAGGACATAATTAACTGACTGAGATAAAAATAAAAAATATTACAGAAACTAAATGGTGATATTAAAAGTGCACATTTATATGTGGAAATATGTGATTTTCTAACTCCTCTTTTTAATCAGAATTCTTCTTTGGGTGTTTGAAGCTCCACGAAACTTCATGGTTTGAGCTGAAAGTTGTATTTGCTGTAGGAAATTAATTTCCCAGATTTTCTAGAATAACTGTACAGTCATTTCTGAGAAATATATGAGGGGAAAATACTGAATTTTACATAAGGAATCCAAAAACTGAGCCTTGAAGTTGGGAGTCCTTCAGTGTGAAGAATTGAGTCACAAACCCAAAGTTGTCTAATTTTTCAGATTTTTTAGAAAAATGTGGGTTTCATGTAATCAATTGATGGTTAATATTGAATATTCCAGAAGAGGGAATGAGCACCAGTGCCCTGCAGCACTTCAAAAGGGACAAGTGAGACAACACACACCACTGTGAATTTGTATGTGGTGCAAAACAAAAACAAACAAGCAAAAAAAAATTACATTCAAATGGAAAGGAATATAATTAGTGCCAATCAACATGTTTTTGTAGAAACCAGGTCAAATATAAACCCAACATCTGTCTCTGATGCCATTACAAGTTCAACTGACACAGGAAACTTTGTGGATACAAAGCAGCGAACATTTTGTGTTTCATTAAACATCATATCATTATTTTAATGAAAAAAGAAGTGCAATATGGTGTTAATATAGGGAATGATAACTGGATTGAGATGGACTTTCACCAGAATTATGAAGTGCAGCAATCAAGGCTTTGAAATAATTATAAAATTAGTGCTGGTGCAATTGGAAGATCAAATGAAGGTCAGAGTTACAGCAAACACTGAAACCACCAGGGCACTAAAACTGCATCTTTGAGCTCATTAGACCACCCTTAAACCCCAAATCCTGCATCTGGGAAGGGGAAACCTAAAAATTGTGCACTTAGGAACAAAGAATAAAGGCAAATTACAGAAACGGGTGTAGAACCAGCACAGAGGGAATTGGCCTTTATTTAGGTAATTGTTAAGTTCATTCAGGGAAATTGCAGCCAGTTCTGGGATCCATTTTTTCCCAGGGAAAAAAAAAACAACAACGAACAACAACCCCCCCAAAAACAAACAAAAAAATAACAACAACTTCAAGAATGTTCAAAATTAAATTTAGAAAATCCTTGTGGTGTAGGTCACTGGCACTTCAGTGCCTAAAGGGGCTCCAGGAGAGCTGGAGAGGGACTTGGGACAAGGGCTGGAGGGACAGGACACAGGGAATGGCTTCCCACTGCCAGAGGGCAGGGACACATGGGATATTGGGAAGGAATTCTTGGCTGGGAGGGTGGGGAGGGGCTGGAATGGAATTCCCAGAGAAGCTGTGGCTGCTCCATCCCTGGAAGTGTCCAAGGCCAGGTTGGATGGGGCTCGGAGCAATTTTGGATAGTGGAAGGTGTCCCTGCCCATGGCAGGGGGGGGAAGGAGATGCCGTTTAAGGTCTTTTCCAATCCAAAACATTCCATGATTCCCCAGAAGAGGAGGTGCCTCCACGGCTTTTCCTTTTACAAATATCCACCTTTCCCTATTTTCTGGCTCTGGGTCTTCATTCTGCCCTTTCCCACCAGCTTTCCAAGTGCCTTTATGTGCCAAAGCGTTTTTCCTCTTTGAAACCCTTAAATACAACTCCTTTCAAATGCAAAACTGAACCACCTAAAAATAACCAAGGCAAAGGAGAAAGGAGCAGACACACATCAAGCTCAGAAAGCCATAGGTTGCTCAGGGAAAGGTCAGGATTAAATAGTACAGAGCAAGGAGTCCTGGGGGTTGGGAGCATGGATTCACTGAAGGAAGGATTTCCAAGGCTTTGGTGAGACTTGTTGCAGTGGTTGTGGCCCAACATGGGTCTGCACAGGAGGTACCTCAGGATGCTTGAGGCAGCAGGAAGAGGGAATTAATTTTGTCCAACTTGATCTTTTTGGGGTGGTTTGGTTTATTTTTTGCCCCTGTGAGTCAATGGAAAGTAATAAAGGTCAGCTGGAAAAAATAGCAGTTTATTTTTGTCTGCAAGGATAAAGAGAAGGGAAGGGTTTTGAGAAACATGGGCCTGAGGGAGAACGTGGAGAATTTGAAGACTGGGGGAAATGTAGAACTAGGAAGAAAAGGATGTGGGGGGAGGTCAGATGATGGAAGATCTTGGAAAGCTGAAGAGCCAGGAAACAATGAGAGGAGGAAACAAAAAGCTGAAATAAACTGTGCCCGGGGAATGAAGAGAGAAAGCCACAAAACCTGATTTTTCTGTCTCAGCTCAGTGGAGAGGTGTAACAAGGGCTTTGTTTGACCTTCCTTGTCAGCACAGCGTGGTGTGAGAGCAGATATTCATCTCACTCTGACTGGTACCTCACCAGCCTGGCCCTGCAGCAGAAGATGACAAAATTACTCCCTACAGAGCTACTGAATAAAATCACAGTTATAAAAGCAGAGATTCCTGAGCTGAGATTTTTGTAGAAAAAGGACTGAACTCGGGCAAATCCCCCCCCCTTGGTTCCAATGCCTGCAATTCTACAAAGCTTGAGCACACACTGGTGATGGGATTGCTCACCAACCAAACAGCACATTCCAACCTCATTCTGCAATCTGGCTCTTCCTGAAACCAGTGGACATCCTGGATCCAGGGGATCCAAGGAGGAAGTGGTGTTAAGCTCAAAAAAGCTGGATTTAGATGGGATATTGGGAAGGAATTCTTGGCTGGGAGGGTGTTGAGGCCCTGGCACAGGTTTCCCAGAGAAGCTGTGGCTGCTCCATCCCTGGAAGTGTCCAAGGCCAGGTTGGATGGGGCTTGGAACAACCTGGGATAGTGGAAGGTGTCCCTGCCCATGGCAGGGGTTGGACTATACGACCTTCAAGGTCCTTTCCAACTCAAACCATTCTGGGATTTTATAATTCCATGAAAAAACAACAACAAAAAGATCATTCTACAAGAAATTTGTGGAAGTCAATAACGAAGAAAAAAACTTGATGGCAAAAGATGAAATTATCAGAACAGGCACAACAACATTGTTTGCTGAACTTGGCATTCTCTGATTTTTCTTTCCAGGAAGTATTGACTTGTTTTCCCAAAAGCTGAGAGCTCTGTTTGATGGATTGACACACTTCAAACAGCAAATAATGCACAGAATTCTCTGGCAATTCAGGGGGGAACAAAAAGGCTGAAATGAAAGAAACTCAGGCAACGGATTCTTATCTCAATTGCATTACTGGAAATCCAAAGTAATTCCATGGATTCTAGTGGTGTTGCTCTGGATTTGCAGCTGTAAGGCTGATCTGCTTTGGGTTCTGTGAGAGAATCTTGAGAGTTTTTTAAGCAAATGTTGACATCAGCTAGAAAAAAACTTCAGCAAGGGATGGCGATTGTCAATATATGCTGGTTATCAAATAATGTGAACCCGAGTGTTTAAGTGGACACTCCTACATCCATATTTAGAGGCCTGAGCAGCATATTTTACAAATGTTGAGTGTCTGTCGTTTCCAAGTGAGAGCTTTGTGGGGCTCAGAACTTTCTGAAGTGTCATTATGTTCAGATACATTTTTGGCTTTGTGTTTTAGAGTTGGATAAACAGTGGGAAAAGTGTTCCACGAGTACTTACTTGAATCCTGGCTTAGGCATTTCACTGAGAAACTTGAGGTTTGAGTAGTTCTTTGGATCCCACAGCTCTGCACTAAGGATAAGCACACTGTTTGGATAGCAGAAATAATGCTCCCATGCTCATTAAAAATGGCTGTGTCACTTAAAAAAAGCTTTTTTGTCCAATTTTTTAATTTGTATGGAAGCCACAGATTGGACCAACCCCTCTCCCCCTCCCCAGATCAATGCAGAGAATCCCACTACAAGCCTTCTCCTTCCCCTGGACATGGATGGATCCAAAGGGCAGAGCACAATAAAGACACAACATTTTCACACATCTTGAGGCTGAACACATCTGGAGATATTTTTCAGTTTTAATTCCTGGAAATTTTTGATTAAGTCAGTTTTAAGGGCTACATTTAAGCCAAAGAGAACAAGATCTGACACAGAACAGCAACAGCTAATGATCATCATCTTTCTTTTGCCCTGACCTTCTTCTAGACTGTTTTATCCTCTCCTCCCCATAATAGTCAACCTAAACTCCTTGAGAGCTTCCTGTTCCCTGTAATTCACTGTGTACACTTAAACCCTCATTATTAATATCATTATCAAATCTATGCACCTGACATTTAATATGCTTGTGAAACTTCTGGAGTGCTGTAACAGATGCATAATCAAGGTCAAGAAACTCAAAAGCCTGAACCAGGAGCCCTTCAGAAGGATCCCAGAAGCCACTGAGCCACGTGAGAACACTCATGGAAAGGTATTTATCCTCAGTGTGTTGGCACCACTGCACACTTCACGACATTTCCTGAGCACTGGTATGATCCAGGAGCCACAGGAGATCAGGAATGGAAGCTGGAGGTCAGCTCACACAGGGTAGGACACCTCAAACATCACTAGGTTCCTGCAGGCAAGACAAGTCAGCCCTTTAAATCTTCATTTCCCAAAGCAACGAGGAGATCTGCCCAGAAGATTGAGAATTCATCTGCCTAAGTGTATGAAAATTTGATGTCTACACAAATTGAGCATGTTTTTACATTACTGGGAAGCTGAACAGAGCAAGCCACACAAAGCAGGAAATGTTTTATTTACAACCCACTCCTGGAGTCAAATCCATTTGATATTTGCATTAGTTTATTGTAGGGCAATTTCTAACATTAGTTTAAATGTCCAATATAAGCTTCACATTCACAGTGCAATAAAGCAAATGGCTTCTTCACTGACCTCCGTGACCTCCCAGATGGGAAAAATGATTGCAAAATAGAAAATATGGTTTCATCATGTTGTTCATAGTTGTAATTTCAAATGCAGGATTAGCTGTATTTGCATCAGTCAAAGGGCCAAGTGAAACTCCCAGCCTTTATCAAGTGAACACAAGATCTGCAGAATTGAAAGCTATAAAAAAATCTTGCCTTCCTCAGCATTGAAAAAAGCACAATAACTGGAGCTGTTGCTGCTTCCAGGGAACAGAAATAAAATGCAATTGTTTGAAGTCAGCGTGGGATGGTGGCACCTCTCCTCTGCCTCAGGGAATGCCCCATCCCTGGGAGTGTTCCAGGCCAGGCTGGACGGGGCTTGGAGCCACCTGGGATAGTGGAAGGTGTCCCTGCCCATGGCAGGGAGGTGGAAGGAGATGATCTTTAGTGTCCCTTCCAACATAAACTGTTCTGGGATTCTATGACAAATTAAACAAAGAAAGCACACGTGGGCTGTTAATCTGTGTTGACAATAGGACAGGTCATTTCACAGACATATTTATTCCAAGAAACTCAAACAAGCCAACTGCAATGTCACAGAATCATTTAGGCTGGAAAAGACCTCTGAGATCATCCAAGCTGTGCCTGATCCCCACCTTGTCCCCCAGCCCAGAGCACTGAGTGCCACATCCAGTCCTTCCTTGGACACCTCCAGGGATGGGGACTCCAAACCTCCCTGGGCAGCCCCTTCCAATGTCTAATCTTACCCTTCCTGTGAACAAATTCTTCCTAAGGTCCAACCTAAACTTCCCCTGCCACAGCTTGAGGCAGTTTCCTCCCATCCTGTCCCTTGTTCCCTGGGAGCAGAGCCTGACCCCCCCAGCTCCCCCCTCCTGTCAGGGAGTTGGAGAGAATTCCAGGTCCCCCCTGAGCCTCCTTTTCTCCAGGCTGAGCCCCCCCAGCTCCCTCAGCTGCTCCTGCTGCTCCAGCCCCTTCCCAGCTCCCTTCCCTTCCCTGGACACACTCCAGCCCCTCCATGTCTCCTGTCTGAGGGTCCCAGAAGTGCCCCAGGACTGGAGGTGCCCCAGCAGTGCCAGCACAGGGGACAGTCACTGCTCACACTGCTGCTGGGACAGCCCAGGTTCCATTGGCCTCCTGCCCACCTGGGCACACGTGGCTCATGTTCAGCCCCTGTCACCAGCACCCCCAGGTCCCTTCCCAGCTCTCCAGACACTCTGCCCCAGCCTGGAGCTGCAGGGGTGGTTGTGACCAAAGTGGCACTTGGCCTTGTTGATCCCACCACCACTGAGCCCAGCCCATGGATCCAGCCTGTCCAGACCCCTCTGCAGATCTACACTCCTACCCAGCGTGGTGTCATTCATGAATTTGCTCATGGTGAACTCAATCCCCTCATCCAGATCATCAATAAAGATATTAAACCTTAAACACTGATCCCTGGGGGACACTGGATGCAGCACCATTCCCCCCCACTCTCTGGGCCCAGCAATCAGCCAGTTGTTAACCCAGCCAGGAGTGAACCTGTCCAAGCCATGGGCTGTCTGCTTTTCCAGGATATCCCATGGGAGATGCTGTCAAAGGCTTTGTTAACTCCAGGCAGACACATCCACATGTTGATCCAAATTTCATGCCATTACTGCCTTTTTATCTTGTTGCCACTGTCACCAAGAAATGTATTGGTGTCAGTTCTGAGTGATCTTTCTGCTGTGAGGTGACAAAAATTTTCTTGGAGTGAGAAAAAACTCAAATTTTCTGCTGTTTGCAGTAACATGAAAAGAATTAACAACTGTTCCCACAAAACCTCCTCATCCAGAGCCAAATACAGCTTTCTTAGAGAGGGATGAGCATCCAAAGGGGATCTCTGGAGCACAGAGAAGTGATGACAAAGCAAAGAATGGCTCAGCTGATCAGATCAGCTTTGCTTGTTTCCTTAAGAGCTACCAACCATCAATCTGGAATCGAGTCACTACCATTCACATCAGAGTGAAGCAGAGATAATTTGATACATAAAGCTCTGAATTAGACATAATTTGAAGAGGAGTAAGCAGGTGTTGTTTTTTTTTTATTGACTATTGTATTGCTTTAATAAAAACAATCTAATTTTAAAAGAGCTCTTTCACTTTTCCCAGCCAAAAATCACATGATAAACCATCTCCCAGGCAAACCCTTTTCTAAACTCACACAGAACATTAGATGAATGCTGTAAACTCTCCCCACAAGGCAATCCTTCATGGAATTAACCACTCAGAACTGTAGATTCTGGAGGTCTGTAAACAGCCTTTTCTCCAGCTTTAACAAATAAAATCTCAATCTCTTCATCTCATTACATGTTGCTTCTCCAAAGCTCATTGCAATGGCCAGGAAACTCCAGCTTTCTGATTTCTTTTCTCTAATGCCAACTATAAACCCCTTGTTTTTCCACCTGAGTGTTTTCCTGGTTTGTTCCCACATCATCCCATGAGTTATGGAAATTTCACAGTATTTGTTCAACTGCAGAGACTGCAGAGACTGTTGCACCTTCTGCTGCCTGGTGCTAATTCACTGTTTCCCGTGTCCTGCACAACACATCCACCCCTCACCTCTGCTCTGAGCCAGGCTGGGAGAGCTGGGGGGGTTCACCTGGAGAGGAGAAGGATCCAGGGAGAGCTTGGAGCCCCTTCCAGAGCCTAAAGGGGCTCCAGGAGAGCTGGAGAGGGACTTGGGACAAGGGCTGGAGGGACAGGACACAGGGAATGGCTTCCCACTGCCAGACGGCAGGGACACATGGGAGCTGGGGAAGGAATTGTTGGCTGGGAGGGTGGGGAGGGGCTGGAATGGATTTTCCAGAGAAGCTGTGGCTGGCCCATCCCTGGAAGCGTCCAAGGCCAGGTTGGATGGGGCTTGGAGCCACCTGGGATAGTGGAAGGTGTCCCTGCCCATGGCAGGGGGTTGGACTGAGATGATGTTTAATGTCTCTTCCAACCCAACCCAGTCTGTGACTCTGTGGAGGGGACGGACTCAATATATTCTTGGAGCCTTAAACCCCAGTGTTGGTGCTTGACAAAACAAATGCAGGCTCTGATTCTGAAACCAAAGCAAACTTCTTCCCACCTTGATTTTGCTCTTTGGTTTACAATTGCCTTGATAATTCATTTGAAAAGCAAATCCAGCCTCACAACTGTCTTGAAAATTGAGTAACCTCAGGTTCAACTGTATTAAAAAATTTCAGCTTCAGGCAAAACTGATGGAACAGCTCATTCACAGTGATTTCACCAAGCCCTGGCCCTCATTTGATGTTTTTCTGATTACACTTACATTGTGTTACCATGTACCAGCAGCACTATTGTATTATAATATATATCACCACCAGCTGACTCTGAGTGCATGTTCTCAGCTTCATCAACTCTAAAGACACACAGCTCGATGCATATTCATGGCTGTTATGCCATTTCTCAGCTGTTAAAGCAGCTGCATGAATCAGCAACAAGTTTCACAACTTGAAATAGATGCAGCCTTGCAGGATACTTGGGCTCAGGGCACATCAGGGTTCTTACTCAAAGGCTGCTAATAAATCTCTTGATCATTGACACTTAATACAGAGTTACAGACTCAGTCAGGTTGGAAAAGCCCTCAGAGATCGAGTCCAACCACCCCCAGCACTGCCAAGGCCACCACTGACCCCCGTCCCCAAGTGCCACATCCATGGGGATGTGGATGCCACATCCACATCCCTGGGCAGCTGTGCAGGGCTTAACCACTCTTACAGGAAGAAATTTCCTCCAATATCCAACCTGAACCTCCCCTGCCACAGCCTGAGGCCTTTTCCTCTCATCCTGTCCCTCCTTCTCTGCGAGCAGAGCCCGACCCCACCTTGGCTCCATCCTTCTCTCAGGGAGTTGCAGAGAATTCCAGGTGCCCCCTGAGCCTCCTTTCCTCCAGGCTGAGCCCCCCCAGCTCCCTCAGCTGCTCCTGCTGCTCCAGCCCCTTCCCAGCTCCATTCCCTTCCCTGGACACACTCCAGCCCCTCCATGTCTCTCTTGGAGTGAGGGGCCCAAAACTGGACACAGGATTCATGGTGAAGCCTCAGCAGTGACTTTCAGCAACATTGGCACATGGTTGAGACCAAACTACAGCTACTGAAGGTCAAACCCTCTTGAAACACATTCTGGTCTTTGGTCTAAAACGTTTGTTCTGCTCCTCGCAGCCCACACAGTTTGGCACACAGTGTTCAGCTCTCTCTGTGTTCAGCTGAACACACTCTCTGACTTTTAGGGAGGGTGGTTTCCATCCTCAGTAAAGGAAACAAAAACGATTCCTTTAAATTCTCAGCCCTCCCTGTCTGTCTGAAAAAATCTCATCTAACAAACACATCATTCTCTGGTTGAAGGCCATTCTTAGCACTCTTCCAAAACACCTCTAAGAGCACATGCACAATAATTCAGTGAACAAACAAATAAAGGGCAGTCTGTTTTTATGCCTTTGCAGTGCCAAAAAACTTCAGAGTCACCCATTCATAGTGCACTTACTGTACTCCTAATATTTCTTGGTCCTTTGGTGCATCCACCCCTGCTTATCATGGAAAAATCAAGCATTGTGCCATTCCCACATGTTTTTATCCATGATTACCTGGCATGTGTCACTGCCTGAAGAGCTTGATATTTATTTTAAATTGCTGCAATAATAAGGAAAGTGGTTGTATTACATTTACATTAATGTAATGCAAAACATTTAATATGAAAAGGGATTCCTGAACAAACTGTTTGCTCAGTGTGTTTCCCATTCCACTGCTCCTGCAATTCCTCAGTAGATGATATTGTAGATATTGTTGTTAATAATACATCGGAACCACAGATCCCTAAGGAATTTCAGTACATTTTTGCTGTGTTCCCTTAGTTGACAACACCATCCCTTCCTTCCCCACTTCAGTGCAAAAACAAACTCTACATGTGCTCACTTACAGTTGTGCCTAATTATATAAATGTACTAATTATACACACTTTTCAAATGGTGATAGACTTCAAAGTAGGTAAATTTTAAATAGTGCCATTAAGGAAATCTATTTGATGATGGAAATTTCTGTAATATCATCTTGCAATCTCCTACCTCGCAATTTCGCTTTCATGTCAGTATTTATTTAATGACAAATAACAGCAGAGAATAAAAGAGATGGGAAAGCAAATTAAAGTTCTAAGATTTACAGGGTGATATTGGTCAGCAGATGCTAACAGAAAGGAATAAAAGGAATTGGGAAAAGTAATGGATCTAAGGTAAATAATGAGAAAAAAGAAGTTCTGAATGATAAATAGGAACACTGAACTTTCTGAATTCACTCTGTTAAATCACAAAAACACCTGCAAAACTGACTTATCCCCATGTGTTCAGCTACTCATGAGAATATATATATATCATTGAGCACCTCATTTACATGCACAGTTATCACACTGCTAAGAAAGACTTTCAATTTATGTCCTTGCAATTCAGAGCATCTCTTTGCACCAAAATAATTCCAACAGCACATAGGAACCAGCCCCACAAGCTCACTCAGAGCTCAGCCCACCAGTCCTACACACACTGGGAGACACCAAAGTTCTGCACAGGATTTCAGCACATGAACCTCCTTTTTGGACCTTCTGACTGATGTATCTGCACCCTCCAAAAAACAGTTATTTATTTTTAACATTAAATATTTGCCCAGAACTCCTGGTTCTTAAATATCATTATCCCATAATTAATGATATGAACACTGAGATTCTTTTAGCACCACTTGAGTCCACTGCCCTGATGTCCCTGGGGAGGGTTTTTTTCACATAAATTAGAAGAATTTCTATTTCTCTGCTGCACAATGTGGATGCTGCATTGACAAGAGCACGAGGCAGATCAGCCAGAGACCACAATGCAGAGACACTGCAGGACTAATCCCCTGCCTTTAGTTAAATAACAGCTTATGTGGCAGGGAAGAGACAGAATCCATCTTCCCTGAAAAAACAGGGATGTGAACAGAAAGGGAATTGCTTGCTCTTCTCTCACACAAATCTCTGTGTCAAAACAAATACTCTCAGCAAGTCACGGGCTGTCACATCCCATCAAAGACATTTATGGAATGGCTTGATAGAAGCATCTTATAAGCAGCAGGTGGGTGATCCTGAGTTATCCAGCTCAAATATTGATCAGGACCTTCCCTCAACCTTCAGGAACACTTGGGTTTGAGATTTTGGGTCTATCCTTTAAAGTATGGGGTCCAGAGATGCTTGAATAGCTTTAGGATCACAGATTCCTGCTCTGATGCATTAAAAAAAATCAGTAGAAGAGATTCAAAATATCTCTGCATAAGGAACTATTTTTCTTTCTGCATATTTATAAAATGACTCACACAAACAAAAAAAAAAATCATAAAAGTTGGAATTTAAAGCAACTCTGATACAAGTTCAGTATTGGAATAAGGAGCTCCAACACAGAAAGTGCAGAGCTCAGGGAGTGATTTTGTGCTCTCTGGTGACACCTTTGACCTCTGCTCATGTGTGAAGCAATTCCACACCCTGCCCAGTGTTACCTTTTGATATTCTTCCTTGGATCTCAAGGCAGCTTCCATCTGCTCCTGGGAAAAGGTGTAGATGGCTGAGCGATACTGTGTTCCAAAGTCATTGCCTTGTCTCATCCCTGGGGAGAGAGAAAACATGGAATACCATGAGGATCAGCCTCCCTCCCTCACTGGGCTGCTGGGACAAGGTCAATACACCCAAATTCCATGGAATCACAGAATGGTTTGGGTTGGAAGAAACCTTAAAGATCATCTTGTTCCAACTCCCTGCCATGGGCAGGGAATGTTCTACTAAATTTAGGATGTTCACACAGCTGGATTAGCACAGTGGATCCTCAGTTAGGAAATCCAAGTCTCTTCTTTGGTTAAATAGTCCTGAACACTGATATCTCCATTTAAATGACATGCAAATGAAACAAGAGCATTTTACAGTTTGTTACATCACACAGTAGTGAGATACAGATGCAAAACCTTCAATAATTCAGCTGAACTCACTGACATCAAGGTACTCTGAAAATATTGATTTTGAACCATGCAAACGGTTCCCAAAAAATGTTGATTTTACCAAGTTCTTCCAAATTCTCTTGTGCTGGAGGAGTAGAATGCAATGGAAGAAAGGTTCAAAATACCTTTGGAGAAAACCAGTTATTCTTGAACCCAGAATAGTTGTGGACCCCCCGTCCTTGGAGGTGTTCAAGGCCAGGCTGGATGGGCAATTTTGGCACAAGGATTTTGTGATATTTATGCTGACACGTGGAATCCCTTCAAAAGACTGGTTGTATGAAGCTGCTCAGGTACAAATTTCCAAAATACGAGAAGGATTCTACCCATGAAACTATAAAATACTGGGCAAAGCAGAGAGAAGGTGATTGTCCCCTGGGGTGACCAGCCCAGATATGGTCTGGCCAAAGGCACTGCTGCCTCTCCTTGTTATCCATCCCCATTCCCATCCCCATTCCCATCCCCATTCCCATTCCCATCCCTCCAGCAGCAATGGGCCAGCTTTGCTGTGGATCATTCCCTGAAGTCAAACAACAGCCTCACAGAGGAGCTTTAGCACAGAGAATGATCTGGATGTGCATTTTTGCAACTGCAATGGCAGCTTTGTTATTCCAGTCTTTCACACCTTGCTCCCAATTTTGCTTTCAAGAACACGACTTCTTACTTTGCTGTAATAAAATGTGTTAATTTTGAGTTTGTCTGGTGGTGTTGATGAACTTGGGTGAGTGAAAAAGCTGGAGTTTCTTAAGCAGAGTCCTCCCAAAAGCCTGAAACCCAAACTGGAAGTACCAGGATTTGTCTTTGGAGTGACACCAGACTACAGAAGCCCCTTTGAAGATTCCCATCAACTCTCAGGACTGTGGAGATGAAATGGAAAAGAAAATGTACATCCTGATACCCCCCTAGCAAAGGGCACAGGGTAGAGAAGGATCCTGTGACACTGAGGGAAAAACTGCCATCCACCTACTACTGCTCATTAAATCCTGGGAAGTTTTATCCCTCTTTGCTTTTCCAAGGCAACAGAAAAATGATTTAAAGGGTAGGACAATAAACAAATGAAAACTGGCTGAAATATTCATGAACAAAGACACATAGAAACATTTTAAAAATGTATTAGGACTAAAATTCCTTTTGATGACCAGCAGAAGAGATGAAAGAATCTGATACCAAAACACGTTGTGGAGTTTTCTGATGATCCAAGTTACTTTTTAACTGGTAAATTGTATTATTACACAGAAAAACAACAACTATGTTTTCATCAATACTTAATAGTGTTGACTGCCAGGCAGAGAGTGTTTTCCTCATTCCTTTGCAAGTTCCTTCAGCTTTGGTAAAGCCACTGCTACTGAAGAGTGAGGAATAAAATAAATACAGGCCAGGAAAGCATCCGTTTTGCCAGGATATGTTACTGCTGACTGATGTCTGAGTTTAAGTATTAACATTCTACAAATGTATTTATTGCTTAACAAACTCCTTAACAACCAGCTAGGGAGGAGATGACAAAAATCTCCCTGGCTGGAGGATCACTGCAGTTGATTTCCAGCAGGAATTTAAGAGCACGACTTTAGCACGAGCTCGTGTGCAGGGTGCTTTCAGTGAGAAGAGAAGATTATTTCATATTTGCATGTGTCATCAAGACATTGTAATAGGGAAGCAGTCAGCTTAATTAATTTATTGAACAGAAGGTTAAGAGGAGAACTGACTCTGGTTTAAAAATACATTGAGAGAGGAAAAACAATGGAGAAATAAAGCTTTTTTATTCTTACCAAAGTTGCTTAATGAGGTAGGGCAATTGAAAGCCAAACTGTACAAAATCCAGATGGGAAATAAGGCAATATCCAAGGAGGAAAGAGGGTTTGTCCCTGGAACAATGAACCTAAAGCCACACACCATTCCTGAGGGCTTCACATTAAGGATACACACTTTCATACAATCAGGGAATCACAAAACATTTTGGGGTGGAAAGGACCTTAAAGATCATCTTGTTCCAACCCCTGCCACGGGCAGAGATACCTTCCACTCTCCCAAATTGCTTCAAGCCCTGTCCAACCTGGCCTTGGACACTTCCAGGGTTGGGGCAGCCACAGCTTCTCTGGGAAACCTGTGCCAGGGCCTCCCCACTCCCACAGGGAACAATTCCTTCCCAATATCCCATGTGTCCCTGCCCTCTGGCAGTGGGAAGCCATTCCCTGTGTCCTGTCCCTCCAGCCCTTGTCCCAAGTCCCTCTCCAGCTCTCCTGGAGCCCCTTTAGGCTCTGGAAGGGGCTCCAAGCTCTCCCGGGATCCTTCTCCTCTCCAGGTGAACATTCCCAGCTCTCCCAGCCTGGCTCCAGAGCAGAGGGGCTCCAGCCCTTGGAGCATCTCCGTGGCTCCTCTGGACTCTCTCCAGCAGCTCCACATCCTTCTGCTGTTGTTCCCAGAGCTGGAGGCAGATTCCAGGTGGGGTCTCACCCGAGGGGGCAGAGGGGCAGAATCCCCCCTCCCCTGCTGCCCACGCTGTGGGATGAGCCCAAGATCCCCAAACTCCCAGAGCTGTACAATATCAATGATGAAAATATAAAGTGAAGGAGGAATCAGGCTGTGCAACAACAGCAGCCCCTCCTTATCCAAAGTTTTGGCTTGGACTGTTAAACCATCCACAGGGAATGAAGGAGACTGAACACAGTGCAGCTTTAATGTGATCAAATATTTAAGCTAAAATGTCACTTATTTTCTCTTGTTACTTAAATTAATTTGTACCTAAACCTCCCACATAAGTAGCTAATACATTATCTAAGCCACTAAGACTTTAGGATAACAAAATAAATTCCATGTGTACAGACAACCAAATGCCACTGTTGCTGTTGTTATTTGTAATGTACCTCACATGGACAAACTCACATCTCAAGGATCCATCACTGATTTTTTTTTTAAACCCTCTGGCAAGTCTTACTTGCTGAGATTCACTAAATGAGTAGCAAACAAGGCAAGAAATTAAATTTACTAAACAACTCTGGTAGGATGATTGAGCTTAACAATCTTGACTTTAAAAAAAAAAATTACTGAAGAAAAAAATGACCTGTGCTTGGCTCTCTAAAAATTCCACAAGGTGTCTGTGGTTCACTTCTTAACTGGAAAAAGGAATAATTCCTACAGAACATCAGCTGAACATCTTCAGAGCAGCTGGATCTTCCAGGGAAATCTGGTTTCCTACAACTCCTCTGTGAGATGTCTCTAAGTCATTCTCTGTGCAAAACCTGCCAGTTTAGGGATTGTTTTTAGGGCAGCTCTGGGAGATACAGCTTTTCCTCAAGGATATAATACACAGGGAGACGTGTCAGCAGAGCCTGAATTTCATTTTCAATCGAGGCTGAGTTCATAAACTTCTTAAAGTTAATAATAATATATATTAACAATAAATATATTAATCCTGAGGAATCAGAGAATCATTAAGGTTGGAAAAGCCCTCTGAGATCACTGAGTCCAACCATCCCCCAGCACTGCCAAGGCCACCAGTGACCCCTGTCCCCAAGTGCCACATCCACATGGCTTTAAATCCCTCCAGGGATGGGGATCCACCCCTGCCCTGGGCAAATACCTGTCTCCCTAACCAGGTAATCAGGGACACATCCAACAGGAACAGGAACAAATACACCCTGGAGTTGTAGGATTGGCACCTGCTGTTGATTTCAGAGACAAAAAGAATCAACTGCTGTGCTGGGAACAGCCACAAAATCTCCCATCAAAGAGATGTTTTGGTAGAGAGGCTCATTTTAGAACTGAGAGAAAAGCAGAGAATTTCCACTTCTCTGGCAAATGACAAAAATATGTGGGTTTTGGATGTGGTTACACAGTGTCAAAGTGAATGAGCCCAAATCCTGTGTGAGCACTGGCTGCTCATGGTAAGCTCCTGTCTCTGGAGAACCAGGGAGGATGAGGGCATTGGAGCTCCAAGTGTGTTTAGATTTTGGATCATATTGAGGAATTCCACTCTGGCTGATCAAAGCACCCCAGCCTGGACCACTGTGGGGGACATAAAACGTCCCCACTGAGCCAGCAGAGACCAGAATTCCAGTTAATCACTAAATTCCCTCAAGACCTCAGCACTTGCTTCATGTGAAACAGGAATTCGTGGCCAGAGGATGGGAGATGGAAAGGACAGGGAGCTGTGATGCTCTCCCAGATCCCAAAAAAGGAATGATTCCCAGGTTGAGATTGCCATGGAATATAAACACACTGCCACAGGCAAAGCTCTTCTTTGCCAAAATGTAGATAACAGGCAAAGGAATGGCTCTAAAAAGCCCTTTGGTATCTTCTGATGCACCTGGGGAGGGATGACTTAGGTTTGGTCTCCTCTATGTTCTTTGGCATCTAAGCAGCAACTACCATCTCTCCTTTGGTTTGAATGACCAGAATATGGACTGGAATATGGAATTCCCACCCCTGGAAGTGTTCCAGGCCAGGTTGGACAAGGCTTGGAGCAACCTGGGATAGTGGAAGGTGTCCCTGCCCATGGCAGGGGGGTGGAAGGAGATGATCATTAAGGTCCCTTCCAACCCAAACCATTCTGGGATTCAATGATAAATAAAAAACCGTATTTCCCAGTACTTTTTTCCTGAAGAAATTGCAAACAAGCAAATCCGGTTCACAATAGTGAATATTTAATATATTACCTACAGAAAACTAAAGCAAAAGATACTTTCTTTATTTTATTGGCTAAATCAAGGAATTCTTTCGAAGACTCAACCCTCTAATGACTTGAAAGTAATACTTATACACCACTCCTTATCTTCTCTCCATTTAAAAATAATAAAAAAATTGTAATGGCATCATCCGTCAACTTTGCTATTCCCAGAGGATCCCAGGCATAATGGAGATAAATGACTAAGGTCTGTGAGACTCTTCTCTGCCATCCAGTGAAATTTTAAAGGGCAGTTCATAGCTCTTATTTTTATCATAATTTTTCCCATGATTTATAGACTTTTCTGCAGCTGTCACTTATTTTCTTATCCCCACAAAAACCTGAGACACTGATTGGTCATTTTCTTTTCCCCAATCAATCCTTGCTGAGTTAAGACTAATAAAACTCCTTCTTCCAGCTCATCATAGAATTATTTAGTAAAAATCAATTGCACCATGTCACCCTGGCTTGATGTCATCACTCACTCTAATGATTCCATCTATACAGCTTAAAAGTTGCCAGGGGAAAGTAAAACTCTTTATAGCATATGATTAAAGGAGAAAAATGTTAATAGGAGAGAAGTTAGTTACAGTGCTGTGGATTGAGAGTTCTGGATGATTTTCAAGGTGCTGTGGTGCAGGAAGGAGAAATGAAATAGAAAAGAGTTTCTTCAGAAGGTTAAAATACATTAATGAGCTTGTACTTATTAGAGGCAACTTTTGTACTGTCAACAGAGCAAAAGGTTCAGAAAGTTTTCAAAATATACAGTTTTCAGGGTCAAGGAAATTGTGGGTTTGGCCTTCTTTTGGAACTAGATGAGCTTTAGGTCTTTTCCAACCCAAACCATTCCATGATTCACGTTCCATGTGCAATATTGCTTCTCTAACACCTCTGTATTTTACAAACCTAGAAAGTCTCGAGGAAGATTTGGTTTGGGAGAAGAGTTCCCTGTGTGCTTCATTACTTATTCATTCCTTCAGATATAACATTCCTTAAATGCACTTGGAATTCTCTTTGACCTTTGAAGGAAGTTCATGAGCCCACAAAAAACCCCACAGGTTATTTTTTGATGAGTGTCACAAAGCTCAAAAATTAAATGTCACTGGCAGGCAGAGACTTGAATCCATTTCTAATTATTAATTGAAAATACATATTTACCAGTAGGGCAGAGAACAGATGAACAGAACAGTGAATTATCAACATAAATCATCCTTAATGTATTATTATTGTAGGGGACTTTCAACTTCAATCAAACTTGACTTCACTTTAATAAAAAGTTAAATGATTAGTTTTAGATAGGTTCTCAGAATTTTTATGTCATAAAAAGCCATTAAGCCTCTCTCAGAGGTGTCTGCTCTTAAAAATCTGTCTCAGGGCTGCGTGAACCTCAAACTGCTGGAGAGATTCCAGAGGCCACGGAGATGCTCCAAGGGCTGGAGCCCCTCTGCTCTGGAGCCAGGCTGGGAGAGCTGGGAATGTTCACCTGGAGAGGAGAAGGATCCAGGGAGAGCGTGGAGCCCCTGCCAGAGCCTAAAGGGGCTCCAGGAGAGCTGGAGAGGGACTTGGGCCAAGGGCTGGAGGGACAGGACACAGGGAATGGCTTCCCACTGCCAGAGTGGATTAGATGGGATATTAGGAAGGAATTTCTCCCTGTGAGAGTGGGGAGGCCCTGGCACAGGTTTCCCAGAGAAGCTGTGGCTGCCCCATCCCTGGAAGTGTCCAAGGCCAGGTTGGATGGGGCTTGGAGCAATTTGGGAGAGTGGAAGGTGTCCATTCCCATAGCAGGGGGTTGGAACGAGATGAGTTTAAGATCCCTTCCAACTCAGACCATTCCATGATTCTGTGACCATGGGAAGTGAGTAAAACTTTTATCAATATTTATCAGTGCAGCAGGAACTGAGCTCCCAGGTTTAGGCAACCAAGACTCAACTTAAAAGCCCAAACTTAAAAGCCTCATTTGGGGCAAGACTTGATCCCTACCAACAAACATGGGAGCTGAGACCCTCCATGCCTATGGAAACATCTAAATTTAGATGGATTTCTCTCAGCCTTTATCCCACCTGACCTGTCTTCACTGTTCAGAGGAACCTGAATGAAGACCTTGATAGTCTTCAAAGCCAAGTAAGTGCACAGGGCAGAGACGTCTGGAGGAAACTGGAGCACATGACACAGGGCATAAGGAAACTCCACATCTCCTAAAGCACAGATGGAAAATGTGTAATGCACAAGAGGACCTGATATGGAAAAAAAACATTTCTCTTTGGGCATCTGAACTGGGCCCTCATTGCCTCTTCATGGCTGATGTTACTAAAGCTGGACAACAACTTTCCATGTGAAAAATATAATTAAAAAATCCAACAATTCAGGTCAGTTATCCCACAGGGTTTGGCTATGGAATCACACACATTTGTGTTGTTTTCTTTATGTGCCTTCTCCTTTCTCTTTATCTTTGTTCACTCGTGTCTTGCCTCAATTTAGACATGTGTTAGCACTGCAAATCTAAAGCTACTATGATCCGCCAGGTGCTGTTGCAACAGTAATAAAAATAATTAGTGATAACAAAAATAACAGTGTTGTCATTTGCTTTTATCAGCAGATAAGCTCAGGGGACACTGCTCTCTCACAACACACACAAGTGAGCTCTTATAAATATGCACGAGAAAATTGCAGGCGGAGAAAAACAGCCATTCACTGAAAATATTGTTGTTCAGAAGAGAGTCAGCTTTGACCTCTTGTACCTAATTATACAGGAAAACAAAGATTAAAAGCCTACTAATAATCACCATAAACTATGATTAATGAAGCCACGCTCCAGTGCCTCAGATTTCTAGATCCAAGTACAGTAAATTCGCTGGTGGGTTATTTGAAGAAGAAAAGAATGTTTAGCATCACTTTGTTTTGACTTTGTCTGTTGCTCTCCTTGCCCAAAGATCAGGGACAGTCCATCAAAAAAGACTTTGCAAGGTTGTAGTTTTCTAATTCTATAAACATACATGATGCTGTTATTCCCACCACAGGCTTCATGGATAGAGCCATGGAAACACAGAATGGTTTGGGTTGAAAGGACCTTTAAAGACCTTGTTCCAACCCCCTGCCATGAGCAGGGACACCTTCCACTATCCCAGGTTGCTCCAAGCCCCATCTCATCCTCAAAGAACCATTTTCTCATCCTCAAGGAACCTTTTGATTACTGACCTTTGCAATACAGAACGATAAAGTTAATTTTAGTCATTCTGAGGAACTTGTTGCCACATCTTTGTCAGATAAAAGCTTAACAGCCTAAAAGTAATATAAAGGTAAGAAGAATTCAGAGCCCAGAAGGACTTTTGCCCTTGAGCCAAAATTGATTCAGCACCACCTACTTCATAGTGCAAAACCACCCTAATAATCCCCTTCATTAAAACAGCTACAGAGAAAACAACAGCTCCCAAACTGGAAATATAGGTCAGAAAAAGTCTATTCTAATTTACATGGATAAGGAGGGACTAATGTTCAAATTAGGTCATGACAGCTAAAATTCCTGGGGACAAGAAGCAGCCTCATAATACCTGTTTATTTTTAATGCTTATTTAGTTCTAGAGAAACACAGAGAATGGGAACAACAGAACACGAGACACTTTGGTCCATGAAAGAAAGAAATTAAGAAATACTGGGTCAGCATCTCTGGCAAAGACTTTTGCTGCTTTGAAAAATGTAGAGAGTACAGATATTTTGGAGGTGATTATGGACAAGGGACTAAACTGGTTGCTGGTGGGATGGGTTGACACCAATCAACTGTCCCACCACTGATATTCCATGGGAAAGAGCAGGAATTAGAAGAACTTGAAGGTTCTTCTACAGAACAATTCAGGGCACAGTCCTACTGTTGAACACTCAATTCTACAGGAATCAACATATATTTATCTTTATTGTGTCTTATCATATTGATTTCCATGGCTTTTGTTAATTTATCAGCACAGAGCTGTATTTGAGTCGCTTCCTCCAAGAGCCTCCCAGCAATGTCTTTAGCACTGATTTAATTTGCATCCTCTCCACTATATCCTCCAAGTCATTAATGAAAATATTGAAGAGTATTGGACCAAGAATGGCTCCCTGAGGGGTTGGTAATTCTATTTTGAATATATTTAATACGCCTGGTGACAATAGATTTTGTATTTCTGCTGGTTTTTGTTACACTTTGTAATAATGCTGAAACCATCAAGGCTCTTAATAACGTTTGAAATACACGACAAAGGTGCTTTAATCTGACACTTGCAAATTTCATTCAAATTACAAAAGGGAAGGAGTTACAGAAACGTAAAGGAAAAAGATAAAAAATGGTTATATTTTACAGGGAGAGATTCTTTTTTTTCCCCTTTAATCTCTAAATGAAGTTCCAGGCCTGTAGCAGAATACATAATGCTGCTTTAGGGTGGCTCTAGTGTTTTTTATGTGTACAGCTGTTCTTCCACTGGTATAAGTAGACACATCTGCTCATTAGCAATACAATGTCATTTCTAGTGTCTAATTTTAATTATTTGCAGATGATAGATTCCTTCTGCAATGTCTAAAAAAAGTACAGTCCTTCAAAAGTGGTGAGAAATAAATATACCCTCTGCAACTAAAGTGGGTCAGCACAACACAAAGCAGATATTAATCTGGAGAATTCCTGTGTCAGCACTAAATGCCAGCATGTTTGGAAGGTCACAGGGAGGAGAAACAGCTCAGACATCTCTTCTTTATCGTGGATACACAAGACATATGGAGCAGGAGATGCTCTGAATGAATCTGGCAGGTGATGAGTTTGTTGTAGGACAGATGGTCTTCAACTGCTGGAAAAATATCAGTGCTGCTTACATTTCCTGTACAAACACAGGCAAGATAAGGACTTCTCCCTGACAGGGGTAGGGAATGAGTTACTAACAGTGACTGGTCTCTCTAGATTCACAAAGAATCTAGAAGGCTACAAGAGAATTTCCTGGGCAGGGGTGGCCGTGGGTGGCTTTGTCCCTCCCTTGTTGTCAGAGAACCAAAACTTCAGAGTCCTGGCTTTCCCTGTAATTCAAAAATCCCAAAAGAAGGAATGAAAAAGAATTTTGTGTACAACATGGGCCCTCCCCAGGGGATTGTGGTTGTACCCAAGTTGTTTCTTGTGGGCTGGGAAGGCTTGGGTGCTCTTGATGAACATGGGGAGCAGAGCTATCAAAACAAGCACCTGGTTTGGTTTGTACTTGAGAAAGAAAAGAGCTAAAGGAGGCAATGGATTTTGCATTTCTGACAAACATGTTTTCATAGAATCATAGAATGGTTTGGGTTGAGAAGGACCTTAAAGGTCTCATTCCAACCCCTGCCATGGACAGGGACACCCTCCACCATCCCAGGCTGCTCTAAAGAGAAATAAATTTTGCCATTTGCTTGACTTCTGCACAGACAATGAAAGCAACTCTCTTTAAAGTCACCTCGAACTGGGCTGAAATCTTTGACACCCAAAGAACTCCAACCACACACAGGGTCTGGGGAATCATGAACACTGAGATGCTTTGCAGGAGCCACATTTGCACCACGACAAACACACTCCTCTGGCATCAGATTGATTTTTCCAAAGGTTTGGAGAAATAGCTTCCGACACCCCACAAAGAGCGGCCAAACCTGATCAGATCAAATATGACACATTCCTCCTTGAACAGAAGCACAGAGGGGTTTGGAGTTGGCTCATGCACCACAGGACAGGGCTGATGCCA
Source organism: Calyptomena viridis (assembly GCA_013390005.1). Lineage (NCBI taxonomy): Eukaryota > Metazoa > Chordata > Aves > Passeriformes > Eurylaimidae > Calyptomena > Calyptomena viridis. The sequence goes on along the minus strand of WEIV01028666.1, from coordinate 33,069 downwards.
GCAGGGTGGTCCCACCAGCAGTCCTGCTCTTGGCCATTTCAGTCCTGGCTGAAAATCCCGTTTCACTTCCAATCCTGCAGGGTTAATTTTCAGCTTGAGCAGATGGACTCTGTGATTGCCCCTGTGAACACAAAGAGGTTGTATCCCGTGGAAAGAGAGGAAAAAATTGCCCTTTTCCCTGACAGGGAAGTCAAAGATTAGTTTACAGCAACTGTGAAACAAGGGCTGGGGCACAACACGGCCAACGTGATGGTCTGAAGTTCCACATCCCTCCACACAGGCAGCAAGGAGGTGCCAGGAGAACAATTGCCAGGGCACAATTTTAAGGAGCCAGTCAGGCTTGTATCTTAAAAAATCTGGAAAGCTCTGAGGATTGGCCCCATTAGTGCAAAAACCAGGCAATACAGACCTCAGACACCTATAAATTTTAGAAAAATAAAATTATCCCCAATGTGATTAGTCACAAGATTCTTTTGCAGCATTTTCAGCATATCATGTTCACTCTCTTTTTCTGTACCAATGACAAAGAAACAACCACCTCGAGCACTTCTGGAGCTCCACAGAGCAATCCTTTCACAGATAAGGTCATTCCTGGGAGGGCAGGAATGCTGAGCAGAGCACGAGAGGCTGAGCAGAGCTGACAGCCATATGCCACTTGGCACAAGTCAGGAGGTTGGTTGTTGCTTTTTCAGTATCCCAATTCTAATGAATTATAAAATAGAGCCCAAATTAATAGTCAAGAGGACTTTATCAGGGCCCCACGGTTAGGAAATGCTCATCTGGGAGAATCTTTCAACTCACAGACTGTTTGACTTGATCAAAGGTTCTTGCTTTTCAATTGACTTCCGTACAATCCTGAGACTCAAGAGCTTCACAAAACAAGAGCCAGGCTGCTTCCCAGAGACAAGTCAAATCCCAGGGAGATGTCAGTCTCATCTTAAAGGCCAACTGCTTGGAAAGCAGGAACTTTTGAATATTAATACCCTCATACAACAGTGAATGCTGTCAGTCTGTGCTCTTTAGTGACTTGGTACCAAGTAGACTGATCTCTGAAAGGTCTTTATCTGCAACAGAAGGTACAGATTTGATGTTTAATGACATCACAATGGTCAGACCAGTCCATTATCTCTGCTGGAGGTAGGAGGCATGAAATGGTGTTATCCCAACTTCTGGAAAAAGATAAAACAGACAAAGCTTTTATCCTTTTGAGTGAGAGCTGTACTCCAGAAGTTCAGCATTGTTGGCTGTGTGAGACAACTGGACTCATCCAAAGACTGCACTGAATTCCATAACTAAGAAATCTTTCTAATTCATCTGCTTAGCAAAAAATTTCTCTTTGACAGATTGAATCCTGCATTCCCATAGGGCTGCCTAAATAAAAGTCCCTGTGTGCTCACAGCTGAACCTCAGGGAAGGAGAAAAATATTCAAGGTCAGAGAGGTAACTCTCACTTTCAGTGTCTTTACATAAAACCACTCTTCCTACAGTCAGCTCAAGACAGGGAAATTTTGGCAAATCAAGGGAAAGAAACAATCCCACCTTAAAGATCTGCTGCTGCTAATGGCTCCAAGTTGAAAGGGTAGGTAAACATCCCAACTCTATCTTACAAAACTAAGAAATTTGACATCGGGACCTTGTGGTTCAGGTTTTCCTCAAATCAAGAAAGGTGGTGGAGGTGGGATGAGCTGTGCAAAGTTGAACAGGGATCAGAATCACAGAGCCACAGAATCTTTTAGGTTGGAAAAGGCCTCCTTGATCTTTGAGTTCAACCTGTTCCTGATCCCCACCTTGTGACCCAGGCCAGAGCACTGAGTGCCACATCCAGTAACTCTTTGAACACCTCCAGGGACGGGGACTCCAAACCTCCCTGCACAGCCCCTTCCAATGCTTGACAACTCTTGCCAGGAAGAAACTCTTCCTGATGTCCAATCTGAACCTCCCCTGGCACAGCATCAAGGAACATAAAAAATACACAATGTCCAAAACTGGACTGTTCAAAGTCTTCACAGAACACCTCCATCTTCTCCAGGGGTAAAGTGATGTTCTCACTTTTAGCAAATTATTACAGAAGAACCACTTGGAAAGTCTATTGATCCAAGGTTAGGTAAAGGTTTAGGAACATTTACACCAAGCAGTACAGTGCCACACTGAGACAGCTGGGAATGCCTTGGGTATCTCCACAGCTTGGTGTCACATGGAGATAGGAGCTGAAGGAAGGAATTCCCAGAAGGAATACGGCCACATTAGTGTGGCTCCGTGCCTGGGATAATTAAGTGATGTTTTCCCAACTGCCACAAATCAAAGAGTGAATCACACATCCACCAGCACCCAACCTCCTTCTGACAGCACAGAAGTATTTTGAAGCTCAATTACTGAGAATGGAAGGTGAATACGGATGTAACGTCACCATTTGATTTGGGTTTAAAGCCGGAAGGAATCATAAATTCATCTGGTGAATGGATCTGCCCTGTTATCACATTGACTATTTCATCCACACACCATTGTGGCCAGATAACAAATTTCAGTCAGCCCAAAGCCCTAAGGAGTCCGACCTGTCCTGTGTGGGCCACAGGCTGAGCACAACCAGATGCTGCCAAAGCCAAGGCTGCAGACATGGCAGGTGACTGATCAGGTGGTCGTTGTCCAAATTATTTCAGCAGAATCCAAACATGTGGGCAAGACACAAGGACCAACGATCCTGAAAGAGGATTCTCTGCTGTATGAAAACAGCCAGTGGTTCGGGGGAAGGATCTTAAAGCTCACCCAGTTCCATCTTCTTCCACTATCCCAGGTTGCTCCAAGCCCCATCCAACCTGGCCTTGGACACTTCCAGGGATGGAGCAGCCACAGCTTCTCTGGGAAACCTGTGCCAGGGCCTCCCCACCCTCACAGCCAAGAATTTCTTCCTCATATCTCACACAAACTGATTCTGTGTCAGTGTAAAGCCATTCCCTGTGTCCTGCCACTCCAGGCTCTTGTAAATAGCCTCTCTGCATGTTTCTTGTGGCCTCCCTTCAGGTACTGGAAGGCCTTGATTTGGTCACTCCAAAGCCTCCTTTTTTTCAGCCTGAAAGAAAGAACCAACCACCTGGTGATGGTCAATATCTGATAATCCAAATTAAAAAGGACAAAAGAAAAAGACCTAAAAGACCTAAAGACCTAAAGACCTAAAGAAAAAGACCTAAAACCAAGGGAGAACCTCCTTCCTGACCCCTACCAGCAAACGAGGCCCAAGAGCACGAAGTGAGGATTGTAAATGTCTGTGATTCAGAGAATCTTAAAATGATTTGGAAGAGACTTTAAAGACCAGTTCCAACTCCCTGTAATGGGGGCTCTGCCTTAATGCAGAGCTGCAAGTATTCCAGGGATGGTGCAAATCACCCTGAACACAGGAAGGGCTTGGAAAGGGAGGCTCATAAATCACCAAGGTGGGCCACCACACTTGACAGACACAGAATTTCTTCTCCTGACTCGAATCAAGCACCGCCTTTAAAATGATAAATTATCTCATCTTAAAGACTCGAAAGGATGGTGATGGAAAAAGACTCCAATGTTTAATTACACTGAGAGATGGGAAGCTATTGCATTCCAAGGTGGAACTTTTCAAACATCAGCTCTGAGCTACTGGAGCTTGTTCTGGTTTCTCAGGGGTCAACTCACCGAGAGGCACTTGCAAGGATTGACTTGATCATGGTGTCCATAGAATTATGGAATATCCTGTGTGGGAAGGGACCCACAGAGATCATCCAGTCCAATTCCTGTTCCTGCACAGTTTCCACCATCCCACCCTGTCCCTGGATTGTCCAAACCTTCCTGGAGCTCTGGCAGCCTTGGGAAGTGACATTCCCTGGGGAGCTGTTCAGTGCCCACCCACCCTGTGGGGAAGAACCTTTTCCCAAGATCCATCCTCAGTCTTCCTTGTCACAGCTCCAGTCATTCCCTCATGTCCTGTCACGGGTTCTGTCTCCTCCACCAGTGGGATGTGTCTATTCCCAGCCCCAGGCCTGTTTTCTGGGCTCTATATCCTTCTTCTGTCCCTCTCTGAATATTTCCAGCAATTTTCCCAGCAATATTTCCATACGATCCCTGGTTTGGCAACACAGAAACTGCACAAAATGTTCGGATTTTCCTGACCCTGCACATAGAAAGAGCTTTCACACTCCTGACTAAGGCCCTTTTCATGTAAAAAAAGAGTTGCAATAACCACTTTTGTCTCTGCATTGTGCTCTGGGCACCTTTATCCACAACAATCCCTGGATCCCTCTCTGAGTTACTCTTTCCCAGGAATGGCATCATATTTGGAAGGTATCATGTGCATTTTTTGTTCCCAGATGTAAGAACAAGTGGCACAATTATGAAAGCTGTTAAAATATTGCAGTGAGTTACTGTGGGCAGTATTTCTGGGAAATGATAGAAAGGATGATGTTTGCTGGAAGTACATAAACATGCAAAATGTTTTCTCCACACAGTTTCCCATTTCTGTTTGAGCAGATGTGGGAAATGTCATCACAAAGCCCTTTCCAAGAAAGATAAATTAAATTAAAAGGTTTGAATGAGGCAAATAGATAGAATGATCCACTGATGCCTCCACACACCATTTCTTACCTCTTTTTGTTCCCTTTTTCTAATTAGAAAATATGTCCAGTACCATTGAAAAAGATAAACCCTAAAATTTTATTGAGTGGTAGAAATAAAATAAAATGAAATNAATAAAATAAAATAAAATAAAATAAAATAAAATACTAGAAGTTTTGAAGCTGGAAAAAATATGTATCAACTTAAGAAACAAAAGATATCACAGAATAAATTGCCATAATCAAAGTTGAAAAGAATTTTCCATTGTCCCCAGAGCCACTGTGTGGGAATTTTCCCAGCCCAGACATCTGTAAGGGAGGAGGGGCACTGTGAGCTTCTGGGCTCCCACCCTCCCTCTCCCTCTCTTTCTCTGTCAATAAATGTCTGCAATCATATTCTTGAGCTCCAGTGTGATTTCAAGGTTCATCTCTTCCATGCAGCTCAAACACTAATTATCCCAGCTGTAATTAGTAAGATAATTAAATACTGGCTCACTCATCACTCTACCTTGTGTGGGGTCATGATTCTCCCAGAAGACCTTGAGCAGTTGCTCAAAGCTGATGTTTTCTGGCTGATAAAGCACTCGAACGGTCTCCGTGTGCCCCGTCCTGCCTTCAAAGACAACACAAAACCAGGTTATTCCTCACACTTGGCCACTGCACACTCAGCTTTCTCTGGCACAGATTCAAACCCTTTATTCCCTTTTGTAATTTCCTACAAGTATTTTGATTTGCCCCCACTTATGGCTTTTTCTCCAATAAGTGTGATATTTGGATATCAAGGAATAAACCACCCAGAGAGGCAAGAAGGGAAGTGATTTATTGCAGAAGTTTATCCACTTAAAGGAGAAAAAAACATTAGTAATTCTAACATACTTATAACTGAAAACTAATAGTATTTTACATATTCAAATAAAAATTTATTTAAATAAAAATATGATGCTAATAAAGTATTTTAAATATTTAAATAAAGTATATGAAAATACATATGTCAAAGTTGTCTTGAAACCATAAAACCGGGGTTTGTTTCTGTGGGGATATGGATAAAAGAATTGATTATAAAATAATTAAAATTATTATATAATAGCAATAATATTGATTATGAAAGCAAGTTTCAAGGGTGTGTTTACACAAGAACACGCAAATAATTTCAAGTTATTTCACAATAACTAAACCACTGATGCCAAGAGGCTCAAAAGAGTCAGAATCTGAACTTTAAACTTTATGACAGCAGAAGTACAAGGAAGATTAGCAGATGTTAAAGCATATAAAAAAATATTATTCCTACTTTTCAGTTATACTACGGACAGAATATTTTCATTTTTTGTGGATTTATGACTCCCAATAGTATTGAAAGATTCAACTTCAGAAAATGTGAATGATTTGGCCACATAATTCACCTCAATTTTAATTAATAGTTAAACTAATGAGTGCTCAGACCTCTCAGGGTTAAAGTCTATTTTTACACAGGATTTTATATTTCATACTTGATATATGTTATATATATTAGAATTAAAACAATTTGACATAATCTGTTGTCATTACATATTTATGAGTGGGGAAAAACTCATTCTTCAGTTAAATCATAATAAATCCTAAAAGAAATAAACTGGACAGGCAGATCTGCCTTTTGGTGGGGACATAAAAAGCATTTTGACCACACCAGGGAGGTTTTTATTCCATTNTAATTATCCCAGCTGTAATTAGTAAGATAATTAAATACTGGCTCACTCATCACTCTACCTTGTGTGGGGTCATGATTCTCCCAGAAGACCTTGAGCAGTGCTCAAAGCTGATGTTTTCCTGGCTGATAAAGCACTCGAACGGTCTCCGTGTGCCCCGTCCTGCCTTCAAAGACAACACAAACCAGGTTATTCCTCACACTTGGCCACTGCACACTCAGCTTTCTCTGGCACAGATTCAAACCCTTTATTCCCTTTTGTAATTTCCTACAAGTATTTTGATTTGCCACCACTTATGGCTTTTTCTACAATAAGTGTAGTATTTGGATATCAAGGAATAAACCACCCAGAGAGGCAAGAAGGGAAGTGATTTATTGCAGAAGTTTATCCACTTAAAGGAGAAAAAAACATTAGTAATTCTAACATACTTATAACTGAAAATTAATAGTATTTTAAATATTCAAATAAAAAATTATTTAAATAAAAATATGATGCTAATAAAGTATTTTAAATATTTAAATAAAGTATATGAAAATACATATGTCAAAGTTGTCTTGAAACCATAAAACCGGGGTTTGTTTCTGTGGGGATATGGATAAAAGAATTGATTATAAAATAATTAAAATTATTATATAATAGCAATAATATTGATTATGAAAGCAAGTTTCAAGGGTGTGTTTACACAAGAACACGCAAATAATTTCAAGTTATTTCACAATAACTAAACCACTGATGCCAAGAGGCTCAAAAGAGTCAGAATCTGAACTTTAAACTTTATGACAGCAGAAGTACAAGGAAGATTAGCAGATGTTAAAGCATATAAAAAATATTATTCCTACTTTTCAGTTACACTATGGACAGAATTTTTTCATTTTTCATGGGTTTATGACTGATTGAAGTTGAAAGATTCAACTTCAGAAAATGTGAATGATTTGGCCACATAATTCACCTCAATTTTAATTAATAGTTAAACTAATGAGTGCTCAGACCTCTCAGGGTTAAAGTCTATTTTTACACAGGATTTTATATTTCATACTTGATATATGTTATATATATTAGAATTAAAACAATTTGACATAATCTGTTGTCATTACATATTTATGAGTGGGGAAAAACTCATTCTTCAGTTAAATCATAATAAATCCTAAAAGAAATAAACTGGACAGGCAGATCTGCCTTTTGGTGGGGACATAAAAAGCATTTTGACCACACCAGGGAGGTTTTTATTCCATTCATTCCAACATAAACTCCAGATTTACTCAACTGACTTCAATGGAATTGCTGAATTTCATGCAGGGCAACAAACAGGGGAATCTGGAATTGTCACCAACCAGGAAAAATCAGAGTCTGAGAGTAACTGAGGAGGGTTCAGTCAAAACACCAATTCAGTACCAAGAGAAATTTGAATTAAAAAAAAAAGAAAAAAAAGGAGAAAGAAATAAAAAGGATGCTTGGATATATTAAGTATGATGGGGAAAAGTGTGACAGTATTTTACCAATTAATGGGGCACCTGAAACACAGAAAACCTAAATGAGGCACAGAAAGCTGGACTAGCTCATAAAAAGGATTTAAAACTGGGATTAAATTCTTTTGGAATGCAGAGGAGTAAAAGAGGACACATCTGGGATGTCTGTAGTCTAGATTTTGATAAAATCAAATTGGTTCCAGTGTAACAAAGATCTGAAATTAAAGGAGAATATCAAATTTAAAGCCACCTCATCCCATCCTCCAGGCATGTCCAGGCACAGAGTGACCCAATTCCTCTTCCACACTCCACCTTTTCCAGTCCAGGGAAGCTGCTCATTCTGTGAAGTCCCCTCTGATGGCAGGAAGGATCCACAGTGAGTGGAATAAAAATGCAAGTCAGAGATAATTGGCTTAAAACCAAAGTGAAACGGTCTTTCTGTACCACAGCAAGAACTGACGGCCAGTTGAGGTCAGGGATGGGATTTATTCCAGGTTTCCTGGTTTAATATCAGTGAAAATAATGAATTTTTGCCCTAGTTGAAGCCCGGGTTGGAACTTTTTTTGTTGCTGGAGATAAAGGAGGAGAGTGAATGGCCAGTGGTTCATCCAGCTCTCACAAGCCAATACTGCACAACTAAAAAGAGATTAAGGAGTGGCTTCTGACTTCAATATTTTTATTTTAATTTTTATTTTTGTTTTTTGTAACCCAATGTGAAGCTTATGAAAGGTTCTTATCCCTCAGGAGCAATTTTCTGGTCTAAGATGATCAGCTTTAGATCACAGGAGAGTTTCCTAAAGAATTTCCAAACAACACAGGCATTACCTTTCCTCCCAAATGAAGCAGCAATTACACCTTGTCAACACTGGCTGCTCCTGCTAATCCAGAAGTTCAAAGAATCATTGTACTTTCTTCCCTCAGAATAAGGAAATAATGGTGCTGCTCTGAAAATTCAGCCTGACCTCTAGAGAAATCCCCTCAGATGTGTGGTGAGACTGTTGGAACATATTTAAAATCAATATTCATCCTTAGAGGAAAAGAAAGGAAATAATGCTGCTGGTCCTACCAGATTCACCTCTAATTTTCCTCAAAGCCCTTCCCAATGTGGTGGATTTTCTTTTGGAATCCTCTGTGGTTATTTGTACTGAGAACAATCTCAGTCATTGGTGGGAAGCACTTCCCAACAATTTTACTGGGAACTAAACCAATTAACTGGGTGCACATGAGCACAAGTGGGAAAAGGGAAGAGGCTCAACCTAATAAATCTAGATTTACTCCTAGATTTATCTCCTAGAAGAAGCACAGAGAGAAAATGGCAGAAGAGGACAGGAAAGGGAAAAGAGCAATTTTGCCCAGGTGCAATAAGCCCCACGAGAAGGAATGAGAAGTTACCATGAGGTTACACCCAGGAGCAAGAGGAAACAACCACTCATAACCTGGGACATGTTAAGGTCCCTTTCAACCCATTTTAGGATTCTATGGTTAGTGCTGAATATGATTTATCTGCAGCCAAAGTGGCAAAAGGGAATTTAAATTGTGTTCTGTTGATCTTCTCATTTCACTTTTTAGACTTGAGTTTGAGTATGAAAACAGAATAATCCTGTTTCAGCCTGAGTTTCACATATTTGTTAAATACAGCACCAAAAGAACACGGCACCAAACCTGCTCATCACTTCTCTGGATTGTAAAAAAATTGGAATTTTTTTAATCAAACCTTTTCTATAAGAGTTCATAAAACGGAGAGAAAATAATCAGAGAAAAAATAACTCCAAAGAGCTGCATGTCTTTAACAAGAAATTGAACAGGCTGACACTGAAGAGCTGAAAGGATTTAAAATGATCAGTGAGATGCAATTCTCTCAGCAACATTCAGCTCTTCACCTTAGTGCCTCCTTCAGAATTTCTCAGGAAACATCCATTTCTATTAAATCAGTCACAGTGTCCTCAGCTCACCTACTGCTTTTAATTAGCTGATCTTTAATATTCCACAGCCAAAGTTTTACCAAGTATGAACACTTCTAGAAGCCTTCCCCTCAAAAACCCTCAATGTTTGAATCACGTTAGTTAAATAATTTATCGAAGCACCAAATATCATTTCATTTGCTGGTAACTGTGCAAATAGAAACCCTTTATTTCTAGGAGCCATTCTCACACTGCAAGTCCTGGTTCTCCTTCAGCCCCACAAGGGGTTCAGCCATGGAAGAACCTCGTTGCAGATGGTAAGACTTCATTGCACCGAGGCAGGGAGGGCTGTGTGCCAAGAGCAGATTGCCTGTTTATCCTGTATCCATTTCCCACTTAGAAAACATCCCTGCTCTCAGAGGATTAACCACAGGGAGCTCCTTCAGAGGGGATTCAAACCCTGTGCAGAATGTCCCTGGAAAGAGCAATAAAAAGACATCTGAGTGACACCTCGGTGCTCCTTTCCCTTTCCTTCCTCCTAATGGTGTTTGGATTCTCACCTTCTTAATCATCTCCCAGGCGAGTGCCCAGGCCCAGGGATTAGAGAAGAGAACTCATTCTTTTTAACTGGCTGTATCCAGTGAGAGTTTAATTATTTCCAGCAAATGGAATAACTTCAAAGGGCTGCAGAGCTCCTCACGTGGAGCACTGAGGCACAAGGGCTTCATCCCCCCCTGGGCCTGCGGGGGGTCAATTAAATTATACAGTTAAATAACACCAAAACTACTCCCTTCTGCCTCATGGCTTCGATAAAAAAGGACTTGGTTCTCTTTATCCACTGAAATAAAGGTCCTGAATCCAGTAAATCACAGAATGAAGGAATGGGTTGGGTTGGAAAGGACCTTAAAGATCATCTGGTTCCAAGCCACGACACCTTCCACTATCCCAGGTTGTTCCAAGCCCCATCCAACCTGGCCTTGGACACTTCCAGGGATGGAGCAGCCACAGCTTCTCTGGGAAACCTGTGCCAGCATCAGGATGTGTCTGTGTAATGTAAAAAAATAAGTGGCCAGTCTTCAGAATTTACTGATTTTGGAGTTAAACCAATCCGTGCCAACTAAAGCCTTAGTGAATATGTAAAGTATTAAAAAGCAAAAGCCACAGGTAGGTTGTTTGAGCATCTGTTTCTCCAAACCAGCCTGGGAATTTTTATTATGTCACAGATATCACTAATAAAATTTCCAGCATCTTCCTATGTGTTAAATAAAAAAGGGTTCAACATAGAATGGTGAGAGTCCACACTTCAGGGATCTACTTCACTATGGCTTTTTTATCTTTAAATTAGTAATTACTAATTAGAATTCAAATTGCTAACGGGGATGAAAAGAAGGGAAATAGTCACAGATCAATAGATTTTTTAGGAAGGGTCTCTAACAATAATTTTATTTGACTTCCTGCCTAAGACAGCTGAGAATTTCCCTGGAATCAGCCCATATTTTATACTTATAAAAGGTAACAGCTCCTGATTCAGAAAGCCCAACAGACAAAATCCACCAAAAATCAAGGCAATCCGACAAGAATTAAATCACAGGATCACAGAATCCTTAAGGCTGGAAAAGCCCTCAAAGATCATCAAGTCCAACTGTCCCCCCAGCACTGCCAAGGCCACCAGTGCCCCGTGTCCCCAAGTGCCACATCCACAGGGATTTAACTCCCTCCAGGGATGGGGATCCACCCAGGACAACTCCATCCAGGAAGGAATTTTCCCCAATATCCAATCTAAACCTCCCCTGGCTTAAAAGCCATTCCCTCTCCTCCTGTCCCTTGTTCCCTGGGAGCAGAGTCTGACTTTATATTTTCTATAACTTTAATGACTTTGCCAGCACTGAACAAGGAGGAGATGTTTGGTTTGTTATCCACTGTGGATTTGTGCTTTAAAAAATATCCTTCTTTATCTTCTCAGTGTGATCCACACACTCTTTTATACGGTTTTAGCAAAATATGTTCATCTTCTACAGCAAGAAGCCAATTTATCCCTATGGGTTGGCCAATCCTGCAGTTCTTAATCACAATAAAATTGTCCACAAATTCTAGAAACTTCTAAAAACTTCTGCCTGGACCACAGGAAATCAGGTCTTTTCTAGAGCCTACAGCAGCTCTAGTGTGGTGTGATATATCTAAAGAGAAAATGTTACACAATTTTATTTATTTGGTTCAGTAGAGGACAAGTGAATCACGGAGTAAATGAAAATCTAACAAGAAGATTTGCTGATAAAATGATTAACTGCTCTAAAATGCATTTCTGGTGCCTGTTAGAACCACTTTTTTTTTCCCCTGTCAAAAGAAAACTAAGAGAATAAAGATGACAGTAAATGGGGGACAACATGTTGTTATTGTTATATTTTTTCAAAGAAATTCTCATATTTTTCAGTAAAACTAGTTGAATGGAATTCAACTAAAGAAGATTGGCAGCTTGCACAAAGAATACTGCTTTTTTTTTCTAAAAATCTGCAAAACAAAAGCACTAAATGAATTTGTTTCTTATTTGCAAGTATTTAAAATTTAGATGGCAGAGCTATGAAAATTCTTGTTTAATAAAATTCTGGGTGTTCTTTAGCAGCAAATTAGGTTTGATAAACAGAATATTGATTGGTTCTGCTGAGCTGAATATCTGGAAGCAAGACCACAATTACTGACACTTTTTAGTCTTATTTTTAAATCATCTGTACATTGAAGAGCCAATAAAAGGGGAAAAAAAAAATTATTTAAACCTATAGGAAAAAAAGGAGATGGCAAAACTTTGTTGCCTTGTTCATTGTACTTAGATCATGTTTTTTACAGGCTGAATGTCCACACTACAACCACTTCAAATGGGGTTATTTTAGACTCACTCTGGGCTGGTCCAACACTTGGAGGGAATCAAATGTGCTCCTACAAAGTATATTCTGATTTAATTTCATTCAAGTGAATTAAAAATTTTGGAGGGAGGCTTACAATTAATTCCAGCCTGTGGTTGTGTGGAATTTAGGCCTTGTTGGCCAAACTGGATTTCATTCTCCCATGAAATCACAAGTTGAAGTGTAAGAAATGTAGGATGGAACAGACTTGGACTTCATTAATGCACTGGAATTCTTAGCTCCTGATTGACTAAAAAATTAACACCATCCAGTATTGACAGTGGATGTTTTAAAGGGATTTAGAATGGTCTAATGACAATTCTAAAAAAAATTGTCTGAAGGGAACAAAGTTTGAATGGCAACATTTTGCTCTGATCTCTGCAGGGGCTGGGCCAAAGCTGTTGCTGCTCAAGAAGAAATGTGATATTTAAAGAAATATTTAAATTTAAAGAAATATAAAGTCTCAGCCTGTAAAATCTGGGGATAACTCAGATGAGGAGGATGAGGAGATGAGTTTATAAAGTCATTCCCTGCTGTGCTGGGGCCACTCAATAAAAATGTACTAAAAACAGCCAGAGGTAAAATCTCCACGAAAAGGGAAAAGTGATGCCTGCAATGGGAACAATCTTTGGGGGAAGTGGCAGCAGACAGGCAAATAAACATGGAATTTCATTGCAATATTGCAATAAAAGGGAAAACTGACTGAATTGGGATGTCTGAGTGAAAAAGAGGATGTAGGAACAGCACTGGTGGGATCAACCCTGGCAACAAGAAGATCCTCCAAAGCAGTTTTAGTGCCAGCCACAAAGTGCTTCTATATTGATATATTGATATATTGACATATTGATATATTGACATATTGGTATAAATTGTTATATTTATCCCTTCCAAAAGAAACTCTCAAGGTTTAGGATTCAAGCACATCCTCAAGAAGAGGATGACTGAGTGCAAAAGGGGTCTTTTTGAGAAAGGACTGAAAAGGCAGATGATGGGAAGGATGGAAATCAGGAAAATTCAAGTGGAAAACGTATTTTAGATATGGAAGAGGGTTATTGCCCAATTACATCACTGGATTATTAAGTGTTCCTCTAAACCTGTGTCCTGCAAACAAATTCTTCATTTCCTGGTGTTTTCAAATCAGATTTTCTTCTGGGAGAGACACTTCAGCCAAATATCTGCTGAACTTAAAGCAAAAAGTGAGGTCTTGATAAAACAGTAGCTGGATGAAACATAATGACTTGTGATATAAAAAAAGTCAAATTAAATAATGCAGGGAGGCCTCACCAGCCTTGAATTCTGAGAAGATGTGAGTGAATTGCTTCTTTTTCCTTTGTTCACTTGGCTTTAATGAAGCTTTTCTATCCCAAATACTCTTATCTGCACAAAGAGTTGGGACTTTTGTGTTATCTCCTTTTCATCAGGGTTGATGAGGAAGATTCTCACCCAACTACAAGTCCTGTGTCATCTTTATGTAGTTGAGTTTTAAATCTTTTAGCTCCAGTGTTGGGAATAAAAAGACACCACATTCCCACATTTTAAAAGTTCTCATTTAAAAGCAAAATTTAGCCCTAAATTTACACATCAGATGGATGGAGCCTTTAAATGCCAATAAATTATGTTTCCTGATAATTAATTATCCTCGATGCCAAGGAAATGGAATTCCAGGTTTGTACCATCTCTGGGTGGATCTGACCATTAAACAGGTGAATATAAAATAAAACAAGTGCAAGGGAGAAGCACAAGCTTTGGGTCAGGACTTTGATCTGCTCCTGTTCTCATGGATTTCTGCCCTCACACAGTTGGAATTCTCAGAGCCCTCAAGATTTCATTGCAAAGCTCCTTTGAAAAATGAAATTATTGAAGTTGTGTTGACATCTTTTATCACAAGAGAGAAATACAGTAAATAAAGATCTGCCCAGGAAATACATCCTGTTATCCATGGGCACGAAAAACTCTGAGGCTAAAAGAATAATCCTGTGTCACAACTGCACCATGTCTTTGTCCTAAAAACTTCAGAGGATTTTCTAAATTTGGATCCCATTATCCCCATTTTTCAGACCATAACCCATCATTACATTGTGGTTTTCATCATTAATTTCCATAGTACAACATATTTTTTCTAAACAACACAAGCCCTGGACTGACACAACTTTTGATCTTTTTAAATACAAGTGGAAAACCTTATTTAGAATAAATATTCAGAGCGGGGCTGAGGGAAACAATATTATATATTAGATAATAAAAACTTCAGTTCTGACATGGAATCATGGAATGGTTTGGGTGGGAAGGGTTCTTAAGGATCATCTCATTCCCACTCCCTGCCATGGGCAGGGACACCTTCCACTATCCCAGATTACTCCAAGGGAATCCAACCTGACACTTCCAGGGATGGAGCAGCCACAGCTCCTTTGGGAATTCCATCCCAGTCCCTCCCCACCCTCCCAGCCAAGAATTCCTTCCCAAAATCCCACCTCTCCCTGCCTCGATATCCTGAATATTGAGCTTTATTCATTTGCTTCCCCCATGACTTGTTCTGAAAAAGGCAAGTGGAAAACAAGAATTCCCACCAGGTTGGAAAGGGAGGAATATTGCAGGAAAACTGCAAACAGGCTCACAAGTAAAGACCCAGATCTCCAAAAAAAAAAGAGTCTTACAAGATGATTTATTGACAGAAATGGCTGTAATGACCCAAATCAAAGCAGTATTTGGGGTCTGTTCCAGCCAGAAAAAGCTTAGATGGAAAAGTGAACAACATATACATAAATAAAATGCCTGGACTCAGTATTCCAACTCCAATCTATAAAGGGAATTATTTTACTGCTAATTTAGCAGAAAATATGATTGATTTTTTGCTTAAAAGTTTACAGCTTTTAGCTGCAAAGCCTCTGTACAGCTGTTATGCAACAGTGAGCATTTCCTTGAAGAAATGGGCATAATGGAAAGCAAAGAATAATAAAAACGTGGAGAATATGTCGTGCTTAGAGAACAGCTTTGAAAGGGATAAATGGAGGTAAATGTAATTCCTAGGGACTTGTATTAATAGCAAGCTATAGAGATGGAAAATATTAAATAATCTGGATCTTAAGAAAGAAGAAATCAGTATAAAATATTCTAATATATCTAATATTTTCCATTAGAATAACAAAAATTGTAGTTTTATCCTTTTCAATCTGGAGAGAATTCAGTAAGAGGTTACTCCTCTGAGAAAATGTCTGAATACAAGGTTAGATTTCTAAAATATGCCAATTTTCACTCTTTCTGAATCTGGATGCCAACAAAGAACTTAGAAAATACCTGAGAACTGTAGACTAGAATGAAAAAAAAGGGATAAATTTCTGTAATTTGTATCCTGAAAGTTTCTCTTTCATACATAACTTTTATGAAACTCCTCTGATATTATGAACATAATGAACATTATAATTCTTAATCAGTCTATTATGAACATAAATATGATTTGGATCATATTTCCCTGTTGATTTTCCCCCCAAAAATATGCAAAAAGCAGCACAGGCAGCCTGGGGTCATCAGAGACCTGGAACTGCCATCAAACTGCAAAGAGAAGGCAACAGAGAGAAGTTCCTGGTGACAGACAGACATTCCAAAGGCTTCTGGAAAAAAGGGAGCTGGGATGAAAATTCTGAATTAATTTATACCCGACAAACACTTTTGAGTCCACCAAAACTAATAAAAGAATTTTAAAAAGTTCTAAAAATGCCCGAGCAACGTGTTTTCTCCAAGAGTCTTTAACAGAAATAAAGTGGGTAAGAGCTAAAAAAGATCAAGTTTTGATAATTTATGTATCTAGAACAGCTATGAGATATATAATTAATTAAAATGATATTTAATCATTTCATTTACACTGCCCTGGCAAAACTGTACCTTCCTTTGAAGAGCTTTAGAAATCCTCCTATGTCTTTTAAATATAAATTATGGCATTGCCCCTGTTCAAGTGATACCCCTGAAAGATTATTTTCCCAATATAGGTGTTAAAAATTGCAGGAAGGGCAGAGACTGGTAAATCAGGAATGTCACAGTCTTTGGTGGGTGGAACAAGTGTCTGTGAAGGGCAAGAAAGGGGAGTTCAAATCAGAAAAGGTGAAAAAAGTCACTCAGCTGGTTGGTAAAAATAGAATTTAAAAATGGAAGCTATGATAATTAAATGAGTTTGAAGGCAGAAAACGGAGCTGGGAGATCATTTTCACTTCAGTTCCTTGGCTCCAACTTTATTTTTCCCAAGCATTCCCATGAAGGTCTCTCCAGTGGGAACATCTGGCTTGTTCTGTACCCGGGGTCAGCATAATCCCTTCTGGTTATGGGAAATGGGATTCTTCACCCCTGGAATCTCACCCTCACTTAGTGAGGACAAACATCCTTTTAAGGACACCAGGAAAAATCTGCTCCCCAGTGCCAGAGGTTTCCCAAAGCCCATTAACCACTGGGAACAGCTCAAACACCACCCAATGCACTGGTCCAGGCTGAAAAAATAAAGGTAAGTAGACCAATCATTAGCCTTTAATAAATCTTTACAGATATTTCTTTTTTTCTTGTGGCCAACCTTTCAGACATTATTAATTCTGACCCCACTTTTAATGAGTGGCTGTGCCAGTGCTTAACCTCGAGAAGTCACACAAAATGAATTATTACTGATGATTAATTATGCTGGAACAGGCCAATGAGAGCAACCTTTACTTCAGTCACTAATAAAACTCATTAAAATTAATTCCAGTAAACAATGTAGTGCTACTTTCACAAAACAAAAAATATTTTTCCCTTTATTTTTTTGGCTAAAATATAACTGTCGTAATTCACATTAGAACAATGAAACCATTTACCTCCTGTTTCAAGCTAATGATCACTGACAACCCATTATTTCTACTCACCCAGTCCCAAATCAAGACTTTTAAACTACAGGTCACTCGTATCCTTCCTTATATTCCAATTTAAATGGATCATTTAAGAAAAGCAAAGAAGGGATTTAATTCAAGTGAAACCAGTATCCACAGACATTAATTTCTCCAAAAAAGGAATGCCCAATTTGGATACCCAAAAGTATGGAAAAGATGAGAAAAAAATGTAATTGTTAATCTATTTAAAAAAATTCCTCAGGTGACCTTACAGATCATCCAGTTCCACCCCCTGCCATGGGCAGGGACACCTTCCACTATCCCAGGTTGCTCCAAGCCCCTTCCAACCTGGCCTTGGAGACTTCCAGGGATGGAGCAGCCACAGCTGCTCTGGGAAATCCATTCCAGCCCCTCCCCACCCTCACAGCCAACAATTCCTTCCCAATCTCCCATGTGTTCCTGCCCTCTGGCAGTGGGAAGCCATTCCCTGTGTCCTGTCCCTCCAGCCCTTGGCCCAAGTCCCTCTCCAGCTCTCCTGGAGCCCCTTTAGGCTCTGGAAGGGGCTCGAAGCTCTCCCTGGATCCTTCTCCTCTCCAGGTGAACATTCCCAGCTCTCCCAGCCTGGCTCCAGAGCAGAGGGGCTCCAGCCCTTGGAGCATCTCCGTAGCTCCTCTGGACTCTCTCCAGCAGCTCCACATTCTCCCTTTCCAGCAGTGACAGACAGTACCAGTGACAATGTCCATATTCCACAGCACGGAAAACTCAAACTACACCTTTGGAGAAGGTCAGTCCCCAGGAGGACAGTGCAGCCCTTCTGCAACTTCCAGCCTTGGAGCTTTTCCCCTCTTGGCTTCTACACCTTGACACTCATCATGGTAATCAATTCCAGCGAGTTCTCCTCATTTTCCATCTTAAATTAGAGATTTATTGGGGATGGGTCAGAGCAGAATAGAGGAGCTTTAGCATTGTAGTTCCCTTTAGCAAATCTCAAGACTATGACTTTACCAGCTAATAAACAGTACTGGGGACATTCCCAGGTACTGGGATTAGATCTGTTCAATATTCCCAGGTACTGGGATTAGATCCATTCAACATTCCCAGGTACTGGGATTAGATCTGTTCAACATTCCCAGGCACTGGGACTACATGTGTTCTACATTCCCAGGCACTGGGATTAGATCTGTTCAATATTCCCAGGTACTGGGATTAGATCCATTCAACATTCCCAGGCACTAGGATTAGATCCATTCAACATTCCCAGGCACTAGGATTAGATCCATTCAACATTCCCAGGCACTAGGATTAGATCCATTCAACATTCCCAGGCACTAGGATTAGATCCATTCAACATTCCCAGGCACTAGGATTAGATCCATTCAACATTCCCAGGCACTGGAAATAGATCCATTCAACATTCCCAGGTACTGGGATTAGATCTGTTCAACATTCCCAGGCACTGGGACTACATGTGTTCTACATTCCCAGGCACTGGGATTACATGTGTTCTACATTCCCAGGTACTGGGATTAAATCTGTTCTACATTCCCAGGTATTGGGATTAAATCTATTCAACATTTCCAGGCACTGGGATTAGATCTGTTCAACATTCCCAGGTACTGGGATTAGATCTGTTCAACATTCCCAGGTATTGGGATTAAATCTGTTCAACATTCCCAGGTACTGGGATTAGATCCATTCAACATTCCCAGGCACTGGGATTAGATCCATTCAACATTCCCAGGTACTGGGATCAGATCTCTTCAGCTGCCAATCACTGGAAAGGTCACTCCATGGCACTGGCTCATACTGGAAATGTCTCTCTTTTGTCCCTACAAATGCAATGTAGGCCAGGTTGGATGGGGCTTGGAGCAGCCTGGGATAGTGGAAGGTGTCCCTGCCCACGGCAGGGGTTGGAATGAGATGAGTTTTAAGGTCCCTTCCAACCCAAACCATTCGGGGATTCTATGATTTTATGATTTTATGATTCCATGATTCCATGTTTAAGCTCCATTGTATTTTATCTTTTCCTAATCCTGCCACAAGTGTGAGCTCCACTGTGCCCTGGACCAGCTGCCATCATTCACATGAGACTCTCCCCTTCAAACACACTGATCTCGTATCAAATGCAGACTTAAAGAAGGGATTAAAAATAAGAATTAAAAAAAATAATAGAAGCAACTTTCATTTAGCAAGCCTATAATAAAAATTAAAAGCTGCTAATAAATACTGTGTCTATAAGCTGGTCTAAATCTATCTAAAATGCCCCGCAGTGAAGTCTTACATCAGTTATTATTGAAACATTAAATGCTTTTCTTACAGGCTTACAGCAATCAATTTAACTTTCAGTCATCTTGTACCCATATGTGCTGCTCCTGTTGATGAAATGGCTATTAATAAAGGACTAGATGGCTATGAATTAAAGCAAGCCCTACTTAATCACATTAATCCAGAGTATGTTAAAGGCTTCAATTTTCTAAATAATTTTGGGCTTAATGCCTCTGAGATGGGCAGACTGCTCTATTGATGCAGCATCTGGTCCAATTTGAGCTGCATTGTGAGGCAGGAATTGTCAGGCCCTTGCAAAAAGAAGGAAGACTGACAGTTTTAGGGATGCAACCAAAACTGCTCCAGCTGAGACAAAAGATCCTGCAAGATACTGAAAAAAGGCCTCTGACAATTAAAAGGCAGCCCCTGCTCTGCAAATGCAACTGGGCTGTTCAGTGAATTGTGTATGATTAACTTACTCTTCCTGATGGGATGAGTGCTCCCCACACTTATCCAGAGCCGTATTTTCCAGTCATTGAACATCCAACAGCTGCTGCTGTGAAATATGTTCACTTACCCATTACATTGGGATACCAATTAGGGAGGAATTATTTCAAAGGGAATGGCACCACCACCATCACTATCCTTGCAAAGCACAAATTTCTGGCTTTGGGATTTTTTTTTTCCCCCCCTTGAGCATATTTTTTTTTTATTATTGTTATTGTTATTTTGGTTCTGTTAACGTGGTAATTTTACAATGAAATCAGATTTACTTTGGCTTGTAGCACTGAAATGCTGCTGTGTTCAATTAAGGAGGCAGAGAAAAAGTGTTTTAAATATTTCTAAGGGGAATAAAAACCTTCAGAGGGGAATTAATTTAGAATTTTTTTAGAACGTTTCTGTAGGAGAAAGATTTTTAAAACCCAATATTCATGGAAGGTCGTCAGTGAAAGAGACAACATGGTACAGTTCATTCACTGGGAAAAAAACAATTTTACCTTTTCTATTACATTTCTATTATATTTGATATGTCAAAACTACAGAAGTTTTAGGGGCAGATCTTTTTGTCAGCAACTTGATTATAAATGAAAAGTAACTCCAATGAATTTAGTAACATTTCACTACATATATAAGTACTGAATGAAACCAAGTCACATTCTGCAGAGCTGTAAAAACCTCTGTCTAAAATCTTACTTCAATTAATGTTCTAATTAAATATACAGAGCAGGTTTGGAGAGAAGACATTGCATATAGTTTGTAGGATTAATATTATAAAATTTGAACAATTATAAAGTGCCCAAAGAAGTTTTTGTAAGATACAGAAGTAGGTGTATCCTTCAGGACCAGAGTGCAATGAGAACTTTAAAACAATATTCGAAAATTATATTTAATGCAAAATGTTGAGATATGTAGTTCTCTCTCAGCTGAATAAAACAACTTATTAGATGTGTAAATGCCAAAATGTATCAGTTAAAATTCTCTGTGACTACAGGAGATAAAAGGCAACTTTAGATTTCCCCTTGCTGCCTGTGCTTTCCTCCAACACCCAATGCCAGAAAAATCCATACATCCATTTCAAAGTGCTTTAGAAGATGAGATAAACTATCTCCCTTTATACAGGTGAGGACAACAGGCAGGAAAAGCTGAAGGTTATCCAGGTTATCCAAGTCAGCCTGGGAGGCAGGAATTACAGGGAATCAAGGCACCAGCCCAGCTGTGATGCTTCTCCTCCTCCCAGCCCCAGCAATCCCTCCCGATCCCAAGGGCTGCCAGGCAAATTCCAGCACCAAACCCACTGCTGAGGAATGGGAAAGGGAGGAGCAGCAAAGGGGAGGAAAGCAGATCCCAACTGGGGCTGTGGGAGACCCTCTGCTGCCCCTCTGCAGTTGGAGGGGAATGAGGTGGGAAGGTTTTCCCTCCCTGAATTCCGGGAGAAGGGCCATTTCTGGGAAGGTTTTTTAAAGGGGGTTTTGTGGCCAGCAGGTGACAGGGGGATTCTGCTCCTCTGTCCCCTCAGGTGAGACCCCACCTGGGGAACAATGGCAGAAGGACCTGGAGCTGCTGGAGTGAATCCAGAGGAGCCACGGAGATGCTCCAAGGGCTGGAGCCCCTCTGCTCTGGAGCCAGGCTGGGAGAGCTGGGAATGTTCACCTGGAGAGGAGAAGGATCCAGGGAGAGCTTGGAGCCCCTTCCAGAGCCTAAAGGGGCTCCAGGAGAGCTGGAGAGGGACTTGGGACAAGGGCTGGAGGGACAGGACACAGGGAATGGCTTCCCACTGCCAGAGGGCAGGGACACATGGGATATTGGGAAGGAATTCCTGGCTGGGAGGGTGGGGAGGCCCTGGCACAGGTTTCCCAGAGAAGCTGTGGCTGCCCCATCCCTGGAAGTGTCCAAGGCCAGGTTGGACAAGGATCCACAACCTGGGATAGTGGAAGGTGTCCCTGCCCAAGGCAGGGGTTTGGGATGGGACAATCTTTAAGGTCCCTTCTCACCCAAACCATTCTGTGATTCCATGTTCCAGAAGAGCTCGTGTGCTACTGGTGTGACAAGCACAGTGGTAGTTTAGGGATTCTTGGAAGAGGTGAGAAAAGGAGTTATTTTCTGTGAATTCTTTGAAAAACATTTGAAAAGTTGAATCTGCTCTTTATGAAACACAATGGGAGCAGGAGCTCTAATAGACAAGTTGTTCCTCAAACTCTGGGCCATTCTTGTAATGAAGAGCTATTAAATAGGCCTAAGTACAAATAAATAACCACTTGTCGTGCTGGTGATATAAAAAGGATTCATTTCTAGGTGTAACACTATGGCAACAGCTTTTGTGAGCCACTCTTTGACACTGCAGCAGAGCTCCTGCTTAACAATTCAAATGCAGGAAGATGAGAATAAAGGAGGCAAAAAGCAACTCAGTGAGATCCCTGCTCACAGCTCAATTGTTCTGATGAATTCTGCCCTCACACGTTATATGAACATATCGTGTGCAGACAAATTCTATTTCATGGTAACAATGACTCTGCATGGAGAAAAGTCCATTATCATATTGAAAATAAAGGAATTAGAGGAGAATCGGAGGCGCTAAATAGATGAATATGCAGTGAGACACTTGGCTTTATGCTCAGTTGATCTGCAGAATTTGCCTTCCATATCTGCTGTGACACGAGTTATTTCTGCACTTTTAGTACATCAAAACTGCACAAGAGCAGAAGCAGCAAGTGCAGTTTTTCTGCAAAACCCCTCGCTTTTTAATTAATTATTTTATTTTCCACAGTCATCCTTCAAGCAAGCCATAGAAATTATTCTCTTTATGATGCAAAGTTGCATAAATCCCAAATGCTAATCATTAAAGTCTTGTTTGGAGTAAGACCAGGAGGAATATTTTGCTCTTCCTAGTTAATTAGATCTGAAACAATGGGAGCTGGTCCCAAATTTTTGCACAGCTTTGGTGTGACAGCCCTTGGTTTAAACACCTGCTCAGGAGGTTTGGAGTCTGGATCCCAAATGACTCCCAAAATTAGAGACACATCCATTGAAAGCATCTTGACTCGAGGCTGAAGGAAATGCTCAGGAAACACGTTCCTTACTTGTCCTGATGAAGCAAAGCCACTGCTGAGCCACAAATATAAGATTAAAGAATTATAAAATCATTAAACTTGGGAAAGTCCTTAAAGATCATCCAGTCCAACTGTTCCCCCAGCACTGCCAAAGCCACCACTGACCCATGTCCCCAAGTGCCACATCCACATGGCTTTAATCCCTCCAGGGATGGGGATCCACCAGTGCCCCGGGCAGCTGTGCCAGGGCTGGACAACCCTTTCCATGAAGGAATTGTTCCCAATATCCAACCTAAAACTCCTCTGCCACAGCTTGAGGCAGTTTCCTCTCATCCTGTCCCTTGTTCCCTGGGAGCAGAGTCCAACACCTCCTGGCTCCCCCCTCCTGGCAGGGAGTTGCAGAGAATTCCAGGTGCCCCCTGAGCCTCCTTTTCTCCAGGCTGAGCCCCCCCAGCTCCCTCAGCTGCTCCTGCTGCTCCAGCCCCTTCCCAGCTCCGTTCCCTTCCCTGGACACCATAAGCCAGCTGGGAATCTTGTTTTCCTCTACTGACTGGAAATCTGGGCAGGGAGAAGGAGAGAAGGAAGGACAAGATCCTGGAACTCACTCTCATTTTCAACACCTGGTTTTACACACCCTGGAGCAGTTTCAGGCCAGACTCGCTCTGGGAATCCAAACCTGGCACCTCTGCTTTTCCCTGAGAAAGAATCTCATCTGGCTTCCTTCTATATCCAAATTTCCATTCTGGATTATGTGTGGCTGCACTTTCAGAAGAAGGAAGAAGGTCCCCATCCCAAATCTGACCTCAGTGCAAAATGGATCATAATTTCTTTATGCTTTCCAGCAAGGTGCTGAAATTAAGCTCAGACTAAGGACACCAGATCCCAGTCTATACTTCTCCATTTGATTTTAGCTTCACCTAAAGACTTCTGAGTGGATCACAAAGGCAGGTGGGAGATTGCCAGCTCACATCACTCCTGTCTTTGAACATCTTGGAACACCTGCAGAAGGGCTGAGCTGTCCCTGAACAGAGGAACGAGGCAAGAGACAAAATGAAACCATTTGATAAAATAAAATAAAATAAAATAAAATAAAATAAAATAAAATAAAATAAAATAAAATAAAATAAAGAGGAGAAAAATAACGGTCCCATCTGCACCTACACAGGCTCGGGGTCGGTTCTGCTGAAATCAGTGCACTGCCAAAAACTAAAAGGAGAAGAATGGAACAGAATCCTGACCATTTCCCTCCCCATGCACAGTCCATTCAGAAAATAGTAGCAGTAAGAGTAGTAACAACAATATTTAGTACTCTTGCAAAGCTTTGTAGCTTCAAAAAATTACAGAAAAAGGGCAGGATCAGTGAGAGTGGAATTTATTTTTCCAAGACTTGTTTGCCTCTCAGTAGCCACATTTTTATCTCATCATTGTATTAACAGGCTGAGACAAATTTCTTCCTGATGCAACACCGTTGACATCAGCAAAATTATGTCCAGGATCAATTTGACCCAATTTACTACTTTCTTAGTAGATGATAAGAGTATTATAATGGTGTTCCATTTGACTTGGAACAAAGGATTTTCACAGCACTCAGCACATGTAATGACATGATTAAACCCTGTATCCTTTCCAAAAAAATCTAAACCACTATAATTATAACACGAAAATAAAAGAGGGGGAAAAATAAGTGAACAATGTGTAATCATGGCAGCTGATGATAATGCAAACTTTCAATTTAGCCCATGGTACCTGTCACCTTTCCAGGATGAATAAAGGAAAGTTATGGCCAGGATAAATCATGATCTCCTTCATCCTAAATCATAGATCAACTTCTAGTGGAAGGTGTCCCTGCCCATGGCACAGAGCTGGAACTGGATGAGCTTCAAGGTCCCTTCCAACCCACACCATTCTGTGATTCTATGATTAATAACAGGCTGGAGAACCTCCTTTAATCCAGAATCTCCTTTTGAGGAGGAAACTGTTCTTTCCTGTCAATGAGATGGAAAACTCATGGCTAAGCTGAATGTATTTTAGGAAGGCAAACAAACAATAATTTAAAGCTTTGCATTGATGGAAAATCTTTACCTCATGTTGGAATGTCTTCTAACCTTTAAAGTTCAGGAGATGCACTTCAGTGAAGGCTCCCAGATGTGATGCATGTTTCAGACTTGGTGCTCATTTCCCCTGTTCAGCAGCTCCAAAACTGAACAGGACCAGAGAAACAAGACAGAACAATTGCCACAGCTCCCTGCAGCAATTTGGTGGCTGAGCATGAATGGCTGCAAGGACTTGAAAGGATCTCCATTTCCTCTGCCTGGACATGGATTGAGCCCAAAAGGAGGCAGAGCAGGGGAGGGAAAAGTGTTATAACGTGGGCCATGGAGCCCTTCTCCCCCAAAAACTCCCCAGAGAGAACCATAAAATGCTCTGGTGAGACCCCACCTGCAGAGCTGCCTCCAGCTCTGGGGAACAACAGCAGAAGGATGTGGAGTCTCTGGAGAGAGTCCAGAGGAGCCACGGAGATGCTCCAAGGGCTGGAGCCCCTCTGCTCTGGAGCC
The DNA here is from genome assembly GCA_013390005.1 of Calyptomena viridis. Classification (NCBI taxonomy): domain Eukaryota; kingdom Metazoa; phylum Chordata; class Aves; order Passeriformes; family Eurylaimidae; genus Calyptomena; species Calyptomena viridis. The sequence goes on along the minus strand of WEIV01028666.1, from coordinate 7,337 downwards.
AGGCTGGGAGAGCTGGGGGGGTTCACCTGGAGAGGAGAAGGATCCAGGGAGAGCTTGGAGCCCCTTCCAGAGCCTCAAGGGGCTCCAGGAGCGCTGGAGAGGGACTTGGGACAAGGGCTGGAGGCACAGGACAAGGAGGACGGGTTTCCCACTGCCAGAGGGCAGCGAAACATGGGATATTGGGAAGGAATTCTTGGCTGTGAGGGTGGGGAGGCCCTGGCACAGGTTGCCCAGAGAAGCTGTGGCTGCCCCTGGATCCCTGGAAGTGTCCAAGGCCAGGCTGGATGGGGCTTGGAGCCACCCGGGATAGTGGAATGTGTCCCTGCCCATGGCAGGGCATTGAACTATATGGTCTTTAATGTCCTTTCCAACCCAAACCATTCTGTGATCCTATGATTTCATATATCCAGAGACTAATCCCAGACTTGTATTTACTGGCAAATATGTTGCACTGAGAAGCTCTGAACTGCCCTACTCTTGTTTTCAACCTTTCTGAGGTGTGTTGTCTGTACTGTCATTCACCACCAGCCCTTTAAACCCACAGATCCCGGGAATGCTCTGGCTGGGAAGAAGCAAGAAGGAATCACCAGTGTTGGCTCCTGGGTTCTGCCCATGGTTCATGCCTGGAGACATTTCTGTACCTACTCCTGAGCCCAGAAATACATCATGGCAGTGTTTTCTTACACACCCCCACAGTGCTGCCACACAGATCAAATCTGCCCAGAAAACCAAAACCCAACCCTGACATGTGAATAACCTGATTTTTTTTCACTACTTCCCCTCTTGGTTTAATCTAGTGTTTATTCAGTCAAGTGATTCAATTAGAAACTATTTTTATTTTCTTTCCGAGGAGTGAAAAATGTTAATTGTAGCTGAAATGCCTTCGAGTGATTCTCTTCTAATGTCACATTTCCATAAGTTCTGTATGCTTTGCTTTCTGCTAAAATAGTCCAGCAGCAGAACAGAAAGACTGAAAAAGTGGGTTTAAGGTTTTGAATGCTGGACTTGGTAAGGGCTGTGACCTTGGTGTGTAAAGCAAAGAAAAATAAAGAACTTATCCTCTCAGAGTGTATCACTAAGAGAAGAGGCAGCAGATTGCTGCAGACAGTTGGAGGAAGCACAGCTTAAGATAATTTTAATGAATATGATAAAACATCATCTCAGTGCAGGGACAGACATGGCACTGCCGGGTTTGGAGTAGAAAGTGAGTGAAAGGAAAGCAGCTTTAACTGAACTGGCCTTGGGATTCCAGGCTTTTCCTGGGGTTTTAACTGGAGCAAGACCTGGATGGTGATGGTCCTTCTCCTTGGGAATCTGTCAGCCATGAAATGTGGAGCTTTTCATGCACTCCTGTTACTGGTACTACAGCACTTTGTAGCCTCCATTCATAGAATCATTAGGATGGAAAAGCCTCTAAGATCATCCAGTCCAACTGTTCCCCCAGCACTGCCAAGGCCACCACTGCCCCATGTCCCAAGTGCCACATCCACATGGCTTTAAATCCCTCCAGGGATGGGGAGTCCACGACTGCCCTGGGCAGCTGTGCCAGGGCTGGACAAACCTTTCCATGAAGAAAGCATTCCTCATATCCAACCTAAACCTTCCCTGGTTTAGGTTGGATATTTGATAATTTGAAGCAATTTTCTCTAATCCTGTGACTTGTTCCCTGGGAGAAGAGTCTGATCCCCACCTCACTCTCAGGCAGAGGTAGGGAGCAACAAGGTCTCCCCTGAGCCTCCTTTTCTCCTGGCATTGTAACACCTCTGAAGAGGGAGAAGAGCTCTCCTGTCACCAAAAGCCCACTGGGCATATAGGCTCCCTCCAGAGGTTTGGCTTTGGCTGTTGTTGGAGCATTTCCATGTGAGGAAGTCAAAGGAACAAGTGTAACCTTACAGGGGGACACTCAACACATCTGTGTTAAGGGTCACCTGTGCCTGTGTTCTGCTCCAAAACTTCAGGGACAACTAGATGGAGATGGCAGAAGTCCTTCAGCATAAGTGGGACACTCCTGGGAGCAGGGAGGAGTTCTGCCCATAAGGAAGTCAGAGAATCACAGAGCCATAGAGGGTTGGGTTGGAAGGGACCTTGGAGCTCAAAAACTTCACACAGCTTCTCTGGGCAACCTGTGCCAGGCCCACACCACCCTCACAGGGAAGAATTCTTTCCCAATATCCCATCTGTCCCTGCCCTCTGGCAGTTTGAAGCCATTCCCCTTGTCCTGTCACTCCAGGCCCTTGTCCAAAGTCCCTCTCTGTCTTTCCTACAGGTTCCTTTCAGACACTTCCCATCACTGCCAACTTCACATCAGCCCTCAGCCTGCACCAAACCCTTTCTCCTCCACACAGGGTCAGTGCACCCACACTGCTCCTGGGTTTGAGGTAGGAATTGTCCAGGACAGGCCACAACCATGGCAGGGCCTCCCCCAGCATTCCAGGGGGAGGACTGGCCACATCTCTGTGCCCAAATCCGTGTCCTGTGCCAGGCACTGCCAGGGACACGAGCTGTGTGCAGCCTTGGCACCTCGTGTGGGGACGTCACGAGTGCTGACACCAAAGCAGCTGCTTCAGGAGCCAAAGGGGACACATCCTTTCGGATGATTTTTTAAGAGCTCCAAGTGGGCTCTGTCCAAAGCTCCTCCTTTTGAAGCACAGGACTGAGGTCAGACACCCTGGACTGGCCACTTTATCCGTATCAACAGGCTGAAGTGATGTCTTTGATGTGGAAATCAGGTTTGCTCCTACTTTTGTTGGAACTAAAGGATCTTAAGGACCTTTCCACCCCAAACCATTCTACTGTTGGCAGACACAGTTCACACATAATTCCAATCCAGTGCAGATGAACGAGAAAAACACCTCTTGCCAGTAGTGTTGTGCATAAATGGTAGTTTCAGATCTTCTGTGGCAGATCTATCATTTGTTTTTTACCTCATTATCTAGTTTTTCCTCCACTTCTCAGCTTACCTGTTGCTCTGAGCTCTGCTGATGGTTCAGTGATAGGGCACATCACTATGGAATACTCATAAATAGGGCAGAGTGTCAGTAAAGCAAATTTTTTGCTTACTCCTCAAAAGAAATACTTCATTCCCAGACATGTTGATATGTAACTGCCATGAAATAACCTTTAGCAAAATATCATTTAACAAGTTCTCTTTGAAACCTCCTGCACAGGTTCAGTGCTGGAGTTAAGGAACTTACAAGTTCCTCTTCTATTTGTGAATTCCAGAAATTGTATTAAATTAATTGTATTAAAGTAATGTAGAAACAAATTAATACAGAAAAGGTCATCAGGGATCATTAAAGATTAAATCACTAATACCTGGGAGCTGGGAGATATATGAAGACAGAACTCATAGAATCACAGAATGGTTTGGGTTTGAAGAGACCTTAAAGATCATCCAGTTCCAACTCCCTGCCATGGGCAGGGACACCTTCCACTATCCCAGGTTGCTCCAAGCCCAATCCAACCCAACTCATGCTCAATTCTGCTGAAGTAGATTGTTGGATCAACAGCAACCTTGCTGTGAACCAACACAGCACATAGATTTCAAACAGTAAAATATTTTCCCTTTCTTTCCTCCCTTTTATGAGATTTTATATCCCAAAAATTCCCAGAAAGGGAGCTTAAATAAAAAGGGGATTTGGTTCCTGAGTGAAGACCAAAATAAGCCTTTGAGTGACGCAGTTAGTCCAGCAACAACTAACAAATTTCATTAAATAAATCTTAGATCTTGGGGTCAAGGAAAGAGGGATCCACCCTCCCTCCTGCCCATGCTGAAGGAGCAGCCAGGTCCCAGACAGGAAGACAAAATTTTTGGGAAGGATTTTGAAGTCAAAGAACAAAAAGCAGAAGGAGTCTGTGCATGAATTGTACCTCAGTGATCTTGTGTGGCTTGTGGAATATCCCTTGAACTCTGGAGGTTGAACAGCTCTGGCTGAGCCCTCCAAATCAATTAAGAGAGTTGTTGCACCCTGTTGTTGTGGGCAAGTTGTGGAAATGGGGGAATTTCTATCACTTTGGGTATCCAAATAAAAATTGGGTAAGTTTTTTCCATTGCCTGGGCCTTACAACTCACTACTGTGATTATGTGAGTACTCAGGGCTTCCAACCTGAGAGATACACAGTGATGGATCTACCAAGCAATAGGTTTTGCTATTTCACCCACAAGTCTGTAGGTGCCATCCTTCACCTCCTCTTACACCAGAATTGTCACTCACTCAGCACTTACAGCCTGTCCCAGCTCCACAATTCCTGCCTTTTTTGGTGCACCAAAGCTTTTTAGAGATTTTGGTCTCTTTTAAAAAGAATGCACCCACAATGGATGGACTCACAGCAAATCCATAAGCAAATCCAAGAACTCCCTCGAGCTCTGGCTTTCCCAAAATCCTTCTCAAAACATCCTTCACACTGTTGTAATTCCATATAAAGTGCAGGGACTGCTCCTACAGGGCACTACAGCCACGAGGATCCCAAAGGCTCTGTCCCTCCTTTCCCTGGATCAAGTTCCTGTCTTACACATGGACCAAATTCTTCTCACCTGGAGAAAACTCAGGTGAGAGTGTGTGAGTCTGCAAAGGTAAGACAGAGCAGAACTATCATCATTTTACTGCTTAAAAACCAAGCTCCAATAGTTTTTTCTTCTTGGCCACAACTGAGAAAAGAGAAGAAAGTCAAACTCTTATGGTTAGATAATTTTGTTTTTCACCCAAAACACAGAAACCATGCAAGTCAATTACAGAATTATTCAAATTCTTAATTACTTTGATGAGACAAGACTCAATTTATAAATTTTTACATGCCAGCACAGGAACATGTTCCATAAAGGGAGGAAGTCAAAGCAGGTTGTGTTTACACACAGGAACTGCAGTGCTCTCCCAATTTCAGGAAAAGCACAATATCACATGTTGCCACCACAGCATTTCAGTCCTGAGCCACTCCAGGAATGAAGATTTCAGCTGGGGAATAAGCAGCAGGAACAGCAAAATTAGAGGAACACACCACAATAAACAAGAAATACAGGGAAAACACAAACATGTTCTGCCATCTGCTTTACTCCCAAGCCTTGCTCTCCCAAAGGCTGCAGCTTCTCCCTGGTTTCACACAATCCCAGAATCCCAGAATGGTTTGGGTTGGAAGGGACCTTAAAGCTCATCCAGTCCCACCCCCTGCCATGGGCAGGGACACCTTCCACTATCCCAGGTTGCTCCAAGCCCCATCCAACCTGGCCTGGGACACTTCCAGGGATGGGGCAGCCACAGCTTCTCTGGGAATTCCAGCCCCGCCCCTCACCACTCTCCCAGCCAAGAATTCCTTCCCAATATCCCATGTGTCCCTGCCCTCTGGCAGTCGGAAGCCATTCCCTGTGTCCTGTCCCTCCAGCCCTTGTCCAAAGTTCTTCAGTTTCCCAATCTTTGATCTCTACCACCCATAACATTCTTTTTTTTGCTGTTTTCCTCTTTCTTTTGACTTGTAGTATGAGTTTGTACAAGATACTGCAAATATTACACACCAGGAATGGTTCTCATGGACAGGAACAGCCACATCTGACTCCCATGGAGTTCCCACCTGGAGCCATCACTAATTCTGGGAGCACAGTTTGGCAGACTGAGGAAACTGGCTTTGCAGCTTAGTTTTTCTTTCCAAGTGTCTCCACAGCAAAAACAAAAAGTTAAAAAAAAACCCCACTGGCTACAATGACAACAGTGAGGTTTTTTAAAACATCATTTTCACAAATACACCATGTTCTGATGCTTAAAAAAAAGCTTCGTGCTGCATCTTCTGTTCTCAGGCCCAGTGACAATGTGAACATCTCTGGTCCTGCACAGGGTCTTTTCTGGAAAGGAAGGTCCTTTGGGAAGTTCCTGCAGGCTCCAGGTCAGAAGATTTTGTCTTTGACTTGTTCTGTAATGGCTCTTTCAACCTCTGGGCCTATCACATATTCAGTTTATATATATCTTTAATAAAACCAGGAGATGAGAGAGATGGAAACAACCCATCCCAGCGGAATACAATTCAAATAAAGTTGTTAATAATAAATAATATCTTTAGTATTTATACTGCTGCTACAACCTAAGCCTGTGATTATGGGCAATGCTGAGATAAATAGATGGAAGGAACAGAGGAGAGCAGTGAGGCTGTGAGGGTTGGAAAACTGCCACGAGGCACAATCAGGTGTCTAAATAATAAATATCAGTTGGGTTTTTTCAAGCCTGAACCAGACAAGATATTAACCCTGAGAAGTCAAATTCCAAAATGGAAAAGAGAACCCAGCCTTGATTAAAGATGTAGCAAAGGCCCCTAAGAAAGGCACTGCCATCCCTTGTGGACAAGGAGCTTTTTGACTTTCAGGCAGAACTATTTGTTCTGCCTTTTCCCTTTAAATGCTGAATCCGTGTCTATATCCTGGATTTTAAGGTGTAATGAAGTTTTCTTGGTGAACTTGTGTTGACAAAGGACATGTCAGGAATGTCAGTTCTGTGGGCAGAGCTGCAGTACAGCAGGAGCTGGAAGTTAATGCATCTCTCAGAGTTTTTGTTGCCAAGGTTTTAACATTGCAGCAGCATCTGTTCTCACCTTTCCAAATGATTTTTTTGAAGTGAAATTGGTACATTCATTTTATTTCATGACTTAGCAATTGCAGCAAGGACAAATGATAGTTTATAGGGTTATATCAAGGATTTGTCTGCACTTCCAGGAGGATCCCAGGATAATAATCTCATGATTACAGAGACACAACTTATTGTGTTTAAGTTAATAAAATTACATATTTACTACAAAGTCCTTTTCTCCAGTTGCTACAAAAAACCACACAAAACACTAATATTACCCACAGTTCATGACATTAACTTTGATGAACACAGTATTTTGTATTTTGCCTGACCTTTCCTTCCATCCTCACAGGTGAAATGTGGAGGAAAAAGGGAAGAGGTGGAGCAATTGGCCAATCATTTCAAGGCATGTTATACAGATCAAGGGCATGGGGAACTCTGATATTCTTCACAGTCATTAAAATTCCTATATCCTGTTCTTATAAGAAAAAAAAAGAACAGACAAAGGCACAACAGGAATCTATTCTCTTGACAGAGATTTAATAATAAAAGAAACCGTTCTGAGCCATTCTCATTACTGCTTGGAAACTTTAATCTTGTGGACTTAGTTCCTGTTCATGAAAACCTTCAGATCCCTTTATAAGCTACAGAAAGTGAAGGGAATATTTGTAGTTTGATTATACATTTATATAATGTAGAGATGAGGGAGAGTCAGACCCATGTTGGAATAGTGTTGGAATGTCCAACTGAAGGGTTTTCCATGCAAGGTAAGGCCTTGTCTCAATATTAGGA
>WEIV01028664.1:311461-340222 GCA_013390005.1 Calyptomena viridis | reverse complement strand
TTGCTAGTTTCATGAAAACACATACAGGGTCCGGAAAAATGTATGGATTTTAAATGTTAGGGTATCATCCATGCTTTAAACCACTGTGCTTGTTTTCCCTGGGTCACTGAAAGATTGTGCTGCCCTTTATACAAAAGGAATAATAAGTTAATATATCAAATCTAAAAGGCTCCACTCTTCCATAAACTCATTTTAAGGGATTCTTTGTCATAATTAGAGTTTTGAAAAATGAAACAATCCAAAAGGACAGTGTAATCCAGCGTTTAAAGTGAGAGCATGCTGAAGCCGAGCAGGAGGAGCTGCAATCCAGTGTGTGGGGAGGGATCTGTGCCCAGGTAAAGCCCAGCAAACCAGCGGCGAGGCAAAACTGAATGGGCTGCTTATTGTTCTGCACCACACTCCCCGGGTGAAGTGAAAGTACAGGAAAATGAAGTCTTTCCCTCTCACAACTAAAGCTACAACAATGCAAATCACAGGGCAGCATTGACTTGTTAAACAGTTTCTGCTGGCTCTATTTTAAAGCTCTAAAGGCTTTGAAGTGGAGTTGTAAACTCAATTGATTTCAAACAAAAGGCTAATGTAATCCACTTTCAGCACCAGTACCATGCTGGCAGTGAATACATCCTTCTCAGCATCAGAAATTACTTATTAGTGTTTAAAGCAATTCATTTCAGAGTTTTCAAGCCACTTAAGAAGTTGGATAGGAGTGATCTTGGCTGAATCCAGCCACAAGGAAGTCAAGCCAATATCTAGACCAGTTTTACTGGGGGATAGTGAGGCCTCCAGGAACACTGGCATTAATATCTGACACATTTGTGTGCCTTTTTTGTCCCAAACTACTTTCCAGGTATTGTAGTTTTATGTGTGACTTGTTACACCCAGCCCTGGAGTGCAGCCATCTCTGAGGTGGGATGCACAGACTTAGCTGTGCAAGGTCAGCAGGTCAGACACTGCATTAGCCTAAGGAATTGGGCAGTTCTCAGATTCAGACACTGGAAAATGGAAAGTTTGGGAAATACTGGCCACCTTTTCAAAAATTTATAACACTTACAAGTCATGAAAATGTGGCAACAAGATCAGAAGTCTGCAAGAACAGCCAAATGGAAAAAGATCCAGGCAAGAATTGATTAGAAGAACATGAAACAGAGCAAATGGAATTATCAACTGTAGAGAGTCTAAGAAAAACAGGAACAAGTGGAACACAGAACAGGTCAAAGATTTTAAATCTTTCCAATAAGTTTCACAGCATTTGGCCCCTTTCTTAGGAAACTACATGTGATACACCAGGGAAAAACAAATGACTCAAGCCTAAGTGTGAAACTAAGCAGATTTTAAAGTGGCCTTGCCATAGTTTTACATATGCACAGGAAAGCTGCACTGCCTGTTTTACTGCAGGTTGAGTTTCTAAACAAAAGGGAGACAATTGAGTTGAGAGGGAAAAACCTCCAGCATAGTTTTTGAAGGCCAGTGCTTGGCAATGGACACCCAGGATAACAAACCCAGGAGTGATTCAAACTTCCTGGAGTAACTGGAGGCCTGCTCTAGGCCCAGTGACTAGAACTAAGATCATATTGTCCAGCAAATGTATTCTGGATTAGTTCTGCTATCTGACCTTTCAGGCCTCTTGGCAAAAACCTACCATGGCATTAATGCCCAGATAGATTTGGACAAGGAGAATCTGCTTTCAAGAAGCTTCTGTAAAGGGAGAGAGAGAGGACACAACCTAAGAGGATTTGTTCAAATTAACATTCTTGCATTGTTGACAGTTTCCAATGTCTATCTGCTCCTTGTTTCTGCAGAACTGACTTCCATGTGAATCCAAGAGTTCTTCATTGGTAATGTATCTACACTGAACATCTTGCAAAAGTTTACTACTTTCCTCTTCTACTTTAAAAACACTTGATCTTATTCTAGCACTTTGAGACTAGCAGTCTCTTCCCCAAATCAGGACACTAAAATCCTTTAACAGAAATTCAGAAAAAAAATCAATAAAAATCTGTAATTAGAAGAATTAAGTCATGTTTGATATAGAGTAAGAGAGATTTTTGGATCCATTTCAGCCTCTCAGAATGGTTTCTTTTAATAAACTTATTTATTAACTTGAAATAAAGTTTTAATTACTTTTATAAGTGGTTTATTGTAACTAACTTAAAATAAAAGTTCATACAGTAAATTTCTTCCATCTTCTTTAAATTAAACAAAGACAAAACCATTTTTAATGGGAATGCCAATTACTCCTGACTCAGATTGCAAAGCAAGAACATTCTCCCTCTCAAATGAATCATATTGTGCTAAATAAAACACAGAAATTATTCTTTACTTTTTTCAGGAACAAAATACAGCATGCACATCCAAATCTCAAACTTTTACTCACCAGATGTACTTGGTCTCTCCTTCCTAACAGAGGGGTAAAAATCCCAAATCCCAACAAGTGGCAAACCTTTTTGCAGGTCAAGGGTGTAAAAGAATTTGTTGAGCATGAGACTGCCAGCAGGCAATACATGTCTAAGTCCAGTTGAAATGTTATTACAAAGGTCTATTTTTTCTTTTCTTTTTACTCCCTTCATACTTCCAGTTGTTTGCTGCTGCTCATCTACAGTTAATGTTTAATTGAGCAGACTGGGGCTGCACAGATACTCAGAGGAAAATGTTTAGCTCACCCTGTGCCGCTAAAAGAGTGTCCAACACAATACTGCTCACCTTCATTACATACTCTCCTATTTTTCTGGCTGCTTTGACGCACAATAGAACAGTTAACGTTCACCTTTAAAGCTGTATCAATGCCACCTGAATTAGCCATCCATTGAATGAATGAGAGGAATTCAACACCTCAAGGCTTCTTGTTTCAGGCTGCCTGCCAACTCAGGTGGCTGCAGCAGTTGCTGCACTCTGAAAAGATTTCTCCACAACTACAAAAGCTGAAAGGTTAGTTTGAGAACTTCTAGCAATAAAAAGAGTATAACAGTATCTGTCTAGTCCTAAAATTTTACCGAGTCTTTTTGAAGGGGAAGCCTGTCTCACTAGTTTAAAAGTCCTGTATTTATCCACAATTCTCTCATTTTCCTCAGGACAAACTTCTTAGGAAGGCACAAAAACTTACTCCACTCCCCGAAGATGACTTGCTTAGAGTTGTGTATGTTTACAGCCTATACAAGCTGTATTTTAATATGTGTGACCAGGGACAAAAGCAAACACCTCTTCACCCCCAGAGGAGTGTGAAAGCCGGACTGTGACACAAACCACAGAAATAGGCAGTGAGCCAGATACCAGAAAGCAAAGCAATTCTCATTCCTAAGTACTTGCTGGTTTCCTATTGATTACAGTGGGAAACTTCCAAGTTCCCACTCCCAGTCTCCGAGACAGCAGCAAAAAATACACACTTTCTGAGCATAGCACTAAAGAGGTCAACAAAACAGCTTGGCCCTGCAGCTTCACTACACTGGCTCACACACCATTAGTGTGACACTGGCATTGACCTGGAATTCACTCATGGCAGTTACAGGATTAAACAAGCAAAATCCAGAGAGACAAAACCTCACATGCATTTTGCCTGTGTGAAATACAATTGTCTGTCACTTGTCAGAGGATCTTTACAGAACTAACAGCTTACAGTGTCACTTCCTTCAAATTCACAAACATGAACCAGAGCACCACACTTCCATCCCTTCCATGACAAAAGCAGGAACTTCCCCCCACCCATTATTTCAACACTTAGAGCCGAAGCATGGGTCCCAGTTAGGGAAGCAACAACTAAATTACTGGATAACAATAGTAAATAACTTCAATAAACAGAAGTGGAAAAGGCTTCCAAGATGATAAAGCAACAGCAAGTAAAACTGAAGTGAATGCATAGATGCTACAAGAGACAAAACAGAACTGGGATCAGCACCTCACAAAGCAATTGTCCTGATGAAATCGATGGAGCCACACTGAATAGGAATTCTGAGAAATTCCTGGATGAAGCTCTGGCAGCTACTGTGAGCCTTCATGTATGAAGAGAGGAGTTCAGAATAAATTGTAGGATGTAGTTTGATCATTAAGTGGAACTACACCAAAACATCCTGTCTGTAAATGCAGTCAGACAGCTAGAGATGTTGGAAAACAAGCCACAGAAACGCCCCAATTGTCTCATTCTTGTGCATATCCTATCTCCAGTGACCATCAGTAGCACTTGCCTTGGGAAAGAACACAAACCCAGAGTAAGCTTACAGCAATTCTTTCCCAAATACACCCTCTTAGCTTCTGGCAATCAGCAGTTTATGAATTTAAGAAGTCAGACCATTGTGCTTCATAGTCCCCAAGTTTAACGTCTATGAATTTAACCTCTTTCTGAACCTAGTCTGGCCTTCTTGATATTTCATTGCAGTGAGTTCCACAATCAATTGCACATGACTTGTATTATTAAAAAAAAAGGTTTGTTTTAAGCTTGTTTCCTGAGCTTTACTGAGTTCTTCCTTTATTCAAATGCAGCTATGTCTGATTGCTCCTTATTTAAGACAATTTTTAGTTTTATGACACACTCAGCCTTCAGCCAAGATTTTTCTTCCAAACTAAAAAGTCCTAGTTTACACTCTGATCCTATGAATGTCATTCCATACCTAGGGTTTTTCTGCACATCTCTGAATCCTTCTCAGTTCTATCAAGTCTGAGTTATAGTCAGAGCTGGTAATATAAGTTATGAAAATACCAGAATAATTGTTTCTGCTTAATTCTGTATTATAATTTCTAACTTTGTTATTTGGCCATCCCTGGAACAGACAATTTAAAAAAATGCCATAGCCACTTGCTCCACATAAGAATTAAAATTACATTTTCCATTAAGATATTGCATGCAGATTCTCAAATGCTCAGTTGTATTTGTTACTACAGTACTTTTTCATAGTTAATCTAGAATGAATCCAGACACAACTCAGTACAACATCTCTTGAATGCTGTAAATGTAAGAGAACTTTCATTCCACTTTAATAAAGTTTTTCAAGTTGAAAGTTGTTTTGTGCATAAAGTACACTGTGAACTAGTCTTATATCATCCCTAGCACTTAGGGGTGTTTGACATATAGAAAGACAAAATCTGCAAAAATACATTTCCTCCATTTCTTATTACTTCATCTCTAATGAATAGAAGCCTGAGGAAAAGCTGCCTGATCAATTCTCACTCTTAGCACTCTTGCTTTTTCCCCTTCTCCAAGAGCATGATATAGGGATATAAACCAGTAGCCTCAATTCTTCACACACACCCCTCTCCCAAGTTAACAGAAAAGATGAAAACCAGCTGCTTTCTCATTTGCCTCTGTTCTAAGTATGTGATTCCCACATTTATCAGTATTTCATCTAGCTTTACTTTGGCACCAACATTTTCCACATCACAGAGAAGTAAAGGGGAGACTAAGGATAGGAGGGGAAAACAAATATAACTCCCATACAAAAGAAAAAACCCACTGGTGTCAGGTTTCACAGAGGGACATTTTCTTTGCAAGATTATTCATTGTCTTTAATGATTTTTCTCTCTCGCAACATGACTAAGTAATTTTCTTATTTTGAACAACCAGAACAAGAAAAACTAATACAGATTCCTTCAGAAGTAAAAGAAAGCTTCTAATTCACTACTACTTCAGTGTTAACTCAGACAAAGATTGACCAACATTAATGCACTCTTAAAAACCAAGTGTACCTCAAAAGGTGCCAGGAAAAGATTGTTTTCTTCTCACCCACTGAGAGCTTCTGGGTTCTGCACATGCAGTGGCAGGTTCCGAAACAGAAACTGGCTCACACTTCTAGGATACCAAATCCACAGGTTGAATGCTGTTTGCTGGGATAGCAAGGGAGAGAAAATTACTTCTAAAGGCTCTTGGAAGGCAGACCAGTAGGTTTATCCTATGCACGGCACACGCACATGCACTCCCTGCACAGCACGGGAAGGTCTCTGCAGGCTCCCGGGTAACCAGCTCTGTTTTGTTGACTAGACTGTTGGAAATCTTTAGGGAAAGAAAAGCATGACTTGGCAGTAATGCCCTGGACTCAGAATGCATGAGTTGTGCCACTATCAGTTTCTGTGAGAAGGGGTAGCTACACTGACCTTGGACAAGGTACTTAATGTTTCCAGGACAGAGTTCCTCACCTCTGTGCTTGTAAAAAGATGGGACCTTTGTGTTTCCAAGTGGCAACTTAGCCCAGGAGCTGTGTCTGTTGTTAGTGCTTGTACAGCAACATGAACATGATTCTGATCTTCAGTCCTGAGGGATCTTGGATCCACACCTTCAGTATCAGCTGGTACCAACAACAACATTCACCATCTCCTTCCTGCCCCCCCTCCCATTCTCATTCTTACCCTTCCCTTTTTACTGACTCTAGGATCCACACAAGCACCAGGGAATCTGGATCAGGACTGAAAATAAAATCATCTTTTGGTTAAAAGGACCAGAATTCGGAGTTTGAATATCTTCCTCTATTCCAAGATGCAACTTTTAAAAGGTCTCTGCCTACACATGTCTTAGAAATACATTCCAAGTTAAAGTCATAATGTTCTTTAAATTCCTTGTTGAGGAGAGTAAGAGATGTAGGACCATATAATTTCCATGAAAGATCAATAGACAGAAATTGTTTGTCACATCATGAAAAAACAAAAAATCCCCAAAACACATAAGAAAATATGGTCTAAATAGTTTGCAGACCTCCAGGAAAGTGCAGAATTAGGATGATAGAAACAGCTTCAGAAACTTTAAAGAGAGTGAGCTGTCCACATTTGTCAACTGGGGTTTTGAACAACCCAGTCCAGTAGAAGGTGTCCCTGGCCATGAACCAGGATCCCAGACAGAGTTCACCAGATGCTGTAAGAGGTTTTCACCTTACCCAGGGATGAGGGCAAAAGAAGGAAAACCAATAAACAGATGACATAATGACCAAGTCCCAGGAAATATTAGCTGGAAAGGATCTCTACACATCCCTCAAGCAAAATTCCCCTGGAAGCAGAACTACCATCAACATCAGGTCAGCTGTGGCTTTGTCTACACGTCTTGAATCCCTTCACAGAGGTGCCACAAATGTTTCTGGGTAACCAATTCCACGGCTCCACTGCCCTCCCAAGCTTCAGTAGGAACCACTCAAGCTGCAACCTGTGGACACTACCACTCATTTTTGCATCTGTCACTACTGAGAAAAGCTTGGCTGTTCCATCTTTGTAGCTGTCATTTCAGACTGTTACTTGCCTGACAGCTCAATCAAGACTAAACAACAAATTTGTTGTCAATCTCCCACTAGAGTAAGATACACTTAGCAATGAAATCTCTTTGGAAAGTAAAGAGAAAGAAGAGTCAAATTTTCAGTTTCTCACTAATTTAGGGAATTTTAAATGAAATACAATAGTATACAGTATAAAACATCATATTTCATTAAAAGTAGAGTTCAGTTAAAAGTGACATTTTTCTTCTGAGCTACTTAGAGAAATAACTTTTGCCCTCTTGGCTGTGATTCCCAGTTCTCTATTCTTCCCAAGAAACAAAATAAAAACTTCAATATAAGCCTTTTCCCCCTTAAGATAGGAGTGGAAAAGAGGAAGAATTTAATGAGTGTTATCTGCTTTGTTGGCACACGGGCTACAAATAAGAGAAAAATCACCCCATGGAATACATGAAAACTGATTTCATTACAAAATATAATTAGCTCCTGCAAAAATATTCATTTTAAAAGGAATTCCCTTCCAAGTTTACTGTCAGCCTCACAGTCTAAGCTATAAACTCAAATCTATGCTATTACAGGACATTTGTACTAGACTTTCCTTAACCAAAACAAACAGTCTAACTAGAATAGTATGCTTAAAGTTAGTGTGTTCATGCCAAGACACTGCACTTTCACTATTATTTACTTTTTTCCCCTCTTCTTCTGTGTACTTTTGGGATATGTCTTAAAGAGGCTATAGAATCCACATACAGAAAATTAATTTTTGCAATATGCAAAAGTTAAAGGTAAAATTTTGGGTTAACTAATTGATTTGGGGATAAAATTAATACATTTACCTCACTGATGCCAAAACTCTTTCCTAGCTAATTCTTCCTGACTCTAAAGTGCAAGAGTACATAATGTTTCCAACTCAGACTACTTGTGCTCTTAGATGAAAACAGGTTAGTGACCAGGTCCAGACTGGGTGCAAGTCCAGTGACTCCATATGGTCTCAAACACTTTGAGAAAAATAGTCATGATAATAAGCACAAGCTCATCCATCCAAATATGAAGTTCATGTCTGAGCGAGAGTTGTCTAATCCTGGTCATTTTCATAAAAATCAGCATTTCCATGCTGCCCCAGTCTTCCATGCACTGAAGTTAATCTGCTAAAGCAACAGGTTTTTTACCCTCTTTCTACATAAATTTCTCTTCTTACTAGGTGGCTTATTCAGCCCATATTAAAAAGCTCAAGTCAAAGAACTGCTGCAGTTTTATTTAAACAAAGATGAGGTTTTCAAGACAATGTATCATAATTTAGATATTTAGAACTGAGACATGACTGGTATACTTTTAATCTTAAAATATGTTATATACAGCAATAACTTAATGGTTTTGTACATATTTTCAGAGTATATGGCAATTTCAAGAAGAAAAATGGAAGGAAGAAGTCCAACATCACAATATTTGTAACATGAAACAGCTCTTTTCTAACCAAAGCTTGAACACGCTTTTCAAAGGGAAGAGCATCACTTAGGAAAAGAGGGTGATGCTTGGAGAATTTCCCAGTGGATACAGGATGATTAGGACAGTGGGCAACAATGAATACAAAGTGCACTGTGCTGCTCTCACAATGAGCTCACTTAAGTGAACGGTTCAGTTGCACCTGTTTATCAAAGGAGAATCAACACAGACATGAAGGAACATGTATATTTGAATCTCACACTGGTGTAAAGGTCTGCTTGCTTCAATATAGGCAATTAGGGGCTGGAGGTGTCTATTTCTTTTCTAAAAACACTTGAATGCAGTCTTGAAATTTAAATTTACAACAGTCAAAGTAAAAATGAGTGGAGAGCGCCCACAAAATGCAGAAAGGAGATGGAAAGGAGCAGTAGTCTGTCAGGTCAATAGTTTGTCTAAGCCCTTGGTTTCCTCTTACCACCTTTTCTCCAAACCCAACTAATAGGGAAAAACATCAGACAACCAAGCCCACTGGAAGATGGATGTCTTCTGTAGAGTTCATCTCTACGGTATTCATGTTTCTTTAAGTCTCTGTTTGAGCAATGTCACTATGGAAACAGATCTCTGATGCTCTGCACCTTATCAGGCTCTCTCTATTTGAATTCTTTTCTTGTGTTTTCAACAAAGCCATTCACTGAACCTCAACTAATCCAAGATTCTGTTAGGGGTGAGGTTTTTGCTTAGTGGGGGTTTTCTCCTCCACTACCACGTCTCTTCCAAAAGGTTCTCCCCCACTAACACCATTTGACAAGTTTTATTTGACTCACACCTCTTCAGTTCCTAGGTCAAAAATATTATGGCTGTATTTATTGTCCAACAGACTCAATAGTTTCTTTTCCTCCTCACCTGCCCCCCAGGTGACAGCTTTCAATGAAAATTCCACTTGTTCAACAGCAAATTTTTCATTTTGGTTTTAGCTGTTCAGACTCTGCATCTCTATCAGATGTGCCTGGGAGTTCCTCTAGAGCATTCCTAGGTTAGAGGTATAAAGGGTTACATCCCTGTAACACCAACACTTTATCAATTCCAGATGCATATGGAATCCCAAGTCCTGTGTTTACAAATTCCAAATATTAGAATACTTTCGGGGAACAGAGAACAGGAGGGGAGCTGTGAAGCTTCAAGGTTACACTATGCCAATGACAGAGGGCAAACCTAGGTTTGCCCTCACTGTGTCCAAATCTTGTGCACAGGCAAGAACCAGAGCAGTTCTTCTACAAACTAAGCAAATGTTAATACTGCAAATGCCTCTGTAGTAGTAACAAATTCATGCTATAATGCTCCACTTAAGCAGACAGGAGACAAGCATTATTTAACCTTTGAGTTTTTTATAGTCCCCGTAACTGTAATTTAAAGTGAGGCTGCAAGAGACTTTAAGGGGAGTTTCTGGTACTTGCCAGTGTGAGGGGAGATGGAGTCTTATCTTGCATGAGAGTTTGGTGAAGAGGAGAACGGGAGTTATAAAACAATTTTATTTTATTCTCTTACTACAGTAGATATTCTGGTCTGGCTGAGGAAGCAGAAGGTACAGCAATGCAGTAACCTAAGACATGCTGTGGCTCTCAGACTTGCCAAGGTGGACTGGTATAAATACAACAGCAATTGTCATTAACTATGCAAATGAGCTTCACCACAAAGAACTGATCAAAACCTCCTCATGATTTCCACTGCGACAAAGCAAGTGTATGTATGATGATGCTTTAAAAAAAGCTGAAACTGGCAGAAAGCATCCAACTCAAACACTTCCCCTTAGAGATTTAACTGCATAGTATCTAGGCTTTTGTTGAGCAAGCTGTCTGATGGAGGCAGGAGAGCACAGTTCACAAGCAATACTCATTGGGGGCACAGTTACTACTTCAAATGAAAAGAAGAAGAGCACTTAGGAACCTCATAGTAAATCCATTTCTTTCATCTGTGGATACTGCAGACTTTTATTTTCTTTACTCTTTCCATAATACACCACCTAACAGCTTTTATAAGATGTAAGACATGATGTATGGCAGTAAAGGATTTTAAGCAGTATTAAGTAGTATTTTGCACTGCTAAAGCTAATTTTGCTTTACTGAGGAACCAGTTTAAGATACAGCCAAAGAGAGGACTAAACACACTGCTGGTTTTCAGGGACTTAAAGTTTGGATACACCATGAAGAACTAGGAAGCACCGTGCTAATTTGATTTCTTGCCACAGCTCACCTTTCACTGGGTGAGACCAGGGCTTGTCCAGGGACCCTGTGCATAAGGCCACCAGGCTCCAACCTTCTCTTGCACAACAGCAAAGGAGCACAGCAAGAGGTCAGCTGTGCTTTTGGAGAGCAATGGTTCCACACCAAAAGCTGCAGCTTTGCAACCTAATTGGGTTAACTTCCATATGTACAGACCCTCCAGGTTCATTTTGTTTGTTATGTTAAATATTCCTCTTTCAGGTTTTAGCCCCATTCTTGATAGCATATTGTTGATATCAAACCACCAAAACCAAACAGAAAAATATTTAAATAATACAATTCTGAGTAACAATAGGCTGGGATAATCAGAGACACAAAAGTCCCTGTGGGTGCAAAATGAACAGTGAACGTATTTAGGTTAGAAATCAGAAGAATGCTTCCAATATGGAAGAGGAACAGCTTCCCACTAACTAAAGAAGCCTAATTTCACTTAATTATCAGGGTATGAAAGAGGTTGTAGGGTACAGCTATTGTAAATGAGTGGTCCTCTTGGACCACTGGGTCTCATCCCCAGCAAGGACAGTGTTGGAGTTGGATATTGCTGGGTATCACATTATTCTTTCATTATATTGTACAGTTCTTTCTGAAATTATTGAACGTTGTGCTTACATTTCTGAGGGCAGATCTGGGCAATTTGCCTTTAGCCTCATACCACTGGATACACTTCCCTTCCTCTCTCCCTGCCCACAGCTTTAAGAATTAAGCTGGGAACATAAGTCTCTATTTCAGATTTCCTTGGTTTAGACAGACTAAGTCAAGACACTCCCCACCCCTCTCAAACATCTATACCAATGAACCCATTTTTGAGTAATTTCTTCTCCTATGGAAGACACTAGCCAATGACATTGATATGTGTTTTCTGTCCACATTAATTTGATTTGTAATCCAAACCAGAGCAAGACTTTGGTTCTTCAGGCTGAAGAACACAGCTTCTGTATTCTTCAGGCTGCTGTGGGTCCTCAAAAGACAAGTGAAGTGGTGAAATGAATTTGGAACACTGGTTTTCCTCGAAAGTTTTCTCACAGAAAGCTTTAGTGATCCCTCCACTACAGACAGATCACCAGACAGTTGCCATTAATTACTGCATGGAAACATCTGGCCAGATATACACAAGATGCAAATCATGCATTGGGGATTTAGCTGACTTAGAACTATGGCAGAAGGAGCTGACTTTCTCACGTTGTGTCTTGTATCCATCATTTCTAAGTCCTATGGGATTTCTGCTGACCTGGCTGTATAAAGAAGCAAGTAGGACTCAGGAGTGGAATGATGAAGAACAGGTCAAATTGAATTTAAGTGAAGTAGAGAAGTGGAACATTGCCAAAACCATGAGCTTCTCCTTGCTACACTGCACCCTTACCAGCCTAGAGGTTGTACCAGCTTTGAACCCACCACTAAACCCATGTCTAAATGGAAGCCTCTATTTCATGGTCTTGGGGACAATTAATTTGGTGGTTAAGAGAGAAAACAGGGTTTACAGCATTGTTGATGCAAGCAGTAGTAAAACCAGCTGCCAGTCCTCTTGGAATGAGGAGGCATATTTCAATAAGAACCACATTTTCTGTAAGAAATTTCAGAGAAAATTACAAGCAAGTTGTCTCTCACATCTCAGATTTATAGCATGGCCTGGCTCAGAACCACTGCAATTTCAGAGCTTCCTCACAACAAAAAACTGTTATTAGGGCTTGAAACTCTGGCCAAGGCTCTCACTCCTATAGCAGTATTTTCTCTCTTCCAGCCCTGGAAGTCCAACAGCACAATGGTCTTTCTAGGTTATATGTTAAAACATGTGCAATAGCAGTTTAGAGCTATAGAATCCACCTTCCAATAAAGCATTTCCTCACAAGCCACTGGTGGCACGTGGGGTCCTGAGGTCAGCAAAACATCTCATTTCTCCTTGATCTCTTCTGACACTAAAAGAGATCAGCAGATAAGAAGGGAAGAAAATTGTGCCCTGGCATGTCCATACCTAGAATCAAGCATTGATGTGGATGTGGTGTGAAACAGTAATGCCACGAAGGTAAATGAAAAAATCCAGGGAATTTTCCATCTCATTCCTTGTAAGCTATGATGCACAAGACAAATGAACACAACTATTTGCACAGAGAACAACTCTTCCAGACACAGTTGAACTGGTGTGAAAATAAGCTAATGATGGTGAGAGCAAAGCTTGCAAATCCCACCATAAACTAAATTTTCAGTTTATTTGGATAGGGACTTCCCACTGGATACAGCTTTTTGTCTTCAAAGAAATGAAACATTTTTCTAAGACTAAAAGGACTCAAATCCAAAGGAGGAGCTGTACTGTAACACTCCCAGTCTCCCAGCTGATTCTTCTGCCCAACAAGTCTGCATTTTAGATACTGATATATGGAAGAAATCTCCTTGTAAGGAAAAGGAGATTAGAGTTTAATCTTTGCTTTAACAATAAAAATAAGAAACCACTTCACAAACCATTTGAGTCTCATGAGTTAAATGGAACCAGCTGTGCATGTGGCCATCACACAAACAAAAAAGTATCACTAAAAAGAAGCTATTTCTTGGTGGCACAGAAAAGCAAATAGGATACTACACTGCTGTCACAAAGGGACAGCACAGCCATTTAGTCTGACCCACTGGATACTGCCAGTAATTCAGTTTAACTCTTTCACATCTATATTGAGCCTGCTCAGTGTCCTGGTTGAAGCACAAAATACAGGAAGAAAATTCTAAGCAGTGGTGTCTGAAGAATTTTTAACAGCTGCTGCCTGCTGCATTGGTTGAACTCAATTCTCTGAATTAAGTCCTGTGAAATCCAGTATTTGCCCCGAGAAACACATCTGGGATTATCCCATGGATTTCACATGCACAGGATACATGCAGCTTCAAAAGACAGCTCCCTGCTGACTGAAGGAGGAGCAGGTGTTACAGGGCTTTTAAGTCTCTGCAAGCAATATAGATATCATATCCTTTTTCTGTATTACTCTATAGACTCCAATAAATCTACAGAATTCAGCTCACCACAAGGCTACTGTTTTTCAAACCAACTGACCCAGTGACTGGTATTTATTTGCTGAGACAAGCTCCATAAAAGTAAAAAGTAAAGGAATCCACACTCTTCCTCCTCGTCACCACAAAGATGACATCTTGTTGCCAATCTGCCTGCCAGGAAGCCATGTGGAAACAATATCAATACCACAATCTATAGGCATCCCTCCAATACCTTAAATCAGGTCATTAGAGTTCAATACTGAAGCATCTTTAAGAACTGGAGAGGATAAAGCTGTGGTAATAAGGCACAGTCAAGATCGATCCCCAGGGCCTGGTTAGATCTTCCTTGCCTTTGGTTTTTTCCTTTTTTCTTTAAAAAACATACAGCATTAGCATTTCTTCCCCTAGTGTTTGGTTTAAATTTACCATTTCAGAGAACTTCAAAGCACAAGCAAGGCCCCTTGGTTTGACGTACAAACCTGTAATGGAAAATGTCTTCTGCCTCATGGAGCAAATGCAAGTCCTCTCACATGAGCCAGGAAGAGTCACAGGCTTCTGCTTTGACAGCAGAGCTGCTCATATAAACCCTTAAAAGGGCATTGAAAAAGTCTGGAGAGAATTACATGGGGCATGACAATGATTTGGAGGCTGAGAAACACACATTAAAAAATATAAATACATACAAGTACACATACTATAGCCAAAACCCACATAAAGTTCAGTTTAAGATGGTTACGAGGTTTCTTATCACACAGAACAGGACTTTCAGAGGGAGACTAGCAGTACCAGATGTAAAGTTATCTCAGAGACATGCTAAAACCCAGGGTGGGAAACTGAAGCTGCAGAGATCTAAATTTGAGAGCACCTTTCTTCTAAAGCTTGAAGAAATGTAGCAAAACAGGGGGGAAATACATATTTTTTTTAAAAAAAGCATCACATGTGGTTTTGGTCTGCTATCTTGCTTTCTCAAATGAAAAAACCACATGGCTTTCTGAGAGATCTGCTTTTGAATGTTATTGAGCACATGGTAAGACAACTGAAAAGAAACACTTCTGAAAAGAAGTGGGGTAAAAGTAGAAGCACAGCAAATTCCCCTAGACTTAAAAAAATAAACAAAGCACAAGTATTCAGTTTTATCAGTTCAGAACAGCTCCCCATTAAAAAAAATGTATGTAAAAATCACTGCACTGGAAGTAAGGAGCTGTTCATCATCTTGGACAAAGCTCTTTAGGAGCAGTGACAAGGCTTTCCTCAGTGTTTGCACTGCAAGCTGGCACAAAATAACTCCAAGTTAATTGTTGTACTACTTCACTCCACAATGCAAAGGGAGTCCTTGTCAGTCCTTGTTCTGAATTTAAGTTAACCAGAGCTGTTCAAAATAACAGCATCAAATTCTGACACTGAACCAAAACTCAGGTTTTGCTTTCACAAGTATTTGTCAAACAGGTCAAAATTTTAATTTTTCTACTAAGCTCATTTTTTTTAGTTTTCAGAAGTATTTCTGTCTCCTACAAGCTTTGAAACTCTGCAGAGCAGTCTTCCTATAAACCATATTTAAGCTCCCTCATTTGAAGATATGAATGACTTCATAATCTGAAAGGGGTAAGATATAGGGAATCTATGTACGAAGTTTAAAGGGTTATTGTCATCCTTATTTTTTTCATATTTCAGGCTACAAACTTCCAAAAGTAGCTAATAATAGCTTCATGTCCAGTTTAAAAGCACCTAAAAACCTTCTTGATCTGCAGATATAGTGGTATACCTATAGATAATAAGTCAGAATTAATTAATTAAAACTGCAGTTTTCAGAGGTTGAGTCTCATTTTGAAAGAAATGATTATTTAACATGCTACTTAATTGCATATTTTTGAATTAGTTACTCCACCTGAACCAATAGAACTAATATTCATTTGCAATTACAGGAAAAAAAATCTTGCATTAGAGACTTGCAGTGAATTAAGCTAAAAAATTCACCCCCCAAAAATTCTCCAATGAGCTCCAGAAATTCTACATGTGAAGCATGTAGTTTAAAGCTAAGAACTTCAACAAAAAATTGCTTAGAAATGCAAATGTACTCATGAGAATATTTATGTGTTATCAAATATTTGTTTCCCTGCCCCACCCCCCACAGCACATTAAGCTAAATCTAGACTTAGTTTGCATTATAGGTAATGAAAGTTTTATTCAGGGACCTCTTAAACTGATTTTAGTTAGAACAAAACAACTTGGCATTCAGACATAGAAACAGAAGATTCACCTTCCTTACCTTTTTTCAGGCCTTAGAGAAGTCCTTTCAAACTCCTTTCCCTCTGATACTGCTTTGTAAAGTGTTTTGAAACCTAGTGATGAAAGTAGTACAAATGTGTATTTGACCATACCATTTGAAAAACATTCTAGTAGAGACCCTGCAAATAATTCAAATTAATATATTATACAGTTACAAAAACATGTATTATTATGCTGTTGAAATAATTAGTATCTAAATAGCAGACAAATGAAGTCTGCTGGGAGTAGCTACATAAACCTACCAGTCCAACTGCAAAGCAGAAAATTATACTGAGATAACAAGGGAAATCTTTCTAAAGCCTGGCACTGAGAGCAATATCACAGCAACCTTCACAGAAGTCAATGATCACAAGAGATCCGACAGTCACTAAAATTGCATTTGAAAAGAAATCACTCAAGAGAATGGATTAGTCAGATTCAAGACTGTTGAAGTCCAATTCCTCTCAGCAACAAGCAACTGTTTCCCTTAACATCATTTCCCCTGCAAGTATCACACCGAGGTGATGAGGTCCAGGTTTTCACCGCAGATGTTATTTCAGTCGGCTTCGATGAAGAAACTGCTCTGTTCAGTTTCACTTTTTTTTTGCAGTAAGTTTTAAAGTACACAACTCTACTTCATTATTTAGCTCATCATATGATGGGGAACTCCTGCAGCTCATCAGTAAAGTCATTGCCCAGAGGCAGTGTGTACAATTCCAACAGCTTTCTGGTCCAGGAAGACATGGAGAAGGCTTGAATTCAAGGCTTTCAAGAACAAAGCACAGACAAAGAGTCGAAGCAAGATCAGTCCAGCACTCAGAGGTTAAGTAAAGGCTCAAACAGACAAGCTCTGCTAATTTAGGTGTTCCTATTTACAGAATGCAAGGTGACTGCTGTAGTAGGGGACAGAATGTGCCTCACTAAAAAAAAATAAAAACCAAAAACCACCCAAAACCCAACACAAACTCCAAATCCCATGCTCCTAGTAAAAAGAATGTATATAACATCACTGATACAGGGCAGAGAGAACACAGTGCTAGGTTTACTCACCTATCTAGGTTTTATTAGTTAATATTAGCTTTCAACTAGCTAAGCAATATTTATCAACAATAACTTGTTTGCATATTTTGTTTCAATGCTGGATTGCATCTGTAAGAGCAGCTCTTCAAAGTGCATCTGCAAAGAATATACATCTGCACTGCTCCTCCAAATGCATACACAGGATTCATGGAATAGGGACAATCTTCCAGTAATTGCACAGAAATAAGTATAAACACACTTCAGCTCTTGTAAACATGTCCACAGGGACCTCTCATGCGACCACAGAGTATTCTGCTTCAGGCTTTTATTCAAGTCTGCAAAACTGGAAAAGCAAGGCTATCTTCTTGTCAGATGTTTTTAAGTGCATAGGTCTTGAATTTTATACATAATCTAGCCTAGGATTTCAGGAGTGCAAAGTGTTACTCATCACTGCACATACTGTATGTATGCAAAAAGGAGTAACATATCCAGCTCAATCAGCACCCAAATGGCTTCAGGCCCACCTTGTGCCATTCAGTTTTAATAGATGGTTTCCATAGAGTATTACAATACCAGCAGCTACTATATACCAACAACACACAAGGATGTGCAGAAATATTTTGTGGGATACAGTACCAATCATTTTTCTAGTTATACAGTTCTGCAGTGGAAAAGAAACTTCTAAGTACAGGGTACAATCCAAAACAGAGAAAGCTATAAAGGCTACTTGTTAGGTAACACTAGGAACAACACAGATAGAAAGGTCACCAAACAAAACCAGCATACAGTTATTTAATTTTGAGAAAGACAACGATGTAAGGATGTGGCAAGAAAGAAAGAGGATGCTAAAAAGGAGCAGCTTAAAAAGCAGGAAGCCTCAAGAAGAGTTAGGAAGGTATTGCAGGGCATAGGTCACCTCTTAGAAAATGGATTGCTTAAATAAAGACAGGGAAGCCCATAAAACATGGCAAGTAAAACATAAGCAGGAAATTAAGAGGGCTAAAAGACAATCCAAAAGTTGCCTGCAAGCCAAGATCACTGTGCTAGTAAACAGCTCTTGAACTACCTCAAGGACAGGAAGCCAGCTAGGAAAGTACTCCAGCTGCTGGATGATGGTGTAGAAGGGGCAGATAGGGATAAGACAGTTGTAGCAGAGAAGCTCAGTGAATCTTCACATCAGTCTTCACTGATGGAATCTTTGGGGATATTGATGCACCCATTGCACCCTTTGTTGTAAATCTGGCAAAGGAGTCACACCAGTCTGAGGTAAAATCAGGAAATACCAGACCAAACAAGGAAGCCAGACATTCATAAATCACTGGGACAGAACAATGTTCACACAAGTTCTGAAGAAACTCAAATATGAATTTAAGAACCACTAGCCAAGGTGTAACAGCTATAGGGAGTCTCTGCACTTGAGGACTTGCAAATCCTACCTGCAAAACTCCCAGCTACAGGAAGGGCTGTGTAGGAGAACCTGGAAACTACGGTCTGGCAATATCAATTCTAACTATTCCTACTCAAGAGGCTGGAGCCATCCTTGACAATTCTCTTAAGTCCTTGCAGAGTGTTCAACAGCAGTCAAGCCAGCCAGCACCATCATTAGAATCCTTGGAAAGAACAAGATGAGGCATTTCTGCCACTTCACACAGCCTGAGTGTTCCTACAACTTGAGTATTGTGATCTCCCCACATACCAAGATGGACACAACAAAGGTGTTTAAAAAGGGGCAACCAAATGGAAATGGAGCAGAGACTCTACATGGAGATACTAAACAGGCTGGGACTCCTCAGTTTGGTGAGAAGGTGGAAGGTGGATATGACCAAGTATAACCAAAAAATCATGAGCTGCTAAATGCAGAACTGTCATTTGTCCAATCCTACAAAAAGTAGAACAACATAGTGCTCACTGCAATTAGCAATCAACTCATTTAAATAACAAATGAGTTTACCCAGCAGGTTACAAGCTTCTGGAATCTGCTGTCACGCAAGGCTGTGGAGGGAAAGGATGAGTTCAAAAAGGGATTAAACAAACTCTGGACAACAGGTCCATAAATAGGCACTTAAAGGACTAAACAGGTACACATCCTATAATATCCTTAATACAACAGCTGTGGAAACTGGAGAGATAGAGAGAGAAGTGGGTCTCAAACAGCTGTTGAAGGTTCTCTCCTGTTAACTCGTCAGACACAACACTGAGGCAGTTCTAATGCTATTTGTTTTTTAGATAGACTTAAGCATTCTCACACACTACACCACTTCCTGAGGATAAGCAATGACCCCAGCAAAAGAGCAAGGTGATAGAAAAAAAACCCATTCATTACCTCTCATAGCAGGGGTGAGAGTGGACAGGGACAGATACAAACAGGAAAGAATAGGAAATAAAACAATTAAGTTCTGACACCTGTGACTTGTCTATTCTTGTAACACCCTTCCCTCTGAAAGCACCTTTAACAGCCATACACACAGTACAGACATCCATGACTACTTTACCCACCCTATTTAATTTTTAATTCATCAGTTTCATTTTAGAAGCATTTTTTAATATTAACACCATGTTTGAAGATAGTAAGTTATTTATATCTAAAAAAAAAAGTAATCAACAAAGCTGTATTTCCTGTCTTGTAAGTGAAATATAAGCTTGGACAGAAGAAAAAAGCTCACAAGAAATGCAATTACAGTAAGTCTTTTCTGGGCAATAAATCCCTTGTTTTGAGATTCAATTTAGTTCATCTTATTACTCTTACAGTTTTAAAAGAAAATACTTTTGTTTCGTTCTTTGGCAAAAAAACAACTATGCCACACAGATAAAAAATTAACAAAGTTTGACAAAGTTCTCTTACTCCTGCCCCGACAGAGTTTATCTCAAAACCTTATGCTTGTAATAAAACCAGCTAGAAAGGAACTAGCACTGGAAAGCTATGTAGTGAATTCTGTTCACCACAGAAAACATGACTGGCATGAACAGACATGAAACATCACACATTTTTCTCCTTCTCCTTAGTTGAGTGAGAAGTAGGCTTGTTACTACAACTCCCTAGTCCAATAATAACCATACATTGTTAGTGTAACATATACCCATATATGTCACACACCCATATCCTGTCACACACACGGGGTCCTGCACAGTGCTCATGCACTGATGAACCACCACAGCAGGTTCAAAGGAGGTTACCTCAGCTGTCAAGCAAAGTACAATACAACATAAAACTAACATAACATCAGGTACTAAAACTTACTTACACTATCATGTTTACTTTTACTGTCTGAGACAAAACAAAAAAGTGATACAGCATTTGCAGTTAGAGGATACTACATTAAGGTCAGTATCACGCATATGAAGAATAGAGATTGGTCCACACTATTTTACCTGGAGCACTACCTGACCATCTCTGACTGTCCTTGCTGGTGGGATGCCGTGCAAGGAGTTGACTTTTGTAACCTCATTTCCTGGCTGTCACTATGTTCCAGTCAGGAACAGAGCCCCCTTTTCTGTTCAGGGTAACCAGAATCACCTCAACATCCACAGCTATAGCTTGGAAACACCTTGGAAAAGGAATATAACCAAGTTCCATATCAGATAAGAATTCAATAGATTGAATGAGACCTAAATACCTTATGAGTCATCTGAGATGAACTCTATAAAGACACAATTTTGGGTAAAATGAAGGAGCAACACTTCTGCTCACCAACTTCAGAAGCATTTAAAGAAAACCCACATCAAACAGCTGTTTACTGACTTTTACTTTTCATGAGCTTAATTTGCATGTGCTTAATTGATCGATAAGTACCTCAGTACCCGTGTTTATGCTACTTTAGCATGTAACTTGAGCAAAATTCCCCATCAGTTACAATAAAGCCTTGGTCCCACAGGTCGGGACTGAGGTAAAATGGAGGGAGTGCTTTGGACCCTGCCTGGATGGTGGCCAGGCCTGCACCGCTCCTGCCTCCCCACCCACCCCTCTCCATGAGGGGATTCCCTCATGGATACCCACTGACATCCCACAGACATCTTGAGGCACATCCCTCCCATTACACACTGGGAAATGACATGAGGGAGTTGGAAAAACCGCTACATGCCAGAGCCTGTCGTGGCACCCACAAACACCTGTCAGGCAGAGAGTGCTCGGATACGAGGTGTTCGGGAAGGAAAATGGCGGCTGCTGAGGGCTGGAGACACTGGGGGATTCTCCAAGCAACTTCATACTTGTTTGTGGTGGTCTCGCTCCTCAGCATCCAAGTCAGTGATCAGAAGTTTGCACCGACAACAAAAGAGAAGAAATTTAATTCTGATTCAAGGCTGTTTTCCCAGCAGCAGAGAGGTGGCTTGCACAGCCTCTCCTGCCAGAGCACCACACACTGTTACAGCACATCCCTGAGCAGGGCCGAGGAGTGCAGGATGCAAACCCTGCCGATCCCCTGGGAATGCTGAGGTCAGACCTCACAAACCAGCAGCCTCTTGTATTCAAACATGCTCACTCCACTCACGAGCATGGATACTCTCACAGCAACATGAAAAACTGCTGTACTGCAAAGGAAGAGGAAACTGAGTAGGAAGAAGACAGGGAAATGTAGAAGAAAATGAAACAAACCTCCTTTCGCCACTCCTCTGTCCAGGAGAAAGATCGACGTGCACAAATCCACAAGCCAAGATATCTTACTAAAAATCCTGCATGATACATGCTCAGATATTTGCTTGCCTCTTCTACGAGTTCAGTCAGCACTAAATGCCTCCAGCTGGTTTCAAGTTACAGCCAGGGGAAGTAGTACCATAAAATTCCTCACAGCCACCCAAACCATTACTCTTGTATTTTCTTCCATGTGGGGTCATTGCACCCCCCCTGGAAAGCTCAGAGGTATGATACCACTGCAGGCATCTTCAGAGAGAGCCTGACAATGGTGTATTATGAGGCTTGTTGTAACATCCTTTCAATATTCTTAAGGTCCAGTGGTTTAGA
The DNA here is from genome assembly GCA_013390005.1 of Calyptomena viridis. NCBI lineage: Eukaryota > Metazoa > Chordata > Aves > Passeriformes > Eurylaimidae > Calyptomena > Calyptomena viridis. Next base: position 318,113 of record WEIV01028664.1, on the reverse strand, counting down.
GAAGAGTGTCTTTTGTGTCTCCTGTCAGTTCCAGGAAGCTCCTGTCACTGGCATGGAGACTGCACATGGAAAAGAGCTGCTAAATAGACAATTTAAAAGAATATAGGCTCAGTTTCGCTCCCACATCACTGAAAACCATGAATGCTGCAACTCTGTTGAGGTCAGAGGAACTGCACTGCTTTGGTGTTGGGGGTGAGACACCCATACAGCAGCTGTTACATTTCAAAGCCAGGGCTCCCTTTGCAATGGTCTCTCAGGCTCTGTCCAAGATACACCCCAAGGCCACTGCATCCAGAACGCCAGCACTCAAATAGCAGCAGCACGGGCAGATCCCACCAATCCAACCCACAACAGCACTGGAGTAAACTTACATTGCATAAAACAGAAAAGTCTTCTGCCTTCAAAACCAGGCTGGACTTGAACTAGTGATGTGGAGTCAGTAACACTGTCAGACACGAAGCACAGACTTAAGAGCTTCCTTTTCTTTCACCAAAGGACAGGGAAGCTATTACCCTAAAAGATCTGGGGTAAATCACCTGAGTAAAGCAGGCTATTCTTGGCAAACCTCTTTGAAATAGTCTACTTATTGCTTATTGGTTTGTAACTTTCCTATGGATACAATCAACAGCGTAAGAACATACAGACGGTGGTTCCTTCCTAGACTTTGAGTGTGCTTTTTATTTTTTTTTTACCTGGCTAGACTTATTTCGTGCTCAGAAAAGATGGTTAGTGTTTTGTCTTTTTTTTTAAATGACATTGGTTCCAAATACATAACAAAATATATAAATAAAAAAACCCCTTTAATATTTAACCAATTGCCTACACCATTTTAAAGAATTAATGGAATGATATACTTATTCCATTAAGTAACAACCAACTTCATAATAGTTAACACTGTCAAAAATATTATTCAAAAGTAAATTACAATTATGTACATTTTATAATGGAGTATTAAAGCAGACATCCTAGTTAATAATTGCACTGCACATTTATACAATAAAAGAAATTGTGACAGTTGTTTAGTACATATGGAAAAATCTCACATCCCTGTTTCACCTTGTTTGTCTATTGTTTTGCACCATAAGTATTCACCAGTTTATAGAATTTAGAGAAAGCAACATCACTTTGAAATCAAGTGCAACAATGTCCTGATCAGAACAAAGAGCTGGGAGCTCTAGATCCTCTGACCCATGCTGACTGCAAAACACAACCCTCTACAGGCCTTGCCAGCAAACAGGAAACTTGCAGTACTTCCAGGAAGATAAGCTAACTCACAAAACAGGGATCCTTTCATTATTTGGAACATTTCAGAGTGTCTGTGCCATACCAAGTACCACCGTCTCTCTCCAGCCACTCTTTATAAGAGTATTTGCAACTCGTTTCTTGGTCTCCTCATTACTCACTGATCCTTTAACATTTTGCTGAGGTTAACAATCAGGATAGTGACTTCTGCTACTAAGCAGTGGTTCCCACTGAAAGCTGGATTACACTGGTTTAAACAGTATATAAAAGGTCTCAGAATGAAACTACAGACTTGGTGATCAGATTATCCTTGACTACACAATTCCAGTGTTCTTTTGGGCACAATTTCTGTTCAGATACTGTCTGTCACTCTGCAAATACCTAGATCACAAGACTGCTGAAGAAAAACAGAAAAAAGCAGTAAAAAGATGACTCAGAATAATGATCTTAACCTGCTGTGCAATAATTAGAAATAAGCTGCAGTGGGTATGTAAAACAGCACATGCCATCACTCACTTTCCTCAGCCAGGATGTCTGTGGACTTTGAGCAATTTATCACAATCCACAAGAAGAAGCAGTAAGTGATGCACATGACTAGCAAGTAGGGCCAGACATTTCTTCTCCCACAGGTTATATCTTCTACTTTCACACAGAATGTATGGGTCTGTTTTAATCCTTTTATGATGATGAAAAGTGAAAACACCCTTCTCTGGCAGCTTCATATCCTGTGGCATGTCAGCTGCATCACAAGCCCTAAAAATGCCTTTGGTACCAAGGAATCTACACCTACAAAACAGCACTTCAGTCTGAATAATTAATATGCCATCAGCTGGCCGTGTTTTTGGTGAATGAATTTAATCCAATTAGAGCAGAGGTGATGAGGTCAAGCTAACTCTTAGCAAAGAATCATCAGCAAGACTTTCCTCAGAACAGGAGACACTGCAGCTTGCTAGACTTCTTCAGAGAGTTGACATGCTGTAGTGAAATTCAGCATTGCTCAGACTTGTTATAACAAAGGTCAGTGCCAAGAAACTGCTTTATGCCAACAAGCAGAAGAGGAAAGGGATTCAGCAAGAACACACTTTGTAAAGCACACTGTAATCCTAAGCACTTAATTGCCTTTGGCAAGAGCTGCATCCCATTGCTCTCTCAGAAGTCGTTTTATCTGCAACTTGATGCTCACAGCTACGGGGATGAATGGAGTGGGGGAGGAGAAGAAACTGGGGGAACCAGTGAGAGAACTGCAGTTACCAGTCTGTCTCTGCTGAACTACCAAAGCAAAATGTATAAAACATTGGTACTTACGAGGCCTGATTTGCACATCCGATTACTCTGGAGAGCTCTCATAGAAGCAGATGAAACTGACTGTCATCCAGGTTCTTTGAGTTGCCTACAGAGGCAGGGAAATTTGTTGTAGAATTACACACCTGTATTTATACTTCAGTGTGTATGTAGGACTGACCTCATTTCCAGACATTCTGACTGAACCCATACAGATCAGTGTAAATTTGAAGGTGTAGCCAGTTTGTTTCTTTTCTCCCTTCATTATAATGCAGCATTCACAAATATTCAACAATATGTTAACTCCACCTCATTGTTCCCACATAAATGGAAGACTCCAAGGTAAATAATGCACCAAGCCTCTTTAATTAAATAAGGAGTCTGGGGGAGGAGTTTCTGCAGACCCTTTTAAATCTTAAACCCTGACAACTGGATGAACAAAAGGTAGATTAGGCTCACATGATAAATCCCAGCAAACCTGAAAAACCTTTGTTAATAAGTTACTAAGGGAACTTTTTTGCCCCCTAGAATTTCTGCCCACCACAAGTGAGAGTTGGGATTATTCAAGCAAGTTTGGTTTCCGCAGCATTAAATGAGTATATGCTTCATGGAGCTCTAATCTCCTCATTTCTATAGAGCTCAATTCTCCTTTCATTCCTGCTAGAGCAGAACCAGTTATTCCCAGCTTTTCTATAGGGAGCAGCTGCTGAAACTTCAGAGGCAAAAAAAGTTTATGAAATTAGTGAAGATTCCCACAAAGATGGAATTCTATATCAGGTTTAATAGCAACAATAACAGGAGTACCAATGTATTCTCATTTTGGAATTCCTTTTGTGTTGCAGGTTGATAATGAACTTTTAAAAACTTTCCATTCATAAGTTAGTGTTCAGGAGCTCATTCACAGAGCCGAATGACATGTTAGTCTGCCAATTAGTTTACTTTTCTGTTTGTAGGGACACTTAATGAAGACATTATTAGAGACAGACCTTGCTGTAGCACATTCAACAGATCCTGTACAATTACCCAGGAAAGATCCAGATTTTAGCAAAACCCACACTGCAGTCACAGACAACATTTAAAGCTGTACTGAATTAAAAAAAACTCTGGAGTCCATCCTACCTGAATCCATCTGGCTTCACTACTTAATCCTTTTTCAGCACTATAGGTTAATCATACCTTCTCTGCATGCAGTGCTGAAATCTAAGTAACCTGTGTAGTCCTAGTGTACATCACAGACACATTTCCATCAGTGAAGGGGATGAAGGCAGCTGTACAGATCCTGCCTGGCATAGTGGATGCCACTGAAAAGCTTTAAAAAGTTTACTGCAAAAGATGCAGAAATGTTCCTGTAGAGCAATGAGAGAAAGGACACCGTCCAATGGGGTGTTAAAAAAAGAGTAATTTAGCACCCAAGAGAGAAGTGTATTAACCAGCCAAGGGGAGAAAAAAAAAATCTTGATTACCTCCTAACTCATACCTGTGGAACCAAGCTTGGAAAAGCTATTGAATACAGCTCCAAACACAGCAAAACAAACAACCACAGCATGTTTTATTATGAACTTGACAAGTTTATGAAGAAGAGATGAATCTGCCTGCAAAACCAGGATCACTTCCAGCCCATGCTCAGACGGGAACTCAAACTACCGAGAAGAGTCCAACAACCACAGACTGTGGCTACATTTCTCCAGAGTCTAACCAAAAACTTCAGCCATCTCCTTACGTGGCTCACAAATAGCTTCTGAGCACGTTTTCTGAATTTAAGGCACACCATTTGGAGTGGTTCTGAACCCTATTTACATCTGTATGTTGTTTTAGGAGGGCTCTGAAAGTAATTTGTAGCTGTCAGTTTATAGTCCTTCCAAATACAGTGTATTTGGCCTGTGTAAGGATATTGGTATGGATTTTGATTGACTGTAAAAATCAGATCATCGCCCTGAGGAAATCCTAATGAACTTAAAGGAGGAGCCAGGGAGAACACAAAACAGACCAAAAGCTGGTGAAAAATCATGTGTCTCTTACATTTAACTTAAGCCAGTGGCAATACGTAATCCCTCCTTATTTCAGACTTTATAAATTCTGTTTCAGCGTTACATAAGCAAACCAGCAGAACTTGACTGAGTTATTTCCTTCATCCTCCTTTGCACCATGCAGCAAGTCAACTAAAGCTATGAAGAGACGCTTGCAACAGCAAAGTATCAGATTTCTAACTTGCTTTGCAGCAGCCCTATTAAGATTTCCCTACAAGACCAATAAAAATGGGGTCAATGATATTAACTAGTGTGAGCCTCCCACATTTATATAAAATCCTAGCTGTGATGTTTATTAAACCAGGCACTTTCTTTCTGCTCATGTCTGTCTAAAAAGGTTAAATGCCAGTAATATATTGCACACCAGCACAGGACATGCTGCCTATCATTCTAATGACTGGTCCTCTGATAGCAAACATTTTCCTACTACAACCAACAAAGTCACTTCAGTTACTTTTGGAGTCAAAACTCTTGTCCTGTAGCATTAGAATACAAAATGTAAGGAAGAATACAATATTAGTTTACTATGAAAATGTGTTATCATGAGCACTATGTTACCAACTACAGTGCACACAGTGACCAGCTACAGAATAGCTGGAGGAATTTTCCTCATTTGAGGAAATAGAAAATACTGTGGACGTGTGCCAGATGAAAATTAACTATTCATTTATTAGTAAATATAATTCTAGTTTATAAACAGAAGGCTCCTAAAACAAAGTCTACTTTCAGGAACATCTCAGCAAATATAAAGTTGAGCAGGAAGATATATATCATATTTGGCAAATAATAATGCAAGTCATTAGCAAAATAAAATAAAGATGTGTTCAGGAAGTGAGGGGATGTAGTCAGTAGTTCTGTTAGGAATTTAAAATGCAAGAGGAATTACTACTTCCTTGGCAGGTATAGCATTTCCAGCACTCCACAAAGAGATAGCATAGTTTGAGAGCCTCAGTGGGGAAAACACCTTCTGCATGTCGTGCAACTCCCCACTCTCCCTCCACAATCTTCAATGCTCAGAATCCTCTTGGAAATAGGGCGTGTGGAATCAGGTATTTGCATTTACCCACTCAGCCATTCCCTTTGTGGAGAGCATAATGTAGCTTTCAAAACATTTTTTATTCCACTTCCTGACTTTGGGAGAAGTATTCCTATGGAATTACTCTGCAGAAGACAAGTCTGGAGCTAAGCAGTATCTTTAAACTGTAAGAGGATGGAAGGATTCTCTGTCTTTCCATCCCTGGCCTCCAGCCCCTGCTAGTCTGACATGTCACTCCCTTCCAGCCTGAGTTCAGGGAGCAGTGCCAGGCCAGAGCCCAGATGTGCACACAGAGGAAAGAGGATTAAAAGGCAAAGAAACCCCACAGAATATTGCTCCATAGCGTGAAGTCAACAGGCAGAGAAATTACTTCTCTCGCCTCCCAAGTTAATGATTATAAACATCCATCTCCTATCCCTATCCTCATGCAGTATGTTTAAGTGGTGTCACCAGGATTTATCCTTCTCTCAGATGCTAAGCATGTTGTGCAACGTGGTACAAATTACTTCGAGAATAGAAGTTAAAAAAAACCCCAAACGACAAAAACCAACACATACATTTTGTCTGAAACGTTAAATATGTGCATGTGCAGTGAAGGAACATTCCTACATGTGCCACCACATATGCACCTTTGTATTTGAAAAGTTTAGGAATCCAAGGGAGAGCCAGAGAGATTATCCTTACAGCCGAGCCTATAAATGCTTGTTCCTGAAAGTCCCTTGCTACCTGCCAGAAGAGAACAATAAAACTTGANACTCCGGGAGCGGGGGAAGCGCGGAGCCCGCGGGGGAAGCGGTGCCCGGCAGCGATACCGGCTGCGGTCGGCGCGGCTGCCTTTAACTCCTTCCCTGCGGAGCCTTGTTCGGCAGCGGCCGGAGGTGCAGGGGGAGCCGCGGGGCCGCCAGAGCCAGCGGAAGGAGGGGCACGCCCAGCCCAGCCCAGCCCAGCCCAGCAAATCCCAGCACATCCCAGCACCTGCGGAGCGCGGCTGCACTTCGGGGGATGGACAGAGCCGGGTCTGGGGGTGTATGAGGAGCGTGTAGGGGTGCGGTGCTGTGTGAGCTGG
>WEIV01028664.1:274049-294459 GCA_013390005.1 Calyptomena viridis | reverse complement strand
ACAGGAACTGTTTGACATGTTTATATGTTGCACACAGTGCCTTTATCCCCGAGTGTGAGCTCATTAGTAACAGAAATGTCTCTCATGTTGCTGGAGACTCTGGAAACTGCAAACTAGGGGTTGCCCAGTCACATCAAAGTGAAACGTTTTCACCACAGCTATGGACNGTGCTAAATGATTTGCAAGAAATCTTGTAATTAAAGCTCTAACAACTTCTCTAATGCAAAAGATTTTTTTTCTATGAGAACATTCCAAAATAATTTGTTATATGTCTAGAGAACAGAGAACATGAATGAATCAGTTATTCATGGAACGATGGCTTTCAATAAGTTAATTTCATTAAGGTAAATGTAATGATAGCTTGAAAACAATTAGTCAAAGAGATCTAAAAACAAATGCTAAGCAAAAATATTACACGCTTTCATTACACATTGAAAACTGCCTAAGTACTAACAGATTGTCTGCTGTTAACACACCTCTACCTGAGGCTCTACAGCTGCTGTTGGAAAGTCCATTTCCTCTTTACACACAGTCTTTGTCCTCAGCATCAGTTTTGTCTAGAAATCGTTTGGCTTCAATAAAGCTTAATAACAAATGTAAACATCTTTACACAAGTAATATCATCTGCTTTTAATGTGGCTATGCCTGTGTGCAGACTGGAGAGAAGGGAACTAAGAAGGGACAGTAGGATCATGAAATTGTGTCCAGTACTAGAGGAAGTGTCAAGTGTTCCTATTATCTCAATTGCCAGTACTGGACTATGAAATATCAACTGAAACTTCAAAGAAACTTATTTAAAACTGGATGAAATGGAAGGTGATGTCACTAGTCCCCCAAATGACCTTCACAGATTGATGAGAAATTATTCTATTTCCCAGCATCCCAGATATGCCTTGAACTGCAGGCACCCAAGGGCATCATACCCACACTACTGTTTTAACTAGATTTGATGTTTCCAAAGCAACAACATACCTTGTGCCTGCTAGAGATAACTGGAACCCTTTGTAGGACCAGGCACACTTAAACTGAAAACAAAGGCATTCTAGCAACAATTCTTTGGAAAGAAAATTGGAGAAGAGAAGCTTAAACCTAATAGAATATAAACTGTGAGGACAACTAACTGAAGCTGGCCCTCAGGTGTTTCAGTGACCCAAACATCCTGGAAATGGAAGGATGGACAATCTAACCAGCCTGGTGTCTGCTGCTGTCTATTGTGCAAAGTGTTTTTTCCTCCTTTATCTACAAAAGAAAGTTTCTCCCTATCTCACCTGATTATCTTCCTCCGTCCCTCCCCTTCTCTCTCTCTCATGTGTTTTAGTCTCAGTCTGACTTTCATTGTCATTCACTGTCACTGTAATAAGTTGAGTCTGAGCCCTTTCCTTGAGAAATGAGGGAAGCAATGGCTTGTCTATACAATAAGACAGGCAGTACTCCCTTACCTTCAGAGCACTCATTCCTGCTTAAATGACTTCAGATGATGAGAATGGTACTGAGAGAGCTACAAAGCTCAAAAGTCATGTCACACAGCAAGTTTTTGCTGTATGTAAATCTTACAACACTTACAGACTTTGCTTTGCTCCGAGCTCTCCAGGAGAACTGCATATCCAGTGTAATGATGTTGGAAGCAGGTCCAGCATTAACGCTCAGCAGTGCAGGACAAAGTCCTTTCCCAGGTCAGCTCTGGCTGAATTTCCATGGAAATTTCTCCTGAGAGATTAGGACTGTCATAGTCACCACTCCTACCTTCTACAAACATCAAGGGTGTATTTTGAGCTTGTCTTTCACCAATATATAGAATTTAGTTGAAAAGAAAATAAACAAGGCAAAAGCATTATTTCTTACAAAAGTGTTTAGTGTGTCCAAGGCTCAGGTAAGAGATCCCTGACAGAGTCCCACTGCCAGACAAACCATACAATTGTATGTGGGGAAAGTGCTTATGAAAACTCCTGCTGAAAATGGGAGTTTAGCAAGAAGTTTAACAAGCCCTTGCTCAACCTAACTTGAAAAAGTGGGAATATTCAAACTCCTCAATACAAGTAATATAAAGCTACCAGGAACTGTCCCAGGGCCCTATAGCTGTGTAGGCATTTGCCAGTCAAACCAGAATGGGCTAGTGTTTTAATTTACACCTGTCTCAACAAATAAACAAAAATCAAGTTAGTACTCTAGACTTCATTTGATTTATTGTTTTGTAGGGATAGCCAAATGGTTAGCAGAAAGATGAAGGTATAGGGTCCACAAATTAGTTGATGTACTTCAAGCTTGCTTGTTTTCTTGGTTTGTTTAATAGGTAAGAATTTTAACACTCTTTTAATTATTTGTTCTCTATTTCTTAGGTCTTTGTTTAATCTCCAAAGCCTTTGCTGCATTGAAAATATATACTGTAATGATAACTTCAATGAAAAGCTGCATATATCCTTACATTATGTATAAAGCCTCTTTAGAGCTACAGTATTGTATTTTATTTTGAAATTCGTGATAGGAAACTGTTCATTTTGCTCTCACTGTTAATATGTATTTGGCTTTATCTAAAGTTTACCTCTGGCATTAGGTTTAGGGCAGTGATTTGTGTTTGTCTTTATATAGCAAGAGAACAAGGATCCAGAAAAACTAAGTTTCCACCTTCAAAAACCCAAAATAAAACCTGTAGAAGTGACACCACATTGTTGGGGTGATTTGTATGGAATTTCTTTAAAACTGTCACTAGATACAGGTTATAGCTGGTGCATAACTGGAACTTTTTTAAATTTAAAAGCCATGCCTCAATTGAATATCTATTTGAATGGTGAGTAGCTTCACTAATTTTCAGTCCTTGATCTGACTGGAAACAGATTCAGAATGGCTGTGCAAGGGCATTTCATGTTATAATGTTATAAATGACTACTTGAGTACATTTCTTACTAGCAAACTGCTTCTTTTGTTTCTGAAGCACCAAAAATATAAACCTGTATTTATCACAAAGTCTCAGATTTTTGTTTATTTGTATTAACCTTTTCTGTACATAGGAAAGCTTTCCCTTGCAAGAAACAGATCAGGAGATGTTGTCTGGGTACTGATCCTACAGGGAAAGTGATGATAAAAGAAAGACACAGTGATTCTGAATTAACTAACAAAGTACACATGTCCTTAAGGGTTGTACAGATTTCAGTGTTGCTGATTGTGCTCTGTCTGTAGATAAAATATTTGTGGCCCTCACAAAGGGAAGCTAAAGAATATGGAGTTAAATCTTTCTTCTTAAATATTTTGAGATGACCCTTTAGGTCCTTTCCTGCCTATGGGAAAAGTCAGTTTTCATTAAAATCTGTATTCCACTCTAGTAGGAGCCCTAATATTCTCTAGATCAGTGGAAGCATTTGGTAAACACATTGGGACTGAGGAATATTGTAATTTATATGAGAATATGAGATTATTGCAATTTATTATCAATTATGGATGAAGTAGAAAGAACAGAATAACTGCGAGCTTATCTAACACATCCTGTCAGCTATTAATTCCTCCATTAAATAATATAAACACTGAATAATTTAACAAATACAAGTCCTGATCCTAAAACTGAGATGAAAAGCGCCTTCACAGGCTCAGAGCCAAGATACTTACACTGATCACAAGTACACAGATTTATACAAGCATTCTTTGGAGAACTTGGCTTGGAGTGTCCCTGGAAGTCAGAGCTATGATTTATAATCAACTACCCGCAGACATTCAGATGCCATTATGGTAAGAGTTGGTTTCCTCCAGCGGGTAATCAAGGAAGACTCTTATCCCAGTATGGGTTGCATTAGGAGGAAGATGGGAGTAGAACCATATACTCCTTGCATGGTATTTGCAAGGAGAGAAGTATGGCAGGAAGGAAAGGGAGAGGCTTTAATATATAAGCACAAAGCCACGAAGATTAGACCAAGAAATGCAAAACTGTTCCAGAGGAAAAAAGAGCAGTCTCTCAATGTTAATGAGAGCAATAATCACAGAAGAAACACATTAATTGTAAATTCAATTAAATTTTCAATGTTTGCAAGAGATGGATGGGAACAACAAGACCAGTTAATGTCCCCTTAAACTGTCGGAATAACTTCTTTAAAATCCTGCAAAACCACAAACATTAAATCTCTAATGACTCAGTGTACTCTACTGCCAGACTGTCTAGAGCATGGGCTAAGAATGATCAATTACAAGCCTTGTGACTCAAGTAATGAGTTTTCTCTCAAGCCTGCAAAGTAAATCTTCAAAAGGAGCAGGGTTCTTTTGCTAATTTTTGGAGCCTTGACCAATTTTGCAACAAAATCCAGGCACTGTAAAATTATTTTGGTTTGCAGCCCTTCCAGGTCTCTGTAAAAGGAAAACTATTTTGGTACATTTACATTAGGTGTGTTCCTGGTTAAAAGGTAAAGAAGCTGCTGCTTGGTTACTTCAGCAGAGGGGATCCAGCTGAAGCAGCCAACTGGGGGGGGAAATTTCTAGACTTTTAGAAGTTGTTTCTGGAATTTAGAAGAAAAATGTTTCTAATTGTGGCTTCTGTGGCATGAAATGACTGATGAAACAGTGTATTTGGAAGATGTGCCTAAATCCCAAGGGACCACTTTCTGCGGCATGACTGGATGACAATGGCTTTTGTTGTAGCTGGGTAAAACTACTTTAGGAATGCCCAGAGCTGTTTACAAAGCAAGAAAATCAGCTTCAGATAACTTTTAGAAACAGTCCCTTTTGTACTGTTACCAGAATGAAACGTAGATGTCATGCAAGATCATGCTTGAAGATCCTTAAACAAGAAGGGGAGAGTACTGCAGGCACAGGACTATGTCCTATCACTTTTGGAACTTCTGGTGGAAGCTTCTAAGAGGCCATCAGAACAGATTTAGAAAACATCTCAGTAATTTAAAATATTAATGGTGAACACGTGTTATAACTGCAGTTAATTAAGTGCTGATAAAAGAATCTGAGCACAAACAATTACACACTCCCTGGAATATTTCCTGAGTGGCACTAACAACAGCAGCTCTCCCATACACGGCCTGAGCCAGGTGGCATGAATGAGCAGTGTCTGAGTCTCCTTGGTGGGTTTGTGGTGGTGATTCCTGCCCTTGTTTCCAGAGCCAGCTGCTGGGAGACAGGCCCTGCTGCAGTGACTGCACTCTGAGCCTGGCTCTCAGAGAGGTGATTTCCCAGGGGATGATCCCAGCCCTTTCGTAAGGATTAGGGCTGAATTATGAAATGGCCAAGAGGCAAAAGTGGAGTAAATGCAGTGATGGCTTGTGAGGGAGTGTTTGGTGGGTGTTCACCAAACACAGTGAATGAATGAGCTGGGCTGTGACTCCTCAGTCCACGCGTGTGCTGCTCGTTGTTGTCTCCATTGTCATTGTGATTGGGAAGGTTGGTGTCATGTCTCCTTGAGGTGGGGCATCTCAGAGAGTTCCTAACAGCACAGCAGTGGTTGCAGGACCCTGGTCAGGGATGCTCCTGAGAAGAACTAGGAAGCTTGAGCAGGCAAATGCCTATATTTGTTCATTGTATGTTACATGGAGCAAATTGGATTGATGATGGACAGTAATTTTAAAATAAAAATCATAAGGGCTTTTGAAAGAGCTCACTTCAAAATCTGATCTGAGCCTGTCATTTCTTGGTCAATGGCTGCTATGAAATTAACCACTTAAACTGTATCTTCATTGCCTACAGGGAGGTTCCACTGCCCTCTCACACAGAGGGTCATGGTTTAAAAGCTGGACATTCCCATGTGTTTGGTGGTACAGAGGGAAGGTGAAAATCAGTAGTCCTTAAATTTCATGGCCTGGCCCATAGATCTGTGTGAGACATAAAAATGCCATGATGAAAACTTCTTTGAATGGAAATGGCCAACTTTGGTTGGAGACAACACTAGTGCTGGAGAGAGCCCAGTGTCATGGTGAGCTGCTGCATCTCTGCAGGCTGGGAGGGAAGGGACATGAAAGCTGAGGGAATGTATGGGAACATCTTCATGGTGTTGTAAGAAGTGTTGGGGGACAGAGCAGAGTTCTTGGCCCTACTTTTCTTGCATTTCTTGGAAAGGGGGTGCTGGGGCAAGGGTGAAGTTGGAATGATCTTATCACTGAGACTAACTATGGAAGAGAACTGGCATTCCCTAGGGAATAAAGGCAACCAGAAACTGACATTAGAAGTATTTATATTCTATATTATGCCAAGAAAAATATTTTACGCTTAGCTTAATATCATAATTGCAAGTCCAAAACTATCACTTTTAGCTTCTAAATACAGAATAGAATCTGGGAGGAGGCAGTAAGAAAATATATGTTTTGGCTTTATGATTGCAGCAGAGAATAGCCAGAATTCATCATGGGCTTGGACAAAACCAGGAGTCTTAAAAGAAATAATACTTCTAAGTAGTCCTTAGACATTCAAATGCTTAAGGACCCTATAAACCACATATTGTTATCTGTAGCACAGATGGCCACTACACTTTGACTAGTTCAAGCTGCTCTTTTTGCAGTCAGTAAAGCATCAGTTTTATACTGTCTTTGGAATGAAGTGTGAAAACTTCAGTAATGGATGTTCACATGCATGCAAAAAGGATATTTTCGTATATATATTCATGTCAGTGCTGCTGAACTTGCCATGCTGCCGGTGTCACTTCATGACCAGGGGTCATTGCATTACTGTGTGCTGTGACTGAAGTCCTGGAGAACAAGTGGAGCTCATGAACTATGTGAGGATATACCATATGTGCACAAGTGTGCAACTTTAAAATACTAATGGAATTTGGGGGAAAGGACAGGTTATTCTCCTTAGGCTCTGCCTGGTTACAGCTCAGATTGTAAGAACAGTCATGAAAATTACAGTCACTCTTGAGTTCACCTTAAAGCAGAGAAGTTGAAGTGAGCTCAGCAATAAGACCTCTTTGCTACTTGTTCAACTCCTCTGTACCAAAGGCTCTGCAGGCAAAACCCCTGACCTGTGTAACTGAAGACTCCTGAGTATCCCTGCATCCAGATGAAGGAAAATTGATTCTAGGCCTTTGTTGTGCAAAGAAATTATGAAAGGAATTCCCTGAATTTTGGGGAACACCAATACTGTCTCTAACGCTATTTTTTAATCTTATTAAGAACCACTTGAGATGACCTTCTTGAACTTAATCAGAAACAGGTCACAGCAGATCATCTGATCTACCTAGGGTGGTTTAGAGTTAGTTCTGTGTTTGGACTTAATTGTTTGTCATACCCACTTTAATATCCCAAATCTGATTGAAATATTCATTTCTCCTTGTAAGTTCTGGTGTGCAGACCTGTCCTGGCTGATCCATTCAAGCTTGAATATTCTTCTGCACTATTTGGGGATCATTGCAGTGACTAAACCTATGATTTTTGATTATTTTTTTCTTTTTTTTTTGGCCTTAATCTGTTTCTCTGATCTAACAAGTGAAAAGTTTCTTTCCCTTCTAAGGAAAAAAATCATTCTTGTTAAGAATGCCTGAGTAAGTTAGTGACTTAAGAAATGTACTTGAGGTACCAGCAGAAATCCTGAGGGTTATTTTGTGAAATATTGAGCTGTAAAACCTTCCTTCTATACACAACTGAATGATGTTGCCACTTGATCACCATCAGTGTCCCAGGTAGTTTATTTACACTCACAGATGCAGCACTGGCTTCACTTCAGCAAATAAGGCATCTTTCATTCCTTATGAAGTTTTTGATGGAACTGGACACAGTAGTAAGACAGCAATCCTTTGTGTCTGCAGGGAGCCATCACCATTCCCCCGTTTTTGGAATGGGATACTGGACTACAAGGCATTCGTTGCTCAAGAAGTCAGAGCAGGGAATTATATGTGTGTTAAACTTAGGTATTCTGGAGTATTGCCCAATCTTTTCTACTTTCCATAAGGAAAAGTTCATAAGAGGAAAATGACNTACAGCGAAAGAAAATCTTAAACTGTTTTTCCCATGACCATGGTAAAACAGCATGTGTGGAAGGACAGGTTTTGAGACATGGCTTGTGAGAGATGGTTCCTTTTTGATCTGCCCCAAACATCTCATGGCTGTTTACACCAGCGTTAGCCTGGCTGTAGAAACAGGTTCCACAACTGGCTGCCCTTTGCCTGATCCTTTAGCTCTGAGGAAGGTCCCTGCTTTTTTGACACTCTGTATCTAACTGAATTTAAGCATTACCTTTTATTAGTTTCTTAGAAACCAGTGCCTCACCACCCTCGTTGTGGTTATTTTTTGCCTAATAGTGAATCATGATCACTGATATTGCAGCTGCTGAGCTGTTACTTTTATGTTAATCCTTACAACAGAAGAAATGATTCACAGCAGCTATTACTGAACACAGAATAGTAATTTCATGAAGAATATACAAGTTTCATATACAGCTTTTAGTTGGAGGCTGATATAGTGATGGGCAGAACTTGAAATCAGCCTTTCTGGCCAACCTGCAAAGTCCAAGCTGCTGAGTACTTGTTGAGCTGTATGCTCAGGAGCTACCTGTGATAAACTCCTCAGCCCACCTAGTTGTGCTTTTCTCAACTTGGCATCATAAGGTTCAACTGTAAANCTTTCATGTGCAACACAGAAATTACTTGTACAGCTCACACTGTGGCCAAATTAGTTATTGTATTCTCTTGCCTATTCCAATCTCTCCTAAAGTATCCTTAACAAACCTGGAACAGAAAAGGACTTTGAATTCTGTTGCAAATACAGTTTGACTCCTCTACCTCGTTGTAGGGATGTGTCCAAAACCAGAAGTCAGTTGAAGATTGTATTGCTTTTACTGAAATGGTGGCATGAGCATTGGATTTACACAGGTAAAAATTCTGCCCTGCCTCCAATTAGAAAGTTAGTTTTTAGCTGCTGGGGAAACAGTTTGGTGTTGGAATCTAGCTAGGTAGGTCAAGCAGTTGATCAAAGGGAAAGTTCTTTGCAGTAACATGGAATGTAACTGATGTCTCTGTGAGTGCAACCAGGACGAATCCTAGAAACTCCCAATTTATGCATTGACAAGCACTTGTCATATTCTGACCAGTGAAGAGCAGAAATATGTGAGGGCTCTCTGTAGGAGCTACTCCAATGTTCCAAGCACTAGTGTTGACAAAGGTGATGCCTTTGGTCTGCAGTGACTTCTACCACCTCACTACAGGAACAAGAAGTAGCTTTCACATTAAATGTTTTATGCACCAAAGAGAACTATTTCTTTCAGTCACTTGAGATCTTACTTAGGATGTACTTGAAAGACTGCAAATTCGAGTGATCAATATGTGACAAAACGTGCAAATTTAGGATGGCCTTTATTTTCTGTAGGCATTATTTTCTACATACACACATTAAAGGAACAAGTCTGTAAGGGACGTTATCATTCTTTGTCTTCTATTGAGCCTATGTGAACACCAGAGTTTCACAGTTGTCCCTGTCTTGAGTTGAATCCTGGAAGCCTTTTCCAGCTTTAAAAGACCTAGATATTTGATCTTCCTGGCTTTTGCTTCCACAACAGTGCACATTCATAATGGAAAAATTTCATATTTCATTAAGTTGCTGTAGCTCTGATTGATATGTTTGCCTACAAAACAAAGAACCAGATTACAGAAGTCTCTTCCTCCCTGTTTCTTCTTCTAAGCTTTTCCTCCTTGTAAGCAGATACACATTTCAAACCTGCTCGTATGCTATTATCTCCAACAGGGTTTTCCAGCAGTCATCCCCTGCTTTGATAGAACTGACTTTGTGACAATAAACAGGACACAAGTAAGATGGTACAATATTGAGATAAAAGGGAATGTAAATGCTCTCAATGTGAGAACAATGTGCTGGGGCATCTTGACACCACAGCTGCCTTACACAGACTGCAACTGCCTTTGGCCAGGACAAATTCCCTCTTCCAAATGGAGAAAGTCCTAGATGCAAGAAGGAAACTGAATTAGTTTGTCTACTAATTAATATTCTTTCCATCTTTTCTCAGCTTTCTTCTGAATTTTACAAATTAGTATTGTAGCTTGTCTTGAACACACAATGTAATAATAGTTTAAATCTTGTTTAGCTTCTACACTGAAACTGCTTGTAAATATTTAATTAAAACCTGTCCACTTTCATACCATCCACCTTATTTTGAATCTGAACACAAGTAGTGTGGAGAGTACTAAGAAATCCAGGCCAAGCCTTAAAAGCATTCTAAATCACTGAAGTCACTATTTAGTCTAACTTTCCTTTTTCGAAGCAGAAGTGCCAGTTGGCATCTTCTGTAATATGTATTGTCTTCATACCTTTGTATGACTCAGTTACTAGTAACTAAAATAATCACAGAACTGCTTCCCAGTACAATGCATGGACACTGTCCTAACTTTAAAAAGTGTTCATTCAAGCAACTAACCATAAGAGGCTTTTCTCCTACGTGGAAACATACAAGAAAACAGTACCAGGAAGCATGGCAATATTTTCTACAGAAAAAGCAAAAGCAACGCTGCAGAAAAAAGCAGTCTTAAATTCAGGTTCTTCCAGTGCTGTTCCTCTTCTAAAGATATTTTCCCTGAAAACCAGCACTGAACCACTACTAAGGGTGCAAGAGGAACAGACTGGTAGCAATAACACCACCTTCCTGTACCTGTAACTTAAACACTTACATTAGGCATATTCTTGAGACTGAGATGTGGAAAGGCCTGTCAAGGAGAGCAGTGGACTGGAATCATTCCCCTCTCCCATTCCTGTGAGAGCTGATTTGGGCTATTCAGTCCAGATTCCCTCGATTTCTGGCTGATGGATGTTTGACACCTCAAATTTCCATGTTTTCCTCATGCTGTATATTCTGGTGCTTTGCTCAACTGTACTGGTTTGCCAGCTTTCACTAATGCCTAATTTGTCTCCTTTGTGTCAACTCTGCTGCTTCTGTTTCTCAGCATCAGCCTGTTCCGTGTTTATCCACTGGTTCTATATTCCTTCACTTTAGATAAAAAGCCAACATTTGTAAAAAGTATGGCCTAAAACACAACTGTAAAAAACAACAGAACTTTGATGGTTCTTTTCTTGCCCTGGTCTGGACTCTCCATTTCATCAACTTCTTCCTTTAAGTTCAACATTCCGAAGACAAAATCGAGTTTTATCAGTGATGAGCAAAAAAAGATTACTTCATGTATTTTATCAGATCTACCCTACACTACAAATCCCATATGATGGCTGCATTTATTTTTGGAACAGCATGATCCTGACTTAGCAACTGTAACTCTCAGCATTCCTGGTTCTTCCCTGGCCTGTACCTGTGGAACCTCTTGCTCATGTACAGCACCTGGCAATAGTTCTCTGGGGAAGAAAAAAACCACAACTAAACAAGTACATTTCATTTTGCAAGTAAAGAGTATAAACCTAAGTCATAATTAAAAAAGTAATTGTATTTTATATAAAAAGTCAGTCATTTCAAGTTGTATTACATACAAATATACAGATCAGTACCATACTTATTAACATGCTTCAGAAAAACCTAATTTATCCAAAAAAGTGTAGCGCATTTTGCCTCCTCACACTCATTGTTTTCTAATGTTACTCTGCAGAGTCCTTTGTAACCTGGCTATGTTGGCATCCAAGGCTGCTAAGCTATTCTTAAAGTCTTCTTCATCTCGAGAAGTAAATGTTGAGAAAGAAGCAGCACTCCACTCAGACCTCCCTGATACATCATCAAATGAAACACAACTAAAATCAGCTGGTTTACTGCTTCTTCTCTCAGAAATCTCTGTTGAAAATGGCATATATGTACTGGCCTGAGGTTGGTCTGGTTTATCTGTGAAATCTTTTGCAGCTCCACTTGGAATGACATTTGGTCTCACTTGGACTTTGTCTCCTCCTGGCTTCCCTTTATCCCCTGTAACTTCAAGTGTGTTTTCCACAGTCTTTTTCACACTGTACCCAGCACTTGATTTATCCAGCACAGTTGGATCCTTTGCTAGCTCACATCCACACTGCTGCCCAGAGCCTGGGAGCTCACAGTAACCCCATGTCCTACACTCCCCTCTACTCTGGGGTAGCACACCACTTCTTTCAGAGGCTGCCTGCTGCTTTTTAGAGGCACTGCTGGTCAATGGGATATAAATTGTCTCATCCAACTTGTTTTCACCATCTAGTAAAGTTCCAGAATCACTAATTGTTTCTGCATCTGGGTCCAATGAAGTCTGTAGTATTCTGGGAGCTGATGTTCCTTCATTTGTGAACGTACTGTTTACTTTACTTCCCTCAGCAGCAAACTTTTCATAGGCCAGATTTTGCATTTCTACTTCTTCACTTTTATTTGCAAGTTGAAGATCTGTATCTATCAAAATATGACCCGTTTCTAATTTTTTAAGGTAAGTCATGACTGAAGTACTCCCAGGAAACAGCTCAGGTTGCATCTGCTTTTCATGGTCTTCCAAAAGAGCCTTTGAGAGAGCTTTTTCAGGTTTGGGTCTAATGTTGTCCACTGTGAGGTCAGACAGAAGCTTGGCCATACTGCCCTGCAAGGTTCTGTTGAGGTAAGAGTGTAAAACAGATCCAGAATCAGTCACTAGAAAAAACAGTTAAAACTTTTCTACAGCACCAAAACAGTAGATTTATCAGACTGTGGAAAAGTTGCAATGCAACTGCATAGTCTCATAAAATGTAGTACAAATGTGAACCAATTTTAAGTTTCTTGAATTTTTCTTCAGCCCAGTGTGGCTATAAAATAACTAAAATAGCACAACCTGATGAAGTTCTCCAGATTATTCCTGGTTTGCCTGCTTTGAGCAGCACAAAATGAAATAAATTGATGCCAAGAAACTGTTACAAAGCAGACAGAAGCAGCTATCAAAATCACTAGGAAATATTTTCTGAATTATTGTTCCCATTGCATCTAAAAAAAATTATAAAGGAAGTAATTGTTCTAATTTTCTGCTTTGTAGATCAAAAATAACCAATGCTTAGATGCTTATGTCCATAGCATGTGCACAAACACATGTAATATGGCATCATTATACTACCATCTGGTGGTCAGCACAGCAGCCACACAAGTGTCTAAACCTCTACTGAGGAATTTAGAATGTTAATTATAAATATTCTGCTTTTCCAGTCAGTACCAACTATAAACATGACACACAACAGTTACATTTCCTGTGCACAGCATGTCCAAACCAATGTTATGTGCATACGATACAGCTACAAAAAGCTATTTATGTCTCCCAGCTCACCACTATTTTCATCACAAAAGACAGTGATAACATAAATTCACAATAATAGCTCTAAACAAAATGTAGCACCATCTTCATTCACTGATCCAAGAATTCCCACCTTTACCCATAATTATATCTGAGCATAAACTACTTCAAATGTCTGTACAATTAAAGAAAGGACTGCTCATTCCCACAGGAAGAGCTTGTTGGGGGTTCCAAAGACAGATCTGTAAGTTCTTCTCAAAACAGACCAATATCTAAACGAGTGTAAAAAAATTGAAGTTAAGAGTTAATTTCCAAATTTTACACCTTCAAGGGGAATATCAGTATGTTTTCATTATTTCAATATTTCATATTATTGCCAAATCTGCTATAAGAGTTACAACTTCACACTAGTTATGGCAGAGAGTATTTTACTTTACCACACAACTCAAGTCATAGAATATGACAACTCTCTTTTAACAAAATCATAGCAGCACGGTAACAAAAGTGAAGTTTTAGTCTGTGTTACCTCCTCTAGCCAAGATACTAAGATTACAGTAACCCACAGTATGAAAAAAAAAAACCCAAACAAAAAACCAAGGGAGAATAAAGAGAAAAGAAGAAAAAAAAGAGAAAAACAATGTCAAGAGGCAAAACAAGAGCTCAGCCAATAGTACCTGGTTAATTCCCGCAGTCTCTTCACTTCAGCATCACGCTGACGTAACGTTATGCCCAAAATCTTATTTTCTTTCTCTGAAGCTTCCAGCTTAAACTGAAGGCTCTTCACATTTCCTAATGCCTCTTCCACTTCTGAAATGCCAAGAAGAATTTACCTAGTAATTTCTTTTCAGCTTTAAAACGCTAAACAAAGAATATCCAAATTGAAAACACGTACCAATCTTGAGCTTGGTGGAATGAATGTCATAATGCTGCTTGTTTTCAAGCAATTCTTCTTCTTTATCTTGAATAACTTTCGCAAGATGTTTATTTTCTTCTTTCTGACTTTCTATTATTTTAAGCAGTTCTTCATTTTTAGCCTGCAGTGAATCCAGGCCTTTCTGCGATTCTTTCAATTGACTCTGGAGCATCATATTCAAAGACTGCAAAGAAATTACTACCAAAAACAAAACATAAAAAACCTTGGGTTTTGTGTCGTAGTTTCAATTTCTAAACCAAGCTAAGTTTCAGCATATTCTTGGTAATATGAATTTTGGTTACAGATAGAGGAAGGTTTTTTTTTGCAGAAAGATAAAACTCAAGCCTTCTTCTTAATTACCTAATGTGTCATCTTCATTTAAGAGGCACATAAGGAAAAATAATATGCTTGGGAGCCAGAGAGCCAACTTTCACTCTGTGGAGTCTAAAAAGGCCCAATAGTCTGTGCAAACACAGCTGCATGATTAGACTCAGTATACTTAGTTTGGTTGCCACTGATGGCCAGAATACATAGACATATAGAGATACAGATATACAAATAAAAAATAACAGAATCTATTGAAATAAAACTTTGGCAAATATGCTCCTAACAAGCAACATTCTCTATCAGTACTTTACATTCATAGTTGCAGCTCTGTCCAGACATCTTCTCACTGTTTTCTTGTTCCCCGAGTTGCTGGTTTAATATTCTTAGTCTCCTAAATGTGAATTGTGAAAAAGCACAAATTTAGGAATATTAGAATAAGCTTAAAAAAACTGTACTTTAAATTAGTTTGGCAAGAAGTTCCTACTGAGAATTAAATGTCATGGAACGTTTCAGAAATATAAAAAAAGCTTTAAAACACATTTTTCCTATATTTCCTGTATTTCTTCTTTGCAAATTCTGGAAAATATCTTCCCCCCTGTTCAGAAGTCAAGGGCTGCCCACTTAGGTATTTCAGAGCTCCCCTGAAATGAGAGACACTTTTGCATTTGAAAATAGACTACGAAAAGAATATAAGCATTAACTGAAGTATGTGTTAATTATTTATTTTAAAGCACACAGTCTTACCAACATACTTTCCAATACACAAACACTGCACACACAAGAAGGGAGGACACATACACCACAACAACGATCTAGAACAGAGCAGCTAAAGCTGCCTCAGGCACATGTGCAGTAAGCACAGGCTCCCTGACAGGTCACCAACCTCCGCAGCTGGGCATTCTCACTCCTGAGAGGCTGCAAAGCCAGAGCTATTTCAGCTTGGATATTGGTACTCCCCACTACAGCTGGCAGCAGTGATATGCAATCTTCTATTTCACTCACCAACCGTAACATTTCCGAGTCATCTGCAAGAGGTGAGGGAAAAAGAGACACTCTATAAACCTAGACATCTGTAATATGACAGTAATATTTGACATGTGATTATTCAACATATAAAGTGATTTAATGGTACTTTTTTTCCTCCAAGACCACTTTATTTTTAACTATATTTATTTAAATAGCTAAGTTTGACCATGAAAACTATGCTTTACATCCTCAGTAAAACAAAACCCACCATCTCTCCAACCAGCTCTGGTGGAACTACTTCTTTACCCCAGCTGTTATAAGCATGTTAAAATACTCCAAAAAATAATCTAATACTTATCCAGAGTGAAACCTGAAGGTATTACAGTTGTGGAAAACCATGCTAAGATATCACATATCTGACACACACAACTTGCATTAACTGAAGTGCTCACTCATTTAATAGATCTCTTGTGTTATTTTTGTGTGATTACTGCACAATGAAAATGTTCTCACCTTGATCTGTTATCAGTTCTCTGAGTTCACCCATAAGATATTTTACAGTCTTAACTTTATGGGCTGTTTCTTCCGGGCTTTCTTTTCTACATTTTAGAACTTTCTTCACACAATTAGTCTTACAGCTTGTATCTCTCTCTGGAGCTGTATCAAGTACATTCCATTCATCTTCTTCACTGAACACACCCTCACTCTGTTCTTCACAAGTATCTTCCTCCATGTTACTTGAACCATCATGTTTTGCTGGACAATGCTGATGGCACCTCTGTTCAGTCCTGCCATTCAGCATCTCATGTGACTGCAACAGGGCCAGGTGAGCTTGTATGCACCTTATCAAATCTGCCTCTTTTATCTGGTGCTCTTGGCTTGGGGTCATCTCTCTGCCAGAAGATGCTGGGATCAATGTAGGCACTGTGGGGTTTGATGTTCCTGGTGCTGTACAAGAAATCACACTGGGAAGAGCAGTGGCAGACTGTAGTTGTGCAGCAGGAGCAGCAGAAACCACCTGGCAAACCACAGGTCCTCCCATCTCCAGCACACATTCACTGGCACTGTCTGCAGGAACACCCTGCACAGAGAATATTCAAATTAAACAAAACATTAGTGTGATTTTTTTTTAATCTTAACAAAAAATCCAAACGCCACAAACCACCACCCTTCTCTGACTCAATGTAGTCTTGATCATTCTTTGGTAATTATACAAACAACTAGAAGTTATTAATTGAATAATTTTCTTGTATAGTAAGGAGTAATTAAAATGTAAATCTCGTTTTGATTACCTTTATCTTAAATGTTATTGACAACATTAGAGAACAGCTCAACTGTTCTGTAAAGGAAAAACCTCAGCTGTGTTTCTTTTTTCTTCCCTCCCCTTTATGAACACTCATTTCTTGATTCCAACCAAAATAGGGAAGAAAAAAAAAAAGGACAACACTGCTACTTTTCACTATTTTAAGTAGATGGATTTCTTAAAAGTCAAGGTCAGCACTAGCTATACATGGACTGCCTGCAGGTGGAAGGTAAGCCTACAGTCTTACAGCTTTAAGGTGCAAGCCCTTTACCACACTGGCCAAGGTGGCAGCTGGTTCTCTCCATTAGTTCTATTCTATACCCTGAAATACACAGGCATTTTAACATGTGGCTCTAGAATGATACAGAGTGTCTGAAGAAATAATCAGCTTCATCACTGGCAGGGAAAAGCTCCATGAGTTCTTCTATTAGGGGCTGATATGATAATGATTCTAATGTGCATTATTGAGAATGCAATTAACAGTAATCAGTAACTTCCTGCACCTCCCATGCTTGCTGTCCATTACAGAATTCCCCATGCAGAAGCAAGCAGACAGTTGAAATGCCTCTAATTTCATTTTTTGGAGTCTATATAAAATATGTTTTGAATAGCAGTATTTTCTCTCATTATTTATTCTGTTCATCACTACAAGTTGAAATATGCAATTTTTAAAGGAAAATTACTAGGAAAACTGAAACAAATAAATGTATAAATAAATAGGCAGTGCTAATTTGTTTATTAATAGTCAGAATGAACTTACTGACTGAGTAGATAAGGGATTAGCTGAATGCTGCAGGGACAGAGTTGATGTGGACGGAGGCACTCGATAATTGAAAGCTGTAACATTTTGACATCCTAAAAGAAAACAACACTCATAGATCAGGACAAAATGGGGCAAAACTCATTCAGTTAAATAGTCAGCTCTATATTAGTAGTTTCCCTAACCCTGATTCGAGGTAGGAGAAGGAGTTACAGTAGGAATTTCATTGCTCTTCTGTGGTGCTTGGCCAGTCATCAGAGACATCTGAGTCTGTACGTGCTCGCACAGTTTCTGATGCATCACAGGAGAGTGTTGACTGCAAGGCACATGAATTGGTTGAACCATCTGATTCTGTGCTGCACTGGAAAGTTCTTGCTCAGTAGAAGGTGTGGTGAGCAAGGCAAATTTTCTATTTGATATTGGCACTGTAGAGAAATAAGGAACAAAAAAGCCAGGTGAAGTTGCCTATCTTCTCAATCTACACAAACCCACTGTATTGTCTGGTACATTTGTAAAGCACTCAAGTTTCTTTCTTATACACGTAACTCAAACATTTGTGAATTTCAGTAACTGTTTAGTCAACATTTAAGGTTTCTAAAAGGCAATAAATAATACCTACATGCTTTTGTGGATCCAGCCTGGGATCCACCCATAACAAACAACAACTATTCAAAGTCTTGTTGCATCTCAGTAAGTTGAGGCATCTCAATGTTGTTTGAGAGAAAAATCAAACCCAAGAAAGCCCACTTACCAGTTTCTTTTCGGATGGGGGCAGGAGTAACATTTCCTTTTAACCCTTTCTTCTTGGAAGTATTTCCTTTGGTTAGCAAAGGTTTGGATGCAGTTTTAAAGGCAGTTGTTTTCCCAGGTTGTTTATGGACAGTCTCCCTTCCTAGTATTAGTTTAAAGAAAAAGTAGTCAACAAAACACATCAAGAGAATATTAGAGAACCTAAAAATGTAACATATTTTCAATAGGTACAACCTGTAGCCTCATTTTGTAAGATGTTCTTCAGTAAAGCTGCACAGTCGTTAAGTCCATTATGAATAGTATCAACCTGCACAAAGAACACTGCAGTCAGAAAATGAGCACCACTGGTTTAGTTTGAGGGGAGTGTTCTCCACTCTGTCACATAACAAAGAGCAACTGATAGGCAAAAAAAAAAGTATTGTTTTCCATATACTACTTTACAATTACATGGAAGTTTGCAAACACAAAAAGATTGCAAAATAGCTAAATTGTGTTGTTCCACATGTGTCCATTTGCTGGATTTTATGTTTTGTTAATTGCATGTATGGTTTTTTATTTCTCTTTCCATGTACAGTCAAACTATTATCCACAGCCTACTTGTATTTTGGAGACAACTGGCTCAGCACTATAGAAAAACCAGCCCTGCAGCACTGACTCCATACTACTCTGTGCTCTTTTCAGCACAAAAACCTAACAAGTGTGGCTGTTCTTCTGCCAGGGCCAGCCTTCATTCATAAGCAGCATATTGTGTTTGCAAAATGTATCCTGTCCTTTGATTTGTCAGAGCCAAGCTCACAGCACACAAAGCCAACCTGCTCATATCTGCAAGATGCACTACAGACACTCTTGCTTGCTTTGCAGGACCAATTTCAGGTTCAAATGCAGTAATATCTAAATTAACCACTTCTTCTATTATTCATAGTAGTCTAATTTCCCTTCTCTTTAGGTGATAGGGATAACTGTACTAAAATGTCATTTAATTACCTGATTGTCAGAGTCAGTGGAATGGAATTCTACATCAGAATAACATCCTTTTCTTACGCCAAACCTGAAAAAAGTCAAATGCAGTGTTTATACCACCTCCTTAATATGTAGCAAAGTAAAAAAACCTCTTACTTTCATTCAGTAAGAAGGAATTTAACTTTAGGAAAAAAAGGAAATTAACTTCATCAAGAAACAAAGTAACATTCTGAAAACTGCTTGGCTGCAACAAAAGTGTTTAGCAGACAATAACAGCTTCTGTCAAAGGAGAATTCAGTCTCCACTCAACAGTTTTACATACAGCTAGTAATTATATAAATTCAATTATTTTATAAATAAAGCATTCAGAATCAATTATGTATTTTTATATGCAAAATTTCTATTCATTTTGTGTCTGTCTATTCATGAGCTGCTTAGCACCTGGCTGCACTAACTTTCAGCTACAAACATTTGAAATACGTATTAGGAATTTTTGGTTAATTGTGAGGTATGACAAATATAAGGTTCTCAAACACTCACACCTACACTCAAACAGTATTCACGATAAAGGTCTTACTGTTTTCTTCCACTTGTTAGTCTAACTGCTCCTGCCAGCCTCCCAGAAGACAGAGCCTGTAGATTACAGAAATACACTTTGATTTTCACAAAGTACTTTCACAACACACATGTAAAACTACCACTGCCCACCAATTCCAAGACCTTCTGCCAAGGTGGATCAGTTAGAGGCAATTTACAGCTCTCAGGCCAAGGAAGGGGCAACTGCTGCCACAAAGGGCTGAAACTTGAGGGTTTAATTTCACACAAGATGCCTTAACAGCACAATGCTTTGTTAATTTCTGCAGCATTCTACCGACACAGTAACTCACTTAATGACACGTGCAAGGGCTGACAAACAAACTCGATAAGCAATCACCTGAACTCTAGGGACTGTAAGAATCAACAATGGGCACAGCACACAGTGTGGGCACACCAGGGTGGGAGAACCCCCGCAGTCACAGGATGGATCAGGTTGGAAGGGGTCCAACCTCCCTGCTCGAGCAGGGTCATCCCAGAGCACATGGCACGACTGTGTACAGACGGTCCTGGAATGTCTCCAGAGAGGGAAACTCCACAACCTTTCTGATCAATCTGTTCCAGTGCGCGGTCACTGCACAGTAAGGAAGTTACTCCTCGTGTTCAGGTGGAACTTCCTGTGCATCAGTTTCTGCCCGTTGTCTCTTGTCCTATTGCTCGGCATCACCCACCAGAGCCTGGTCCATGCTCTGACACCCCCCTTTAGATATTTATACA
>WEIV01028664.1:236640-274036 GCA_013390005.1 Calyptomena viridis | reverse complement strand
GGAAGGGGAAGGAGCCGCGCCGCGGAGCGAGGCCGGGGATTGGCGGAGAA
This sequence comes from Calyptomena viridis, assembly GCA_013390005.1. NCBI lineage: Eukaryota > Metazoa > Chordata > Aves > Passeriformes > Eurylaimidae > Calyptomena > Calyptomena viridis. The sequence continues at coordinate 273,986 of WEIV01028664.1, read as the reverse complement.
CGGGCGGGGAGGAGCCAATGGGAGGAGAGAAGGGACGAGGGCGGGGCCAAGGCAGGTCGTGAGGGGCCGGCGCGCGCCCCGGCCCCGCCCCGGCCCGGGAATTTTCCCTGAGGGAAAATTGCGCCCCGTGCCCGGGAATTCCCGACCCGTTGCGGTCCTGCCACCACGTGCTGTCTGGTCCTTTAGGAATCTCTTGGGAGCGGCAGGCCCCGTGGGACGGGGGGGCCCTACAATCATAAAANTATTTATACACAGGGATGAGGTCCCATCTCAGCCATCTCTTCTCGAGGCTGAACAGACCCAACTCTCAGCCTTTCCTCGTAAAAGAGGTGCTCAAGTCCCCCAGCCATCCCCGTTGCCCTCCCCTGCACCCGCTCCAGGCGCTCCACGTCCCTCGGACAGAGCCACACGCCCAGGTCTGGACACCGCGCCCCAGTGCCGCAGTCAGGCGGCTGCGGTGCCCGGCGGGACCGGCGCGGGAAGGCCCGACCGCCCGCAGGAGTCGTTACGCGGACGGCGGGAGNGGCAGGCCCTGTGGGACGGGGGCTCCGTACACTCATAAAACACGTGGGAAAACGGGCCTTGCAGGTGGGTGGTCCCAAAGTCACAAAATCGCAGAATCAAGTTGTAAAAGACCTCTGAGATCATCGAGTGCAACCTGTGACGGAAAACCACCAAGTGCCAGGTCCGGCCTTTTCTTTAAACACCTCCAGGGACGGGGGGACACACAAACACTGTGTTTGTCACTGGCACATCAATATACTGAATATCCTCGCTTTTATTAGCTGAATAAATAGACCTTCTGAACACACAGCATTGAAAGCAATTCTGTTTACTCAGGCTGAAAACTTGGTTGCATTAATATGCTATTAAGACTACTGTAGTAGAAGTGCTTCTGATATTCAGACTCTGCTCTTTCAGTGTGTAAATTGTGTTGTTATTACTGTGTTAACATTTACATTGAAACTATGCTGAACTTGGAATAAAAATAAATTCGGAAGGTATTTATCATCATTCCAAAAAAAACCAAAATAGCACCAATCCAGTGGAGTTTTCTGGCAGGAATTTGGAGATTGCTTCAATTGTCCTCTTGGAAAAATGTAAAATAAGAAGATCAGTGTAATAGAACAGCTGAGGGAAGGAATATAGAAAAAATGAAAAAAAAATGAAAACAGCTCAAAAAGATGTGTGGCAAATACCAAATTAGTGCCAGAACCATTGGTATACGTTCTCTTAAGGGAGTTTCNTGGCAAATACCAAATTAGTGCCAGTTCTCTTAAGGGAGTTTTTGGAAGCTTATGGATAAATTCTAATGGAACTGATAGATGTAGGTGCAGTATTTTAATAAGGAAGAATTATTCCAAGTTGTTTAGCAACAAGTAACATATACAAAAAATAATCCTCTGACCCCAATCCCATCCTTTAGTTTGAAGACACACAGATCAGCACTTCATTTTTTTTGCATCTAAAGGAAAATTAATACAGAAGGCTACCAAGTTCCATTCTTGCCAACTGAACCATTTTGAACCTATGGATGAAACAGCAAGGTTGTCTTATAAATAATTTTTAAAAATGCAACTGCAAAGATTAAAAAGTTGCATAAATAATTAAAATTCTGTTGATCACAGAGCTCCAAGTGGCCAATTCTTTAAAGACAAGAACGAGTTGTTGTGAGACTCATGGTAGAACTACAAGAGTTGGCAGCAGTGTAATCTGAGCACAGAGTCAACCACCAGAAGAGCTGGACTTTTTTTGTCTGACTAACACTGTCTCTCTTTATTGAAGCAGTGTGGGGAATCACTGGATACCTCTGCACCTGTCTGGTTATGGTGAGACTGTGACTGAAAAAAAAAGATTCTTTGTCTTACATACTGAAATGCTTCAATGTCATGTGCTCCATTCATCCATAATATGATATTGTTACTCACACTCAGCATCAAGATAAGTTGCAGAGAGAAAATTCAATTCCATTTCATGAAACCATTTTTATCTTTTCTTCCTGTTTGACAGAAAACTAACGTCCCCAAACACTTCTAAGCACATGATTTTGGATGTGGTTGAGGCCTTTGGGAAAGCAAACTGACAAACTTCCAGGTTTTAACACTGGTGTAGAAATAATGCTAAAGTCAAGGAGGAAAAAAAAGAAAAAAAGCTGGCAAATGTGACATAAATAAAAATATATGTGGAAGTAAAGACTCGAATCATTAACCAAGGAAAAGCTGTCTGAATTATGAATAATTAAAACATATACGTGGTTGTATTTGCAATCTTAGTGCTTGAGGAGCTGTCCATATTGCATTAAGCAGCACTGAAAATAGCAAAAAACTTATTCTTACCCTAAATTATTTATGGTGTGAGTTGAAATAGCAGGTTCTTACAACACACTGTGTACAAGACTGATGTGCTTAATAATGATGAAGAAATAAATACATGTAGAACAGCTTTTGAGGACCAGAGATTTTTGAGGGGGCAATTCTCAGATGAAGTAAAACAAAGCTCTTTTGTTTCAGGAAGGAGAGAAAGCAAAGAAAATGAAGCTAATAAGGGTGAGAGAAGACACTCATCAATCAATCAATCCAGTTTCACCAGAAAATAGGGCTTTTCCAGTTCCTCCCCAGGAAAACTGAGGTATGATTGCATTCAATGAACTTCTGAAAGTCTCTTGCTGCCAGTGCTAACAAGGTCTAGTGACCTAAATAAGTACTAACCTAAGCATGATGGGGCACCAGCACAAACTAATGTTAAGTTTTCCTCTGAATGGGTTGCAACCAAAGAGTTGTGTGGACTTAACAAGGGATCATTTCACAAAATGAGAAGCTTTTTATGAGACAAGCAGGCCAGGAATATGGTTTGAGATTATTTTCGTAGTTGTCCGAATCCCTATAAATGCACAATCAGGGAAAAAAGCTACAATTTGACTGCTGAAAAGCAAACTAACAGCATTTTTGTCTATCCACATGTCCTTCAGTCTATGTAGGGCCAAGAGAAGAGGGGAGGTGAATAGCAGTGACTATTTAGTTACAAATGCAACCTACAGAAAGTGGGTATTTCACTGGTCAAAGTCAGGCTTAAGAAATGGCTTGAGCACAGTAAAATACTATTAGAGGAAACAGAAATTCAGTAGAGAACATTGCAGTTTGATAGGTAATGATATAATGAGGAGATTAAGGTGGATATTATGGACCCTAAACTGTAGTGCAATTGTAAAATAGATTTTTAAAAAATGGAGACTGTATTTTGAATGTCTCAGTCCAAGATATGCTTTAGTTCAATCCTACATAGGGAAAGCTACAGCAGGACTTGCTGCATGGGAGACCTGTGGTCTGTGTGGTTCAGAAATCCTGTCATCAAGTTTTGGTTTTCTGATGCATTTGGAATCAATGGGTCTATAAACCAAAAAAATAACTTTGCTTTGGTCTGTCTGCCCACACTTAAGTGAAGATCTTCCATAAAGCACATTAAATGCTCTTCACCTTGAGAAATTCTCACAAGAATGAGATTATGAGGGTGCTGAGTTACGACTTGTAAGAAACGTCACTGAGACTCGGAGTGTTTTGACCTTTGTGAGCTGATGACAGTGTAAGTAACACCCCGGAGTGCTCAGACAGCGAGGGACACTGTGCTGACAAAGGACCAGTGCAGGAGGTTTGATTCCCACAAGATGGAGCCACGTGAACATAAAATAATTCTCTCTGCATTGAAGCCAAAAGGGACTTATTTCCATACAAGAAATCAGGGCACATTTTTGTTTAAATAACACTTGGAGAATTCTACTAATATTTCATAGAATTTTAGTCAAAACTTGTCTTTTCAGGCAATCCTACTGAAAGAAATAATGTTTTGTTAGGGAAAGTGTATGTATGAAAATAGTAATTTTTGACTAAAGCACTATTTATTTTTTTCTCTGCTAAATATAAAATCTACTGTGAACATCAGAATTACCTTTAAAACCACAAAGACAATTTTCGCAGTATGCAAGTTTAAGAGCAGATCTGGAATCTGATGACTTTAGGGGAAAAACAAACTCAAACAATAGATGGTTTTCTCAAATACTCCTTTTCACTCTGTGTTAGAAAAAGAACAGAAGCAATAGAAGAGCAGCAAGTAAAATATCTAAACAGAATTGTCTCTAATTAGAGTATTGTCCAAATTTCCAAGAGGCAGATTTTGGAAGTATTACTAGGGGTGAGAGTGTTGAAGTCAAGGGTCAATGAAGTTTGTTCCACCAAGGTTAAATCCTGTAACTCTTGTTATTTTAGGAGCAGACTCATAGATAACTAAGTTATAATATCTAAGAGGCTTGAAAATAATATAGTTCTGTTGCAAAAAGCCAACAGAGCTTTAACCACAAATTTCTGCTTGAAGCTTTAGCTTCCATTGGAGCTGTACCAGATCATTCAGGTGATCTCAGGGGGTCCCTTCCAAGTTAAATGATTATGTGATTCTGATTCAGATCTTTTTCTTCCACTTTTTTTCCTCCACATCCAATTTTGATTAACTCAGTGTAATCTATTGCCTGTTCTAATCTGAATTGAAGTTTTCAGCTGGGAAATAGAGCTGGATAGACCAATATAAAACCAGTGCTCTAATAATCCTCCACATGATCCCACAGAAGAATTATGGAACTATGCAGTCTTCAGTATGCAAATGTTTGCCCAACTCTGGTAATTAGGATGAGTGAGAGGTCCTTTCCTAAGATCCACAGTGAATGAATACCACCAATATATTTAACTAGTCACATCAGCACAGTAGCCTGGTTGTCTTGTACTGATACTAGAAATTCACAAATCCATTTTCCTTCCTCTATTAAATGGCTGAAAGAATTGAAGGAGTCATGAGTTTAAGTGCTGTGAGAAGTATGTAGGTACTTTTCTGAATCCATAGTGAAACCCATGACTGTGTTTCCTGGGTTGTCAACATTAACTGATAAAGCTTTTAAATTCTGATTTCTTGCAATTATGTGAGAAGTTTGCAGTCTGCTTTCCACACATATTGACTATCAATTGCCATTAGATCCAAATCCACTACCTGCCCTTCACTTTTCTTAGTAACTGAAAACACATGTTGTGGTACTGACTTCCTCTCATATTTTAGGAGTTCTTTGACAGAGACTGTCTGAATATTAGGTAGTGTGAAAAGATGCTGATTTGTTTCCTTTGACACTAGAAGTTTCCTGCAGTGTTTTACATTAGCTATACAAAATCAAAGTGAGTGAGGAACAGAAGACAGAACCAGGATACTCGTAATCAGTCCTGGCTGCTGAGTGATGCTGGAAACAAAGGAACTCTTTTGTGCTCACCCTCACAGGGACAGCACAGCTCTGCAGAAGTGGCTGCAGCAAACTATTAGATGAAGTGTGCAACCTTTGGCCCTGTCTCCAGCTGTCTTCCCCAATGCTTAATCTGTTGCCAGTTGTCTGGAAAAAGCTATTACAAATATTCTTACTTCATTGATTCCTGTAAGAATATGGTTAAAGTAATTCTCTTATTCCTAAAAAAGATTTCCTCGTGACTTTTAGTGGTTACCTGGTTAAAATGTGGTTACTTGGTCTCCTTTTTCAACCTAAACATCAACTCAAAATCACAAGATAGAGCATATTCATTTCACACCATGAAAGTATGAATAAACTTAAACTCCAATCAGGTCACCTGCCAGGGCTAAAAACTTCAGCCACTCAATTTCTTCAGTAAAGCATCCAATATTCCTTACACTCACAAATAAGTCTTCTGGGAGACTGAGTGCCTCTCGCATGTGAGCCAGTCCAGCTACATGCATTATAGTTCTGTCTTCTACCTGGAGATAAACACAAATTAAAAATGCCTCACAGGAAATGTGTGCTATTTGCTTCCATTCAGAGGAAGACAAAGTTTTCTGTAATCCAGTGTCATACTGAAAATACTTGAAGTGGGCTTGACCTAGGCTTTTCTTTTTATAGTGTGCTGTGATATATAGGGAACATCAGTGGTATCAGACACTAACTGGATGCCTGAAGCACATGTTTGTTGGGTACATTTAAGAAAAATTATAGCAAAACCACTCTGTAAATAAAACGGGAGGAAAATGTAGAAGTACATATATGATTACAAGGTATAAAAATACAGGTAAAATTAACAGTGTGAGTACAGGAAAGAATTACTTCTGTAACATCTGGAAAGATGTTAATTTTAAAGAAATGTGGCCTGACTATAATTCAAAATTTGTTAGTAGACATTTTATTCATTCATATTCTTTCTTTGGAACTTGGGTGAGCAAGTGATCTGAGTATGAAAATGATAAATCTTCAGGACCAAAGGAAGCACAGCTGAAGAAATAATCTGCTTCCTACTATATAAAACAGCTAATAAATCAGTGTTCACCATCCATTGTATTTATATTAATCATATAGGACATTTATGGACATAGAAGTGGAAGCAGACTATCCAAACTAAAAATATAGTCAGTGTAACAATATTACTGTAATAATAAATATAGTAAGAAACCTATGGATGTCAATTATTAATGTTTTATATATTTGCCCCACAAGTGGAGAATATATGTCTTGATTTTTGGTGCAGGATCTTTAAGAGCTTTGGTGTGATGTCTTTTCATTCTGTTCAAGGCACCCTTCCTGATGTCTGGGGGAACATCACAAAGGGCCACAGCAGCTGCTTGGTAATTCAGACCTATGGCATCAAACTTGAGGTATCAAAACAAAGAAGGCAAGCCTAGAGGTCACCTGGTCTCTTTTTCTGCTTCAAGGCTGAACCAGAGATGTCTGTGCCCATCCTGCCAGGAGCCTGCTCTTGAAGACCTCCAGTCTTTCCATGTGTTGTTCTATGTCCCACAGCCCTGAGGGCATCAGTGGCCTCAATGGCCCTGACCAGCTCCCTTGGAACAACCCCCAGGCCTGCCCTTGGGCCCAGGATTCTTATTCCAGCCTAGTCCCTGCCCCAGGAATGCCACAGGGTGCCAGGCTCCAGCTGTACCACAGCCCCTCTTGGCTTGGCCCTCCCGATCCCCGTCTGCTGGCTCGGCTACTTGGCTTGACCCTGGAACTGCTGCACCACCAGGACCTTGGCTGGAGCTGCCTGCCCTGGCCGGCCCTGCTTCCTTGGTGGGGGCAGTGGGGTGGGCCCTGGGGCATGGCCAGTGCCATTGCACATGGCTCCTGGCTTCCCATCCCTGAGGGAGCAGCTGGCCCTTCTGCTCTCTGACCAATCTGTCACAGTGCTTCACTGTGGAAAACTTTGTCCTGATCCTGTCTTAAATCTTCCTGGCTGCATTTTAACCTGCTGTTTTGTTTTCTATTCTCCATGAAGTTGGAGAGCATCACTTCCCTTTCTTTGCAGTAGTACTTTAAAGATTTGAAGGCAATTACTATGTCATATTTGGTACTCTATTTTCTATGGTAAACAATGTGAAATTGCTCAATCCTGCCTGTGTGTTGTGTTTCATAAAATTTTATTTACTCTTATCTGAAGGCTTCATCTGATACACATCTTTCTTGAAATATAATGCCCAAAACTGGACAAAACACTCCAGTGGAAGCCTTACCATTGCTAAGAATAACAGGAGGATTACATCTTCTGTCTATAAATGTTACCCCTGTTTATATTGCTCAGTACAATGTTTTTCTCTTTTGCAACAGCACAGTGTTGTTAACTGACACAATTTGAATTTCACAATAGTCCTCAAAACTTTCTACAACAGTGTGAAATATTCAGTTATTCTTTATGTTGTATATATTGTTGCTGAAGCTGGATTCACTGTAGAATGTTACAAATTCCCTTATTGAATGGTTATCTTTTTTTCCACAAGATTCCTTTAACTTCTTTTAATATGTTGAGAATTTTTAATATAGGTTTCATCCTCTAGGTCCTTGGAATTAGAGTCTGTTCCCTTTAATCTGTCCACATGTGGCTGCCTCTACACACTTCTTCTATCAAATACTTTCCCTTCCTACCAGCAAAGTAATTAAGAACACAAACATTTCAATTTGATTCAGTGTATGATGAATTGGTTTTGTCAGAAGATGTTGTGAGAAAAATTCAGTATATTACACCTGCTGTACCTCTTGGTTATTCCAGGCTGGACTTGCTGTTGCAGTGGGTCAGCTTCAGAGAATGGCAGTGGGGAGATGAAGAAACAGGTTCACAACAAGCCTTGTCATTAAATGTACATACCATGCCTGCATAATTTTTACTTACATCATTATTGAATATCATTTTTGTCAGTCTGAGGAATTCAAAATTCAAAATTAATATTTAATTTTTAATATTAAAACCCAGAACAAACCAGACTCTTCTGCCTGGGAAAATGATGAGTTTTGGTTATCTTTCTAGGGAGTTAGGTACAACATGGGCCTGATGCTGCCATCCATTTAAAGTGGAGTCTCAGCTGGACCAGATATGCCACTTATGTACATCTGTACAACTCCCTGCTAATCAGTACATTGACCCAAGATAGGAAACTGACCTGTATTCTCAGTTTAACTGCTGGGAACTTTCTGAATCTGATCTTATCAGGGCTCTAAATATTTTTTACTCCTTTTGGACATTAACCTAAAGCATTTGAAATGTTTAGGAAAATACTATTTATGTAATAGTAGGCTTGTGATTATTTCCTTTATTAACCAAATAATAGTGCTCAAAATGTATCATTATGTGCTCCTTGAAACAATAAGGAAATGACTGAAAATAACCATGTGTAGATATGTCTCCTTAGGCCTGGGACTGCATCAAAGGATGCCAGTAACAGCTTGAAGGGAAAATGTTGTCTTCATCTTAAATTATTCAACAGAACTAAAGAGCATTAAATCGTCAATATTATCATCTTCACCTTAATCTTTTCTGAGAAATTATTGATGTAAAATAGACCTTAGTCACAGAAAAGCATTTATCCTCTAAAAAAGGCTTCTCCTAACCCATTTTTTAGGATGGGAACTATCCTTCACTTTTTGTTATCTAGATCCAACACAGTCCTTACTTGGTAAGTCTGTTTTTGGTCTTGCATTTCATATCAGCATTTCTCAGCTCAATTTGTCAAGCAATCGTTTTTACTTCCACTTGTGGGACAGCCATGTAAAGCCTTTAGTGGTACCTTCCTCATCATATTTCCTGAAATGTCGGGCAAATACTTACAAAACCTTTCTCAGGATCTGTGTTGTATCTCCTTTATGTAAAAAAAAAAAACATATATAAATAAATCACCTCAAAATCACTGACTTTTATTTTACCTAGCCTGGTACTGAAAGTGACTGGAGATATTTTCCTATCTTATGACTTTTGTCTTATGAGAAATTAATTTAGTGGTCTCACTCTGCTTGCTCACTTACCTGCCTAGTGAACATGTTAGCATAATTCATGACTCCCACAGCAGAGAAGGCTGAAAATATAGAGAATTGAAAACAGTTTTTCCTTTTCTAATGTAAGTTATCTGGGATTACCCCTGAGAGACACAGCCTGGCTTAGTCTAGGAAAGCTTGAACTGTTGTGCCTGTGCATTTCCATGCAGAGAGACATAAAGGAGCTATATATAGAATTTCTCTAACGCTACATCCTCTGCCCTTCTCCAACAGTTTGAATTGCCAATACTGCCTTTAAACTTAGATGTTTTGCAAGGGTTGTTATATGATGGGACTGGCTGTCTGGTGAGCTCTGTGAGCCTTGCCTCAGGTGGACAAGGACTGAATTTGGCTAAGGTGACCCTATAGGTCATACCTGACAGCCAGAGACTGTCCTGGAGTTTGAAAAAAAAATTGGATTTTTTCCCCCTCTGTTTGGCTTCTGTGAAGACGTTCATTTTCCCCTGTTCCTTCTCTTAGATTTGCCAGGGCTTATAACTTATTCACAGCTTCATTTCCAGTTTCATTCTCAGAGATGGAACCAATGGCTTCAATCTTGGTGTCTGTGTCAGACCCCAAGAAAGAAGCTTGTTGACCTACACTAAGTTGTTTCTGTGCTCAGTCTCTCCTACTAAATTCCTCTCTTTCACTCGTAACTCTAATCTCCATTCTGAGTAGTTGCCATTTCCCTTAGTGTATTTTCTGCTTCTTTGCAGGGTTTTTCTAAAAATGCAGGGTTTTTTCTAAAGATTTCCAGATATTAAAGATATCTGGATATTGATATTGATATTAAAGAGATGTCTTATTTCTTTAACAAAAAAAGTCAGGAAGGCAGATCTGATTTTAACTATTTGATTTAATGTTTGGATAATGTTTCTGCACATGAACCAGAGAATGAAACTGAAAAAGCTATTTACAGTATTGAAGGTTATTCATCTACTTTGGCTGTTCAATGTGATGAAAGTAAAATGAATGAAAAAAGTCTTGTTATAATAATGTCCCAAGTGATTACTAACAGACAAAATAGGACTTGGAAAGTGTTAGCTCAAAACCAGTAAAAGAATAAAACACTTCTGGAGTTGAATTCCTCCTGTGCAGAATGCTAATGGAACTGGTGGATGAAGAAATCATGCCAAGAAAATTGTATTAACTCCCTCAAGATTTGTAAGCCACACTGAAAAATGACATTGCAAAAGCTTGAGCTCCTCCAGACCTTGTCCTTCTCCATTTCTACAGCTGAAAAATTACTAGCCCATAAATGTTACTACCTGTGCTCTTTGCTGTGCTGAGTGGAAGTTTCTCAGTATCAATCTGGTAATTCTCTCTTTGCTCTTCTTAAGTCAATTGTCTCCTTTTCCTGTACTGTTTCACCACGTATTCTTGTTCCAACCCTTTTCAAGTCTTCATCCTGTAATACCTCCCTGAACTCTTAAACATATAGGTCTTCACAAAACTGTCTTGTAATTGGAGATTTCCTCCCATTGACCTATGTCCATGCAGATATCCCACCTCTTCAAAATTTTCCCACCTTAACACACCAATCTCCACCACTGTCCTCTGCATATTAAGTTGTTCCCTCGCCAAGCTCATCCAGTTATCTCCCTCCTCACCTGGCTCTCCATCTACTGGCCCTCTATCCACATGTCCAAGATCTTGCCCATTTTCCATTATTACCAGACACTGAGGTTTCCACCATGCAGCTTGGCCACTCTTAAGGAAAGGCACCATTGGACCCGGTTCTAGAACCATCTCTGTGATCCCAGCTACTGGCAAGAGTAAGGCTCTCCTTTCCCTGCATCCCTGTCTGAATCACAAACACCCTGATCCCATCAGCTGTGTGTTGCCTAAGGAATGGTGAGGCTGGGGAGCTTGGACAGGTCACTGCAGCTCCAGACAAATCTGTTCATAATTATGGCAGAGATCAGCAGAGTGTTTGAGCCCTTGGGGGTGGTCACCTGGAAATGTCGTTGTGGCTCGGCACGGGCAGGTGCTGGTTACACACATCTGCACTGCTGGACACCCAGAGGTGGTGTGGGGTGTCACTGGAGGGAGGTGACAGGGACAGTGCATGCACTTGTTCAGGGAACTTCACACACGCTTGTGGAAATTGGGTGGGAGTGGGAGTGGGGAGCTCAGTGTCCGGGAGCCAAGGCCTGCACTGGGACCAAAGGACAGCAGCCTGCAAGTGTGTTTGTCATGAGGATGTGAACCTGTGTGTGACTCTGAGGGGACACCAGCACAATGTGCTTTGAATGTCCAGCTGGATTGTTACCTTTTAGAACTGTATTTTAAATTAGGCCCTGTTCTGTGTTAAAGTATATATTCCTAATGTTTATGTATCTCCCAAATCTTCTATTTAAATTCATAATTTAAGTGGAATGATTTTAGGCAGACAGCCTAAAAGCAGTAACTCCAGGAGGTCATCTGAGCACTGAAATGTAAAAGCTTTCCGAAGGAAGGCAGGGTCTTCATAAGGCCTGGTTTCTATCCATTTACCCTGCAACAATACATAATATTAGTTCAAAAGCAACAAATCAGTTAGTACAAGTAGCTCCCACTCATTGTGTATTGCCTTTGTAATTACTTGGGGGCTTCAGTCAACAACCTTGAAATGCAAAACACATTAAAGGATGTGTTTTTAAACAACGAGGAGTCAAGAAGTACAGTATACACTTTATGAATTTCATGCTCTCAGTACATAACAAAGTAGATAAAAATAAATTGATTAGATGTAAACTAGATATTTAGCAAAAGAGACCTGTAAATAATACTACTCTGAAAATCATTCAGTAATGAGAGCAGAACAACTGCAAAAATTGCATATTTTTCTAATTATTACAGTAGAAAAACTTGAAAGGTTTTACATCAGAATAGTGTAATTCCTGCAATCTCCCTTCAAGTTTGTGGGGGGCTGGTGCCTTTGTTTCAGGTAACAGGAACTGTGCCGTCTGTAGACTGCAGTGAGGTTGGTCCAAAGGTGAAGCCTAAATAACTTCCAGCAGAATTTGGCAATACTTCTTTATGTGACTTTAGTCTAAAAATGAAATAGAAAGAACTATTTTATTTCTACCTACAAAGTTTTTCTCCCTTCCTGATATTTTTGTCTCAAATTGCATCTGCTCATATCTTTGGAGGTCAGGAAATGCTGGGGAGGTTGCCTTAATTACTGAGGGCTGGATCATGCTGCCTTGTAGAAGACTGTGGGAGGAATACAAAAGAGAGCAAGATCCCTCCATCAGAAAAGCAGTAGTAGAAGGCAATCTTCTTCTTCCCCCTGCACAGAAAGCACAGGGAACTCCAACACTTGTAAACAATCTGCAGGAGACACTGGCCTTGCAGCAGCTGGGCTTCATTCTCTTCAGGTTGGCAAAACACTGCTTAAATAACTGGGCACAGGAGCTTGGTATAAATTAAAACTTGGAGACTTGGTTTTTCTTTTGTAGACTCCCCATAGCACCTGGGAAATGAACAGTTCTCTCTGTGCTTCCTCACCTTCAGGATTCACATTTGAGAGTCATGTGAAAATATTCATCCTGATTGAATATACATAATTATTTTTATCTAGATATACATACTTATTTTTAAATTTACTGCTACCTAAGCTGGCTTTAACAGGAAGGTAATTTTTAATCATGTTTTGTGTGTTGTAGTAAGTCAGAATACAATGACAAACCCGTCATGTTACATTCTGTGTCTCCTTTAAGGTATTTTGTGATACAGCATTGCCCCGGGTTTGAAAAAAAACACAGCAATATCTAAATATTGGACAAACTGTCAAGGGAGCTTAACAGCATTTATATCCCTGCTGAGATGGTGCAAATGCAATAGAACTTGGGAACAGTAACTCTTTTTTCTGGAGATTGCTAAGAGCAGAAACAAACCTTATGGAGAATGAATTAAATCAATCCAGGAAATTGCAAATATAGACACTCGTTCCTTGAGAAAATTAAATTAAGCAAGTTTCATTGGGGTTTGATTAAATAATCCACATGATTTTTGTTGCGACTCATATTTATATTCTATTATTCTTCGCCATAATTTCTTGCTATGCAGAATAGTTCTTAAGCCTTGTTTAAATAAGAATGTATTTAATTAATGTAAAGAGAGACACGAAATCTTGGTTTAGCATTGTACAGTAATTTTATGATAAAACAAAAAGCATAATACTCTTATGCTTAAACTTAATGAGCAGATCCAGGTGTGCTAAGGAAGTGTGTCAGAAGGTGCTGTGTGGTGACACATTATCACTGATGGGAGCGGGTCACAGGAGGCTGCTAAGGACGTGCACACTGCTAGTGTTAGAGAACTCTGCTTACACTCTTCCCCCGTTTGTTCCTGGTGGTTCAGCCTTCGTTAATCTATGTTTTTATAAGAAGATAAGCAGAGAAGAAAGTCTCATCAATCCTTTATGGGTTGGAGCACTGGGACCATTTGAGAAACAAAATAAGAGCCAACAGCCCAGCCAGTGGAGACGAGCTGTGTTTGTATCCTGTCTTTAGGAAAGAACAAATAGTCTGTGAGAGATATCGGAGAAAGACAATGAAGGGGAGCTTGCTGGGTTTGTGCCACCATACCCTTAAATAGACAGGGGAGGTTTGAATGTTTATTATTTCCCTATTTGTAGCCATAGCCAAGGGAAACAACAGCCTTGCACACACAGCCTTGCAAGTATTGTCTGCTCTTGGACCTTACCAGGGTGCAATATGTATGCATGGAGGGTTTTGAATACTGAATACATCTTGAAACTCAGATATTCCCATTTTCATGCCAAGGATACATCTTTCAGCAAGCCTAGGAGGTCAAAATCAATAATTTAGTGTAAGTTCCCTGTTTGATCTTGGTTCTTTCCCATCCAATCCAATCCAAGGGCAGCAAAATTAACTAGGGTGTCTCCTTCAGGCTGCGAATTTTTCATTCCCTAGTTCTCGGGTGCAGGTGGGATAATAGAGGAATGGCATGTGGCCACGGCTGAAGCGAAGTGTGCTGCCACTCATCCTAAATGACCCCTGAGCCTTTCTAACCACCTGCTGCTCTGACACTTGGCAGGAAAAGAAAAAGAATAGTTATGGGCTGGTTACTGAATTTTCTTATTCCATGGCCCCTAGGCTTAGGTGAGTGGCAGGAGGGAGCCTGTTTATCACAGTTCATGTGGATTCCTCCATGCCAGTCCTTCCGTAAACTCCATGGTCCAAAGAGAAAGAGACAATAAAGCAGCCAGAGAAGTTTTCTCCGTTGCCTCTCCATGACCCAGCCAGCGTCCAGCAGAGAAGTTGCTGCACCTGCAGCAGGGAAGGAACACTGGCTCACCCAGCCTTGGAGGTACTGGCAGCTACTTCCCATTTTGCTGGGGAGGAGGTAGAAGAGGCTTTGTGTGAGGAGTTGCCAGCTATAAGAATAACAATTGATCCTATCAAAAGCCTCCATGTTTTCAACTCATCATCAAATGCATATCTTTCTCAAGTCAGATTTGCACCACAGGGACTACAAGCATCAGCAGGTATCACAAGCATACCGCTGATGTGCAAACACATTTGCTTTCTAGCCTTGGCTTTGGAAGTTTGGGATCAAAGAATGGAGATCAAGGCAAGATGGATGAAGGAGATTCAATGAACAAGCTGAGGATGAAAGATGACATTCTGGATCTTTACACCAGTTCTGTGCATCCACCTCACACTTGCAACTGCTCCCTGTCTTCAGTCTCTCCTTTCTTTTGTCCTCCATGGATTTCTCACTCTCCATATCTGTATCCCTCTGTGTCAGGGAGGAGACTCCCATCTTCTACTGTATCTGTCCAGGTGTTCCCAGGCACAGAAAAGACCAAAACAGCCCACTGGAACATTTTTCCATAGAAGGGTCTCTGCACAATGGTGTTGCAGAGTTACAAGGTTGTATGGCAGCTTGGGAGAGCACATACCTGGGAGGAAACTTACTTTGAGGACATTTGTGGATCATATACCATCCCTCAAATAATCCACAGAGACTTAGTCACCAAAGCCTCAGCTTCCTGGGCTACTTGGCATATAACTGAGAAGTGCAAGAGCCCAGACCATGAGTGCAAGAAAGCCTCCAGCACAACCAACATGCCTGGCAGGAGCACTGCTGTGCACTGAGCATTTGAAAACACGTTGGTCTTCAAAACTCAGCTGTGTGCCCATGTGGGATCAGTCCAAATGCTTTTGTTCTGGTTTCCCCCCATCCAGTCCTCTTCCCTCATCACAGCTCATGTTAAGAGATTATTTACTAGCAGCACTGCAGTAGTGCCAAGGGATTGTTGTTCTTCTGGAGTCAGAAGTTCAGTGAGTACAACAGAGGAGGCCTAAACATCGTAAGTAGAACTCGGACATCCATCTGTATTTTCTCTTTTACAGAGGTTTCACCTAACATAATTCCTCACATGTTTTCCACAGGTTAAGTGCAAATATGAGGAATTATTTTGGTGTGGTTGTTGTGCTACATCTTATTAAATCATAGCAATTCAGTCATGGACCTTCAGGCTGATGGTGAGGTACATACCGTTGGTGTTGGCACTAGGCTTTAGAGCAGTCATATCCATGATTAGTGATTTGATAACAAAAAAGAAAAAGCCAGAAAGCCTGTGAAGGTGGTGCTCAAGATAGGCTGAGGCAGCGAGGAATGGGGAGCATGTGAACATGCAGTTCAGCAAGTGAGACTTCCTGTGAAACCTCTCCAAGGTTTCCCAGCAGGTTAGAGGTGCTCTACCTTAGATGCTTACCATTTCATGGAAATCTAAAAACATTTCTCATGTATATTTGAATCTACAGGTGAATTTCATAAGGTCCAAGCATGAGCTGGTGCCCTGATGAAGGGTTGGACCTTGGTTTGTCGTGAGATCTGTCTGCATCCAGCCTTGTGCAGAGACCTCACTGCAAAGTGCACTTGAAACTGGCACAACAAAGTGCATGTGCTGAGCCAGGAATCTCGTGCTGGTTGAGGGAATCTTTAAGAACAGGATAGTTTTAGAAGTCTTTTGTTACCAGTGAGTTAGGGGGAACCTAGCACTGGGGAACAGAATCTGCTTTCCTTCTTTTGTAGGAAAAGTGTTTTGCTGCCTTTTTATCTACCTCACTCATAAATTGGAAAAGAAACACAAGGGTGAGGTAAACTCCTCTTCTACCTTTGTGGATCCCTGTGTGGGATGGCACTGGGTGGTTTGGATGGCCCACACTGCCCTACCTGGAAGGTAAATGCAGTGTCCACCTGCGTGTGTGCTGCATAATGGAGGCCATTGGCAAACATTCCTGACTCTTGTTCTCCCATTGTGCAGCTCAGTCAGTCCCCTGCCTGCCACTAGAAATCGGCCAGTTTGGATAAACAGCTACTGTTTTGGTCTGCTTTAACTGTTTGGGTTTTTTTTATCTTGTTGATGTAAAGAGCAGTACCTAATGAAAGATGGAGGTGCTGCGTGTACACCTATAGATAATTTTAACTAATATCTAAATTAGCAAAATATCTAAAGGGTCTGAATTTTGGGTTGACTTTTAATTCCTTTGGTCCTTTAACACATAACTGGAACTCTGTTAATATTGCATGAGGATACGGTAAAGTGGAAAGCCTCAACTGCATTTTAATAGAATACAGACTGAAAATTGGAAAATAAGATTAAAGATTAAGTTTTTGACTTCTAGGCTTTATTGGTCTCTAGGAAAAAAAATTACATTTTCAGCTGAAAAGAAGAGGAACTGGGAAGCCAGAGCACAAAGATAAAGAAAGATGAAAGAAGTTGAGAAAGAAGAGGAGGAGGTGAATGAGGCAAAAAGGGGTGGTGGAGTAGGAAAGTGTCAGATGGCTTACTAGGAAGGCAAAAAAAGGATCAAAGTGTAGGAAACGAATCAGAAGAAAGAATGATAATTTTCAACAGTTGGGGAGAAAACTAGAATAGAGGAGTCTTAATGGTGCACAGTTGGAAAGGGAAATTGAAAGGTACTACATCAAAAAATTATAGTAGGACAGAACTTGTGGGGGGAACAGAGCAAGTCAAAGAATCTGCCAAATGGAGAAGCATTCTGTCATTGGTATCCAGGGATGGTGGCATGAGAACAGTAATAGCTTCAGCTGTTAGGTGAGAGATGTTGGAAATCCTTCTGCAGTGGAGCAAAGAAATATACTTTCCATATTTTGTTCAGCTGAGGCTCTTCAGCAAACTGGTGGAAGCAATTAGGACAGCTGATTGGTTTAGCATTCTTTGGATACTGGTCTGATAGACCTTTTTGGCTAATAGATGATACTTACAAATGTTTCTTTCAAAGCATTAAGTTTCAAATTAAGAAACTAATCAGAAACTCATGATAGATATGATCCTGCTTTTAAGGACTTGAGCTTGGTGGCAGAGGCTCTTTGTGTGGGAATGGATTGACCTTCAGGAAGGTTATGAGGTGAGAATGGGAGAGAAACAGTGACTTTTCTAATTTTCCGACTCTAGGGGTTTTTTTTAACAACTTTTGTTGCAGTCTCTTTATGTAGGTGGTGGAGAGATTTGGGCTCTTTATTACCATGGAATCCTGCAGGGGAATCCATAATTTCCTTAGATTCTTTGTATATTTATGCTGAAAATGATGCAGCAAAACCACTGTCTATGCACATGTTTTCTTTTGCTTACAATTTTTTTTCCTACTGTATTTTTTCACAATTACTTCTCCATACTTTGCTATATAATGAACTTTGTAAGAGTTTTATTCCTATATTGCGTCAACAAATGATCAAGATTTTTAGCACCTATTCTAGACTTGGGTCAAGCCAAGAACGCAGCAGAGTGAAACAGGGTTGTCCTCCCTCTACTTTCTATGATGAAGAAAAACTATCCAGAAAGATCAGACATATGCACAGTGGTTGCTCTGGAGAAAAGAAAGAAGGTGTCAATAAAGAAAACGTGGGGGGGTTTTGTTGTTGTGTTTGTTTGTTTTTAAATAAGCTCTGTTCACTAAATCATAATCACTGATGAGGTTCCAGGCTGTTTTCAATGAACTGAATAACAATATTAATATTGTTTAGTGACATTAATGTAAATGGCAGAAAACCTCCAGTTCCTCCTCTCTCCATGCAGTGGAGATAACAAAAGAAATGTGTAATGATACATCAGCAAAGAAATACTGAGATCAGCCTCAGTCATAAAATACTGTAAATTTGATGGAATAAATTATCTGGCATAGAGGCTGCGGAAAGGTCTCACAGATAGAAAAAAAAAGGCATGTATTTATGTGATATTGTTAAGTCTTGAACCAGGTTCTTTAGCATCTCCACAGGACTTTCTTCTAAGAGTGTGACTCCGTTTTGAACATAACCCAGTGTAAAGAAACGGCAGCAGAATGTGCTTCATGAGAAGACCTGGTTGCTTGAGATACTTAAAAAAGACCTGATTAAAGTGGCAAAAAAGAGGGAGGATCATGCATCCTGAAGGGGAGATGGAAATAGTAGTCTGACTTCTTGTACTTCTAAAAGCCCTCAGACCTTTCTGATGCTAAATACAGGCAATAAAATGGGAAGAATTTCTGTGCTCGTGCAGCAGGTGTTATTCCCTTCCAGTGGTGACTCAGGATAGAAGACTTGTACATGCATGTGTACAGAGGAAGTCAAAGAGAACAATATCACAAAACTCAAGAACAGAATTGGTTATTTACTCTCACAAAAAAGCATAATCAAACAAAATGTTTAATGGATATACATTAGGAGACTGGAAAAAAATTGCCCATTCCTTTGCAAAGAACCTGTTAATTTTCTCCTTTTGACCCCTTTTTGTGCTCACTTCCAGTTGTCATGTACCTGTCTCAGATCAGAAGGTCACCTGTGCAGATACATTAATGAACAAGAGCTCTGAACCGGGTTGTGCTTAAACAGCATTAGGGGGTAAAAAAAAGTATATGGAAATTCGTCACATTTTCTAGTGAGCTGTTGGATGCTGTAGCAGTTTTTATAGTGCGTTGACACGGGTGGCAACTGAGGCTGAGCATCAAAAAGCCAAGGCTTCAAGTCACTTTCTGCCCAGGAGGGAGCAGTAGCTGGTGAGTTTTAGCAAGGGCTCCAAAGGGAAGCACTCTGTGGGAGTAGTCTGGAGTTCAATCCTGTTGCATGTCAGTGACCCCTTTGTCATTGGCATCTTCCTGTGATCAGGATTTAGTCCTGGAACCTTATCCATGGGTTTTGTATACTGTGCATGACAGCCAACAAGTAGTATATTGTGTTTTCAGCTCCCTGCTCTACAATATGTTTTTCTGAAATTTAGGTGTCCCTATTGCCCTGCATTTTGCCCAGTAGGATTCTTTCTTGCCTAGTTTCAAAACTGTAGAGTTCTGCAGCCAAGACAGGAGCTTCTTGCTCTTCCATGCTGGGAAAGGAAAGGTATTCTGGCACAGTGGAGAAGACAACTGAGGTTAAAGTGCCACTTTATTTATTTCCCAAATTAACCACAGGGCTTATTCTAGTAAATGTCATTGTAAATGAGCAAATCAGACTGACTTCATTGTTGCTATGTTATTTTATGGCAATTACGCTCAGAAAGACTCGAGCTTTTCTTTGATAACCAAGAAGAAATGCAACATGACTACAGAATTTTTAGTGAAAATAAAATAAAACCTTGCCTTTTCATGATCTTGAAGAGTATTGTAATGAAAGCACTAATTTGGGTACTTATCGTAAATCCTTTAAGTGCAGAAAGTCTTCCTTTGCCTAAACAAGTCGAAATCAAATACGGTTCTTTTTAAAGTGTTGTATTATACGTAAATTACAATTCCCTGGGAGAAAGGGGCGTAGGGGAAGAGGTAGAGCAGCGTGGTGCCTGGGGGGCAGCAGATTGCTGTGAAGGCAGTAGGAGATGTAGGCAGTGCTGGGAGAGGGGCCCTGGGGTGCCCTGGTACAGAGCTGTGGGGTAGCAGAGGGAGACCACCATAGTGGCCTTCAGTTGCCAGCAAGGGAAGAGTCTAATACTGGCACTTAAATAAAAGACAGGTCTTGCTTTATAGCAGTTGTTTGCTAGTCAGGAAGGCTGCTAAATCACAGCTTTAATTTAGAAAAAGAGCGGATGTATCTGAACACACAGGGAAACTACAGAATCGTGTAATCATGTCGTTACAAAGCTCAGCCCTTCTTTTGTCTGCCCTGTGTTATTTGTCACTTTTCTCTTTTGGATCATTTGAAAATGAGAGCCTGATTTCTCTTCTGGCACTGGAAAGGCAATCGAACTTGCCTGCACAAAGCCCCCTGGTGTGAGTCCACTCCCACAGGTCTGGGGGTGTGCCCCTCCCATTGCCTACTGACACCGGCAAAAGGAGCGGTGTCTTCTACTTCTCCTGTGAAGCAGCTGTTGCTGTAAAAATAACAACAGAATGACCACGGGAGGAAATGACTTGGCAGTGAAAGCTGGAACAAAACTGCTGTTGATTAGCTTAGCTGCAGCCAGAGTCTGCTTTTTTCCACCTTTTGCTGTGATAAAAGTGATCAGATTTCTTACACCGAATAAAGGCTTTTGTTGTAACGACAAGTTGTCAGTAGCATAACTCTGCCCACACCATGCAAGCACCATTTAATATGTATATGGGGTAAAGCTATGAAAACACAAGGAATCTGCATGTCCACATGTTATGTACTGTTGTCTTCATCAAGTCTTTAAAGGAGAATCTCCTCAAGGAAAAGCAAGGGAAGCAAGTTTATTAGGCTAATGAGGGATAAATTCTTTATTGACTGAATAAGATGTACCCAGCATCCGTGAAAAGCCAGTGAAAAGGGAAGCTCTGGGTCAGGTTAGGAGAAGGGAAACAAAACCATGAAAAGACACAGCCTTGATTTAGCATAGCACCTAGGAATTAAACCAATCATGATGACTAAATCAGAGTCCTTTGGACTGACACAGAGGTTTCTTTTCTTGTCAGTACAGACCTCTTTGTGCCCAGAAATCCTTTAAGATTATTGTTGGAGAATTATTTCTGAGAGATGAAAGGATACTGGTGCCTGCCCAGACTGCTGGGGAGCGAACAACAGATGTAGAATTCGGTCTTGCCACAGCATTGCAATGTTGCAGCTGATCCAAATTTAAAGCATAAACAAAACAAATGACAGAGCAAAACATGCTATATTGTAGATGAGAAGGTATTACTGGGAAAACCAGATGTATTTTGGGGAATATATGCCTCTCTTTTTAGAGAAAAGTATTTCAAAGGTCTAAAGGAAGAGCTATGCACTCAAACCCATATCTGGTGTTCCCCAGTTATACCTGCTGAACTAATGAAAGCTGTTCCTTGCCTTTGCAGACCAGATCTCTTTGTGATAGCAGTGTGATTTAAGATATGGGATCTTTGCAATTTATCCTAGTTAGTTCTGCTCATCTTCCGTGATGTGGAGCAGCTGGAGCAGCCCATTGCTGCCTCACATCTAATCTACCGTGGACTAAATGTCAGGTGACTTAATAAATTACAATGGGAGAGAGAGGCTTTGTTAAAAGCTCGCTATTTTCTAGTTCTTCTGTCCTTTGTGACTCGATGTAGAGCAAGTACTGGAACAGCTGTGAGGTTTTGGTAAAAGCTTGAAGTGGGAGGTGCATTAAGGTAGTGATAAGCCACTTTGGCATTATATCTCACTTTTATTTTTTCTTGCCTTTAGATAAGGAATAATCAAAGTGGAAAGAAAGAATCAAAGAAGGAATGTTATCTTGCCTCCTTATATTTTAATGTGTGTTTTCTCTTTACTTGAAATAAATGGCTCTTTTTAATTCAGCCAGTGGTTAAACATCTAGCACTTTCAAGTCTAATTTAAGACAATAATCCTTGTGTCTGAAGACAAACACACCTGAATCCTAAATGTTTCTGGCCAGATCATGAAAACGGTTTAGAAGTAAAAGTTTTGTAAGTATTTCCAGTCTTGGCCAAGACTTTCTTTCACACCAAAACCCCCTTTATTCTCTGCGGATGCTTTTCACTTTAGTGTGTTCTGAAATACACAACTTTTCCTTTTATTTTATTTTTCACTGACTTCATCAGTGACTTATTTCTTTCTTCCTCTAAAATGGAAAACCTGGGTGAGAAAAAAAATTTTAGTAGTATGTGCTTATTAATCCCTGTGATTTCAATTATACACAGGGCAAGATAATTGTAGTTTGAACTCAAGGCTTGCTGTACAGGTCACATTGAACTTTAAAATATGTTTCTGACAAATGGTTTTAATTAGATTCAAGTGATGGGTTTGCTATTTTGGGTATGTAATCTTCACAAAGTATGTCCATGAAGAATCTTTTTGAACTTTGAAAGAAGTTTTTATCACTGGAAAAAGCTGTCCTAAGAGTGGTCAGTGATATGTTTTAAATATGCAACTATGATGTTTCTTATTCTCAGTCATGATAATGTCAAATTCAGAAATGCTTAGAAGTGATACTGAACTTGTGTTCTCTTTTACAAGCTCTGAAATCTTAGGCTAATGATTCACATCCATATATTTTAAACTAACGCAGATTTATGGGGTTTCAAGCACAAAGAGCTGTGTGCTTCCTCAAGCAGAGGGCCTGGAGTGAACAAGACACTTGAAAGACACTCCCAATGTGCCTGACACTTGCTTTCTTGCACAAAAGAAAAAATAATCTCTCTGTTTAAATACAGTCACAATTTCAGATCCTTACAGGCTGCAGAGCACAAAGATCTGATCCATTGCTCAGTGAAATTGGTGAGGAATTTACTGTTGATTTTAATCAGAGATAAATCAAGGAGAGGCGCTTTGTCCGAATTGAAGAGGGGAGAGTGTGGTAAAACAAACAGGCTGAGGAACCTTATCCTACATAATTAAGATCAGTAGAAATGAAAGTTATCTCACTCCTTCCTGTAAAATATTTTAGACAAAGGATAAAAGGGCAATATTTAGCTGGGAAGTTTGGAGGTGTATGAATCTTTTCTGTTCTGTGGGTCTTGGGAATCTTTATCCAAGATGCTGCTGCCTGTGCAAATGCCAAGCAGGTCCAGGGGTGATGTTCTTGCATGTGCCTCCCCTCAGCCCCTCCTTTGCTGGGCTCCCTTTGCTGCTGATTGCTTTGAGCCATAGCAGGGACTGAGAACAAGAGAAGGCAATTTTGTAGTGCCTCCCAGCAGGAACTTTGCACTAAAAATCTACCGAGTACATTCTCAGTCTCCATTACTATAATATTGCAGAAAGCATGGAAGAGGCTTTTTTCTTAAATTACACATCTCTAGTAGCAAAGGAGTAAAGCCTCTAAAGAGAGCAATTTGGTGCTGAGGCAATCCTCTCTGTCCTCTGCTCAATAGCAACCTATTTTTAGATGGTTTCGATCAAGTGTTCAGCCCCTTTGGTCTCTAACAGAGGATCAGAGTTTGTTTGAAGACTGTGTGTGTAAGCCCAGCACCTCAGCACTGGGCGTGTGCAGATGCTGAGCTGGGAAATAAGGTGGTTCTGGTAATGGAGGGCTGTGTGTCACTCAATAATCTGCTTTCCCATGCACCTACAATTCAGCCCCAGAAATCTCCTCATGAATCACCTTCTTGTTTATTTTCCACTCTTCCTGATGGATTCGCTGATTTCCGCAGTGCTGATGTTCATAATGGGAGGCTGTTCAGAAGGTCAAAATGCCTCTCACTGGGCACTTATTGTTTTTCTTTTCCCTTTGCTACTAAGAAGCAAGAGTGTGATCAGTGGCAGAGAGGTTTCCTCATGTGTTTATATTTTTAAGTTAATTTTCATCTGTGACTACAGCTAGAGTTAAAACCTATGAATACCTTGCTGGTTTTTTTATATAATGAAAAAGCATCATATTTCATTGGATATCCTAGAGAACTATCTATTCTAGATTACTAGAGAACATAATAATTTGCTTATACCATTCTAATAACGTGACTTTTTTGTTGCTGTTTTTTGATTAGTTGAAGTATTTCTAATGAATTGTAGCGTATCACCTGTAGTAAGAAATCGTGAGTATTTACAGTAGAGGGAGCAATAGCCCCATTACTGCTCTAATTCTCTTTGGCTGTCAGTTGTGTTATAGCTTTATATAGCAAACAGATAGAAAAACAACAATTATCGAGATGAAATGATGTATTTTTTTCTGTAGTAAAGTTTCCCTTGTGATTCATAGTAACTATTGAAGTAATTCTTTCTTTTGTAAAAAGCAGAACATTTTGCTTATGAGTTGTCCTACAATACAGCCAAATGAGTGGTACAGCAACACTGGTTCCACCTGAAAGAGATTTCCTTTTTCAATTGCTACCTTAAAATTATCCTCTTATCAGGAATTTTAAATTATAATCAGCATATTCAGCACTTTTTCTTTGAGAGTTGCACAATGGTTTAAAACCCTTGTGAGTGTTTTATGCTACCTGTGGTTAACAAGACCCTTCTGGTGTTGCTATGGCAATTGTGAGGTTACAGCGTGCACAGGCTGGATCCTCTCCACACTCAAATGGGAGTGGAAGAGGTGATGGTAGTTCAGCATTTCTTTGTTCAACTACACTTCCCTTCAGCAGGAGGCAGTCAGAAATATTAGAAAGTTATTTGGGAAAAGGTATCTTAATACAGGATGTCTTAAGACTTCTCTTCAGTGCAATAAGCCTTACAGGCTATTTGTAGTATCAGCCTTCCCAGACTGGACTTTTAACTGCAGGTCAAATAAAAATCAATGCCATTACTGGACAAGCCATTTTCACTAATCCTTTGGGTGATCACTTGAGAAAGATTTCGGTATAGTACAATATATTTCCTTATGTTAAAGAGCTTTTTGAAAAGGAGGAGGAGGATGTGCTTGGTATGGATGTGTCAGCTGGAGTTTGTGTGGGAGGCTGCAGTGGCTGCACATCAGTGCAGGGTTTGAGCCCGTGACTCTCCAGATGCACAGGCCTGGATGATGTAGCTGAAAATTGAAGTGTGCCTAAATTCTGGTCTGGGTTGCAGCTTCTGCCCCATATTCAAGTCAGCACAATTACAGGATATTTTTCCTATATGGTTGGGATTTTTTAACAGATTGGCTCCTGCAACCTGTGGTGCCTTATGTAAGGCAGAGATGTAAAACATCGTGGAAAGTGGTTAAGGCCGGAGGACTAATCTTAGGTGAAAATGAAGGGATGAGGAATTTGTCCTGAAGAAAAGAAAGAAAATTTAATTTTACCATGATAAAATAGAAGAAAACAAGAAACTCGGCAAATCAAGAATTTTCCTATGAGGAAATTTTGAAATTTGGAAGACTTTTTTTCTTAAAATGTAATACTTAGGTCAAAACTTCGCAGTGAGTTTTGGTGTTCAGGCTACAAACTTCCCCAAGCAAGGAACTGTCTGCAAATACAGCCTAGATAGTATGTGGCAGTTTAAGATCTGATCTTAGCTTGTTCTCTAGATGTTACAGTAAAAATGAGACATTGTAGGCAAAAGTAATGTAGGAATAGAGCTTTTTTCTGGTGGTCACTGACAATGAATAAATATTGATCTCAAGAGTGTTGTTCTTATGAAACCACTCTTCTTACCAGAAATGCACTTTCTAGTCTCTTTGGAAGGTGATTAGAGGAAGGGAGGGAGAAAGAAGACTTGTGGCTCGGATGATCCTCTTGCCATTCAAGATGAACTGTTAAAACATTGTCATTTGTTGTCACTGACTCATTTTAAAAGCTGAATCACTAATGCATAAATGACTGTTATTCATAATGTGATTTACATGCAATGCCTCAGATTTAGTTGATTTAAATTCGGACATCATGCAATCTTTGCAGAATCATGTTGGTGTCACTTCCATTTTCTTATTGAAGGTTGTTCATGAACAATTCACAGCATCACCCTTTCACTTCACTTTGACAGTCCAGTATTGCCTCTGTGGATGCACACTGACAATGGTTTGGATATTGTGAGAGAACCATGGAAGCATTGTTTTGTCTCCACAACACTGCTATAATTACATTGTAATGTCTTCGAGCAATTAATATAATAATAATATGTTACAAAAAGTATATGTGATGTGCGTGTAGCAGCTTGTGCTGTAGCCCTTGTTAGGCTTGTACTGAAGTTCATTTGCAGGCCTCCAGAGAGGAGGAGTTTGTAATAAATGTTTATACAATAATTAGTACTTTGATGCATTTCAGCAAAAATACCCCAAACTTAGTACCTTGTCATAATTAATTGCCTTTTTCTGTGTCAACTCAAAAAGAACTAATGTATTAAAGCTATTTTTAACTTAGAGGATGACCACAAATTTGACAATTTATGAACCAATTAACTCTGCACTTTTCTATAGCACTCCTTGAGCATCTCGGAGCACTATAAACTGGAACGAGGGCTCCTTGCCACTCCTGGCAGGCAAATAATATCACTATAACCATTTTACAGAAGTATGAAAGAGGTACAGGACTGTGAATTGCTTGAGGTCATTTTGCAAATCCATAGCAGGATTGTTACAAGATCCAGAGGTTTCTGTGTGTGTGTAAGAACATGTGTGCATGTACACACACACAGAGTCACTCATAGGTGTGCAGATCACCCAGAGGCTTTATGTAGGAAAATTTGGTAGTATTTAACATCTTATAAAGGGCTAAATATTAAACCAAACCCCCCAGATCTTTGTGTTCATGTTCAGTGCATTCCTCCTGACCAAAGCTACCCTGTTTCTCCCTTGTGGACACTGTAACTAGAAGGCAAAGAATCAGGAGGGAACCTCAAGGTCGTTAAACCCTTCCACTTCTGAAAACTATAATGGGAGTGGAGTGTCCAAGTCTCCCAGGCTCTTGGCATATTTCCAGCTTCTCTCATGAGGCTTTCCTTCTCTCTTCCATTTCTTTTATCTCCCTCTCCCCACCTGGGTTTGCAAGAGATGGCAAGAGCTCCTAAAATGAAGAAACATGTCAGAGAGCAGTAGCAGGTTTATGGTGCTCTTCCCAGGTACAAGGAGTACTAAAGTAAATGCACCCGAGATGTTCAACTCCCTTGCACTGGAGAGGCTGAAAGCATCAGGCTGTTTTAAGTGTGTGCTGGTTTGTTAGCACACCATAAACCACAGAAAATGTTATTGGGTCTGGAACAACAAACCACTGTGTCCCTGGTGAGGATGAGAAGTCCATCTAGTTTTGTTTTCTTAAGGGATATCTCTTGAAGTATTTTTCTTTGTCTAATGCTTTCATGGTTGTGTTTCTTGCACAACTAAGTGTATCACAGCAAAATCCAATAATTACTTTGTAGTGTGGAGAATGTAAGTTTTGATACACTCCATAATGATCTAGAAGATTAATTGAATAATGAGATGGTGAAACTGAGCAAGAAAGTATGGAGGACTGGGAGAGTGTCCTGAGGGATTTAATAAACTGGATGATTGGGCAATATTGATGGCAAATGAAATTCAGAGGAGATAAACACATGATAATGCATTGGGGGGAATAATTTAAGCTGCTCCTGTGCACTGATGTATTCTGAATTAGCTGCAACTTCTCAAGTGTAAAAACTTTGTTATCAAGGGTAGTGCAAGGTCTAATAACTGATGCAGGGAAAAGCTTGTGTGAAGTGTTTGTGTTGTGAGGGAGGTCCTGAACCACATTAGTACAGGGTGGAAGAATAAGTTTCTGAACAATGGGCTTTACTGAAAGCACATAGAATGCTAAAATGTTGATTTTTAATTCAAGAGAAATTGTTCCTGACTAAACTTCCTAGTTCTGGTTCCACAGTCTAAACGGATGATGAGTTGTGCTGATAGTAGTATTTGAACCTGGGGTTTTCAGCAATAGGAACATCTCATACAGATCAGACTGGAAAGCATTTGGGTGAAATTTGGCCTTCTTGATATTAGAGGGACTTCTGCTTCTAATTTCACTGGACCAGGGAATTTACTCCAGTCTCACAGTTGAAGTCAGTAGTAGACTTTGGACACTTATGTACACTACTGACTAAAATTAAATGCTGCTGTTATGCCAGTGTTGCAGATACAAGGTGTAGAAAATCTATTTAGTCTACTAGGTTAGACAAGGTAAGTCATTGGTAAGTAAAGAAAACTATTTAATAGAGAACTTTAATCTTCATTGCTAAAATTAGTTTACATTTGGTTTCCCACACTTTAAAAAAATACATATTTAAAAAAATAGAGACGTGTGTGTGAAACTTTCCATTGGCTGAGTGAGAATCAGTGCAAGCATGAGTGTATATCCACATGTATATAAAAGGAACAGGAGGGATAGCCTTGACAAGAGATTAAAATAAAAGGATTGAAATGCCATTACATATAAACAAACACAAATTCATGGATTCAAATTATATTTGACTGTGTGAATGATAATGACTGCAGTGTTTATTTCTGTTGCCTAGGAAAGCTGCATATGTTTGCAATATTGACATTGGAATTTTAAATTCATCTGTTGTGTTCTGCTGTTCCATTTTGTAACTGATGAAGGGATGTATCTTTGAGACAAAATCTTCTCCTGGCAGAACTTGCAGTTGGTTATTATTTAGCATTTGCAGAACTTCAGACTTGGAGCAGGGGTGGCTGTTTTTTGGTTGTTGCTCCTGTGAGCAAGTGGGGACCAGTGTGGCTGTTGCCCAGACTGTGCCAACTGAGAGGAGTAGACAGAAGCGGGAAGTGGAATTTGTGTCTCTTGGACACCAAAGTATCCTATAGCTCCACACCATCCGCCATAAATGGGAATGTGGAAATCACCTATATGCAAAAGATCCACCAAGGCTTCTCACAGGAGTAAAATTCACCCTGAAGTAGTGTGTTGTTCAGCTGTAGATCTACAGGTATTTCACTGAGCTGTAGTGAATTTAGCCTTTCTCTGAAGGCAAGAATACATTATAGCCCTGTTGCAGATAGATTAATTATTATTTAGAGGGGTAATTGTTCTCTAGCTTGTCACAGTTCATAGCAAAGGAAACCCTGAATTTGATTCTAAGAATCCTTACTCCCAATATTTGTTTCTATCTAATATATATTTGTTGTTCTGGCTTTCACACTGGAGTAAAAGTACTTTTTTCCTTTAGCTACCTACCAGGCCGAATATTGCTGAGCATGTACTGCATGTACACAGCTTCAGAGTCTTTCCAGTGGCCAGAACTGCTCGAGCTCCATGGGCACACTGTGCTTTTTTCATTCAGGACACTTGGCTTGTCTATAAGCACCAACCATTTTAAACAAAAGTCTCTGAGGGAAAGAAAAACCAAACTCGCAATGTTTTCAAATACAGTCAAGTGTCCATTTACCCCAGACAGCTCTACCAAGAAATGAAGTCCTGATGAAATGACTTATTCTTTCTCTAAGCACTGACAATGTGGTGTATGAATGTCTTTGTAGACTTGTGTCTGTGTTATATACCAGGACAAAGGGGCTTGGTCCAAAGACACGGGAACTTGGGAGCTGGATGGCCTGTGGCCTGTAGCTCTGACTTCTTGCAGCTCTGGAGCAGGAGCTGTCTATGAAATAAAGCATCCTACCATAGCATAGCATGGAATTAGTTTCTTCCAGATGTTCACCAGAGCACAAGGAAGAGCTGACATGACACAGTCAAGGAAAGGAAGATGGCTGGTTCTTGTGTACACTTTCTAGATTCGTTATATCAGTCAGAGTGATACACAGAGCTTCTTTTTAGCAGATATCAGTGTTCCTAAACAGATCCAGATGACCACAGAGGGTTTACTCTTTGAAGGAAGGCAGTACTTCAGCACCAGCAGCTGCGAGGCATTATGTTTTCAAAGATATTCAAAATCATGTGTGGTCCCTAAGAATTTATAGCACAGCTTCCCTGGAGGTCAATTTTGATACCACCCCCTATCAGACTGACAGATGGGGCTGTAGAAATACCTACCTTGAAGGCATCTCTTCTGCAGAAAGTATGTCAGTCTTACCTGCTGTTATATAAATGACCTCCATTCCCAGAGCAAGTGTCACAGTGGTTAGGAACATATTGTTTTGAAAATAGTATCTTCAGATACTGTCGTGCCCCTTCTGCAGAACAGTATCATCTGTAACTTCCCATCTGGTTCCTAATTTTGTCTCCTAAGCTGTCAGCACGCCAGATCTGCACTTCTGCATGAATCTTGGTCCCATCAGCACTGGAACTAAAAATACAAATATCAAAGTGGCAATTTGTACTGAAAACCCAAACTATACAGATATACAGAAGTTCTTTCTTGAATGTTCTGCTACTGGAGCATCTCTTTTAGGGTGAAAATATTCATACCAGTAATTGTTGGAATGGACACAAACCTCATCATGAAGCTTCAATATACCATATGTACATTATGCTCCCTGCCTGGCTAGGTTTCTCTGAACCAGGGGAATCCATCCCTGACTTTTAATGCACGGAAAGTGTAAGATACTATGAGCAAGATGTGGTGGCAGTAGAGACCTACTTTTAAAGTTCAGAGCTAAGCTGGGATTTAAGCTATGTGAGATCTGAAGTACCTCTGCAAGCAGTTAAGTGCCAGTTCTGGAGTCATTGTGGAGAGAGCTGGAAGGCTGGTCCTCGGCCCAGGGGTTCTGGGAAGCACGAGGATGTGGCTGCTTGGACACATCTTCCTCCTTGTTTAGTGACCAGTCTTTGGTTCAGTCATATGTGCTTCTCTTGTACTCCCAGTTTCCCAACACTTTCCCTCCATCCCACTCCCCTGTAGTTGGCAATACTGGGAGGAAGCTGGAGCTGCTCTCTGTCCTTGTGAACCTCTGTTTATAGGCAGCAGTGAAAGGAGACCTGCTATTAGGCAGAAAAGAAAAAGCCAAGAGGACAAAAGGAGAACATCTGGAACCCTTCCAGCCATAGCTGTAAGCCAGGCTGAAAATATACCTGGGGAAAGTGACAGAGGAGGAAGTCTGCTCAGCAAGACTCTTAAAGCTCTCTGGAGAGAAGTAGTTATTGGAAAGCAGAGACACACGGAATAACTGAGCGCTGCTCCTGTTGTCAGGAAGAGCGATGGCTGCCCCTGAGATCTACCTGCAAGAACTGCTGTGTGTGCTTGCAGGAGTGTGGATGAAAGCTCAAAGTCACCGAATGACTCCAGTGCATCAGATTTGGTCTCAGTAATTTACTGATTGCTGCCTTCAGAAACACTAGTTCTGTTGTTTTAAAACAACAACAAAGAAACCTACCACTGAGGAGTATCTTTTGACAGTTACTTGAGAGAGGCTCTGCAGATTAGGATTTATCCAAATCTGTTACATGAGCAACACTGTGATGTTTCATTAAAAAGCAAAATAAAATTAATTTGATTAATTTCTTTTATTTGGGTAATTAATGAAAAAACATTTCACTTTTTTGGGGGAGGCTGATGTGAACATCACAATGTACATTTTCAGTGTTATAGCTATTGCAAAGCACTGAGCAGGATAACAGCTGCCAGGTCCAGGGGCTGTAAGGATTGCTGTCAGGATTTACGAGGACTGTATAGTGTACTTTGTGGTAGGGAGGTCTAGGGGGTTTTGAAAGGCTGTCACTCAATTCAGTAAAAATGCACGAATGATTTGATGTCCTAAGAATACTTTTAATGTGATTAATTTTAAGTTTACTAGAGCTTCTTAGGAGAATACAAACCTTAAATATTATGGCACATTTAGAGATTCACCAATTTAATTTTCTAACTTTTTAAAAAAAAATAAAATGGGCTCAGATTGTTTTTGGTTTTGCATACAACACCACTACTTTTATCTCAGGAAGAAACTTCTTTCTCACACTAATTTATATTGGTGAAATGGAAAACAGGTTAGTATTTATGTCCAACCATGTGTGAAATTAGTATCCTACAAGTGCACTGAAATGAATGCTTGTGGTAATAAAGTAGTAGTCACTGTTTAATTTTAATGCATGCTTCACTTTAAAATTGGTTTTCTGAATAGCTACTATGTACATTTGCATTCTTCCCCAAACACTTCAATATTTAATACTTCCTTTTTCTGGTATAGTTCTGTAACTGTTTCTGCACCGGGCAGGACTTGCCTGGGAGGTTGGAGCTTGGAGTTTGGAGCTTGGAGTTTAGGACCTCCTAAAATAAGTACTGCTCAGTATTGCTAACAATCTAGCAAAATTTTGGGATCAGGATTAAATGTTTGCAGGAAACTTAGAATAAAATGTTCCAGCTTAACAGTGCTTAAGACTGATGTTCTTTTTGTACATGAAAGTACAGCATAGACTTGGCCAACACAAGCTTCTCTTTTCAAGTCTGCTGTAGCAAACAGAGCCTGGCTGAGGGATACTGCCTTTGTGATTAGTTTTATTTATTTATTTCATTAGTTAATAGAATCTGATACATTAGCACTTATTAGCAACTTATTTAATGAATGTATCCAAATGTATCCAGGGAAAAAGGATTTTCAGTCACTATTGGCTCGTCCAGATTCATGTCTGTAAACTCACCTAAGAATGGTATCATCTGTGCATCAGCTGTTCTGCTTGCTGCTGATTCAGTTTAACTTCTACGGCCAGAGTGGCAAAGGCAGTTCTGAAACTTATGGAAGAGATGCATTTGCCTGTGTGCTGATGCTGACAACCTCTGCACTGCCACAGTGACAAAAACCCTCTCTATTTTTAAAATTATGATGCTAATTTCTATCACTTTCTTCTAGGTGGGGTGATGTTTCTGCAGAGGAGTGATTATTGCTCAGCATTCTGTCCAAGTTTGGGGAAATCGGAATTTATGTCCACTCTGAAAGCAGGAGACTGATGGCAACTGGGTAGGCATTCCCACTCCAGCTGTGATCCAGAGGGGAGGATAACAGGGATGGTGCTGGGACAAGGGCTTTGTCACAGTGTTAGAGCTTGCTCCATGCCTGCCCATACAGCTGGTCCACATCTGAGCAAAGGGTAGAGCTAAGCCACGTGTGGAAATGTGTATGTGGATGCTGCAAAGCCAACCTTGATGTGCTTGTCTTGTCTGCTGATCCAGATATTACCTTTGGCATATATGTGGGCATTTCAGTCTAAGCATATGAAACATGTCTTCTACCCTCCTCCATCCTGCCCTGGGAAGCTTCTTGGAACACCCTGTTTCTGGGGGCTTGCAGCTTTTCCCTTGCAGCATTCCTTATAGTCTAGAATATGGATGGAAACTTCCACCCCCTTGTGCCTGGTCCCATTTAAGAGCACAGTAATCTCAAGTCTAATACCTAAACATAGGCCTGAACAGGTCTCAGGGTGTGAGAAATTCTTCTCACATAGCCCAGAATGTAGCTGTGAATAACTTATTAACAAGGCAGCCTTATGTGCTTTTAATACTTACATTTTCCTGTTCTGCTATCCAGGTTTCCTCAATGCCACCTATTAACACTCTCTGTGCAGACGTTGCTGTGTCACTGCGTGGGAGGCGCTTTCTGCACAAGTACCATTCTGTGCAGTCCCTTGCAGACTGCAGCTCATCTGCTGAGCCTGGCAGGGTGGGTTTTCTCCCTGTCCCTTGTGAATGACAACCCTTGGCCCATGAGCTGTGTTTTGGAACACTGCACTCCTGACCCTTTGTGCAGGACACCTACGTTGTACGTGTTTGCTTGGAGTGCTGTTCTGTTTCCAGTAGTGCAACTGTCCTAGAGCCTTCAAATACATTTCTTCTATCTTGGATCTGCTGTCTCCGAAAGATGAATTTTGCTGATTTCTTGTTCAGATTCTTTTCCCTCCTCCCATCCCACAGCTTGCAAGATCATGAGGTTTAGCTAAAAAATGTTTCATCTCAGATGCCACCTTTTGCCGTCCCACTGGAAAACTTGTCTGTAGCAGAGGCCTTAAATCAAAAGCCTGTGTGACAGTTTCTGATCTTTGAGCAGCTTCAGGGGCTGTCAACAAGAAAAACATTCGTGCCTAGTTAAACTAAGTTTTTTGTATGGACTTAGGTATTTGTCAAATAGAGACATGCAAAAGATTAAAAGCAGTGTCTGTCAGTGAAACTAGTGTATTTTGGCTTATGTAATTCTTCAGGGGGGTTTTTTGTTGTTGTTTTGCTTTTCAAGGAAACTGTGGGCGCCTTCAGCATTATATCTAAAAAGTGAATTATACATTGCAGAAAGTATTTCATTCTATATTTAACAGCTCTTCTTTGAACAACAATAACTGTAAACTCATTGCCGGGACTTGAACTGAAGTCATGGTGGTTCCTAGTTGTTAATGATATTTTACTGTGACAGCCCTGTTCTGCTTTGCAGTGTTAATAAAAGTAGTAGCTCACTCAATGTCTGGGTTTGCACTAAAATTTACTGATATTGGACTGTGGTACTCCCTGTCCTGCACTGCCATGGTGTGTGCATGTGCATATGAGAGGTGTGTGCAAAATGTGACAGCAGGACTGTTGCTTCAATGATAATTCCATGAAAACAGTGACTATATTGTACAGGGTTTCCCTGGCCAGCAGACCTGCAAATAGAGAAGAACAAACTTGCTTGTCTTGTACAGCAGAGATGGAAAAGAAAAATGCATGGCTAAGTCTTGATAGACCTTAGTGAAATTTAATTTTAGAAAAATCTCCAAATGCTTTTATTCTTTCAAAAGTAGAAATTTCCATTTGTTTTAAATTATGAGAGATATAGGACCATTCTTGTTCTAATGAAGCTTTTCTGTGAAGAAAAAAAACCAATTTGTTTTCAGAGGATATTGGTATTTTATGTGGTTAAATATGAGTTTCTTAGCTGGTTTAATTATTAGCCAGGAATCTGTGTAGGGATGGCAGGTCAGCTAAAGGAACCACTCCCTCCCTCAGTATTTTCTAACACCTTTGATTGCAGGTTATGCAGACAAATGTGCTTTCTGTAGCCTGTGTGATTTCTACAACTGATGCTATAGGCCACACCTGCAGGATTCCTGATGAAATGGGAATATAAATTTATCCATCACTGACAACAGTAATTCCCCTTGGATGATGCTGAACCTTCTCTGCTTACAAGTAACTCCTGTCTAGCTTCTGAGGATGCTCCCAAATGCTTTAACTGTAAAACCCACCAGGTTGTACCAAATCCTGACTGAACTCAAAGTGCTTCATGAGGAAGCCACATTCTCCCCAGCTACCAAGGCTTTACTCACACTCCCAAATGAACATGTATGTAAGAGTCTGGGGGAGAATGAAGGTTAAGGGCTGAATCTGGGCTGAGCTAGTGAATATTCAGGGATGAGATTGAGATGGGATTCAAAATGGTGCAGCTTGCTTAAGCCAGGAAGATGGAAGGTTTTTTTGCGTTGTGCTGTGACTTGGCATAAAGGGGTGATGGGTCACTGAAGAAAGTCTGGTGCTTGAAAGACTGATTGTAATCAGGTTCTTGTACCTGTAGTAATGCCCCACTGCTGGCATGCCTGATACTGAGGTGGTCCTGGAATCCTGGTTGTCCTAAGGAGGTGAGCTCAGAGGCGGCACAGGGGTCTGCAATGAGCTTTGGCAGCCTGGACATAGCTTTTGTGTTGCTATTTTCTGCAGAGAGTTGTGAAATGACCCTTTTTATCCGTAGACATAAAACAAATGGATTCAGCTAAAACCAGTTTAACTTAGGCATGGGAAGTGGCACTACATCAGAGATTGGGAGGGAGGGAATAAGGCAACCAGAGGGGAACTAAATGTTAGATGGATCTCCATAGGACATTTGCTCGTATTTCTGAGTCCCTGGGCATGGCATATTCTGTTTCAATTCCAGCAGTAATCTGTATGGTCAGCAGATGTGACTGGGATCACTGTGCTTATCCTGCCTGGTCAATGCCACTTTGACAGTTAAGTTTCTGCAGGGAAATTTTCAGTCTTTTTATCAAGTGCAATATACATCCAAATCCAGCCTTCCTCTCTGTTCTATTGAAAAGAGATCAGGTGGAGAAAACCCATGCTCATCTGGCACCTAAAATAATCTGGGCTGAAAGAGGAAAGGTTCTGCCAGTCTCAGCTGCTAACATAACTATGGATTGAGATCTGATCCAAAGTGTCACTTACAAACAGTTGGCTCTGACACTCCTGCTAGTCAAAGTATTTTCTGTCTTGAGATGCACTAGACTGATATCTCGTTTGAAGTGCTCAGGTGAGTCCCTCTGTGGTAACCAGGTTCTTGGAGGTCTTTTGTCCTCAAGTCCCTTAAACATCAGTTTTTCAGTGACAAAGGAGTG
Source organism: Calyptomena viridis (assembly GCA_013390005.1). NCBI lineage: Eukaryota > Metazoa > Chordata > Aves > Passeriformes > Eurylaimidae > Calyptomena > Calyptomena viridis. The sequence continues at coordinate 237,659 of WEIV01028664.1, read as the reverse complement.
GTGATTGGACATTACCCCTACAGGATAATGATACTGAGGCCACAGGGATGTGCTGGCTAAAAAACTTCTGGTTTTGAGAGCACGGGATGGGATTTTGCAGCAAGGATGGATTGTCCAAGGGTAACAGAGCCAATAGTTGCTTTTTCTTTCTAATGGTAGAGGAAGCAAAGATGAACTGTGAGGTATGAGAGTAACACTCCTGTTTTACTAAGGTGGTTTTGAATAGGTGAAACAGCAACATTTCTCCTTAAGCAGGCTGCTCGTTTTAGAGCTGTTACATGGTTACAGAAGAACGAGGGGCTGGGTAGACTTCAAATAGGTGAAGAGGAGAAGAAAGGAAAGTGCCCAAATGGCAAACATCTGTCTTTCTGTCTATCTCTGCCTGTCTGTGCCTGAATTCTTGAGAGCTGGGGTCAGGGAAGAATACTTAACTCGCTGGCTAACAAAGTAGAAGCAAGTCTTCCTCACAGCACTCCTTTTGAGACACCACTTATTGTCTGAAATCAAAAATATTGGAGTTACAGCAGAGAAATCAAAATCACTTAGCCAGTTGAATCAGCGTCTGAGCTGGGACCAGGGTCTTGGCTTTTCAAACTCCTTTTTGGCTCTCTAGTCGCCTAGGTCTGTAAAGAATAAAATAGAAAGACATACGTGCAACAACATGCAGTTTCACTGATCGTTTCCAAAGCAATCGTGCCCCACAGCTCACGAACATAAAAAAACCCCCAAAAAACTCAACCCCACTATCAACCCCCAAAACAAGGAAGAATTTGTGTGTCCGTATAACCACAGCAGCGTTCACTTTCGCTGCCCGAGTACCTGCCCAGCTGACAGCCGAGCGCCGCGCTGCGCTGTGCCCCCGCGGCTGTTCCTCGGAGGGGAGCCATGGCACCGGTACAGCCCCGGGATGCACAGCGATACGACTGCGGAGAGCACAGCAGTAGGGAATAAAACAACCCTCCCGGCCCCCGCTGGGGCGTCCGTGCCCGCACCTGTGCCCGGCCCGCCCCGCCCGGAGC
>WEIV01028664.1:48747-236134 GCA_013390005.1 Calyptomena viridis | reverse complement strand
TGGCTGCCTGCCCTGCCCACCGCGCTCCAGCCGCTACCCCTGCCACCTCGGGTGGGCAGTGAGGGCAGAGCCGCCCCGCGCAGCGCTCGCCCGCAGCCTCGCCGCCGGCCGGTGATGCTGACCCCGCGGGGACCGGCTCACAAAGTATCCCAGGGCTGGATGAGAGTCCTGCGATTCACTCTCCCGCTTCAGAGGATGCTGAAGTGGAGCCAAAGTGAAGCTGGGCTACGGTAGAGCATGGTGTGGGGCCTTTGCTAATGAAACGGTGGTTAATTAAATTCTATGGGCAATAGGTACGTGCTGGGATCCCCAGTGTTTGTGAGGTGGTGTTTATGTTGGAGCCGCCAAGCGCAGTATCAGCATCTCAACTGAAGCAACTTGTGGTCTGCATGACACACCCCCTCTTTCCTCTCCTCCCCCCCATCAAAATCTTAAGAAGGTATTATAATCTTCTTGGTAGATTTTTAATTAAAAATTGTAAAGGATTAAATGCTTGTTTCGTAAGGGGATTGACCCTTTTAGGCTAGGACTGACACTTATTGCCACAGCTGTTTGTCAAGATTCTGCTTTTCAGCTGTTTTCCTCCTTCTACCTGCTCATTAGCTACACACAGTGCTTTGAGTTCCACTTACAAAAAAAGATTATGTAATCACCAAAACTTTAAAGAAGTAAAATCCTGAAGGCCTGCAGCAGCTCTCTGCTATGGTAGACTGCACCCCATTTGTGTGAAAACCCTTTGATCTAGAGGATAAGTATAATAAGGTCTGGCTGTGTGTGTCTTGTGATCCACAAGTCATTAAGCCATAGGATATTTGCCTGTTGATAGCCTACCTGGTTACGAGCTAATTTCCTAAGTCTCAACAATGACAGTTTTGTTAGGAAAAAAACCCCCAACAAACCAAACCCAATTTTCTATTTAAAGGGAACCTATTAATTAAGGTTCTCCCCCACCTTTTTGCTTTCTCCCCTCCTTCACCCCAAGCTGAATCATTTCTCTGTGACACTGCCTTCTCAACAAAAGCAGATTAGCAAAATTGAATTTGGAGGGAGTCAAATCTATCTAATTTATATGAAGAAAAGTATTCCTAAATGAGGGAAAAGCAGAGGGAGAAATTTCTCCCAATCTGCCTCCTTCACCTGAAATTTCACCTGTAGATCCATGAATACATTTGTCACTCGCATTATACATTTAACCTGGAGATTTCAGAGAGTATCGTGATACTTCTGCTTCTTGAGGAAACAAAATCACAGAAATCTGAGCTTGAAAGAGGTGCCTAGGCCACATCCTTGCACTGGAACATGTATGCATAGGCCACTCTGATGGTTGTCTCATTTACCTTAAGCTTCATCAAGGTTCGTCAAAGACCATGGCAAAATACTTGTTTCTACACTATTATGTAGCATCTTGTGTCCAAAAAGACAATATGGAAAAAAAAGCCAGAACTATTAGTAATTAATTTTGATTGTCATCTGTTAGAATGGCCAGGCAACATCACTGAGAAATGGGGGAAGCATGAGAGCAGGCGTGACTTGTGTGAAATGATACTGTTGGTTCTCTGCATTGTTTGACCCCCTTCCCTTCTGGGTTTTGTGTGCTGCTGTTTGTGCCTGTCTGAAGTTGGGTTAGTGGAGAGCAGAGAGAACAGCTGATGTGGGGCCTGGGAGAACAGCTGTAGCCAGGACACAACTGACTCTCCCACACCTCTCAGGCTGGCAATAGCAATCCTGTCTGAGTAAGGACGGTGAGATGGGATCTGATTTGTAAGAGCTGCAGAGTCCTGGGTTATCTTAGCATCCTTTCTTGCTTGATACTGTCTTTTTTCTTTAATTCTTTGTCCCGACTTGTATTCTGGGTCTGTAAAACATAACCATTGTCTTACGTGCCTTTGTATGGTCACATGAAATAAAAAATGAATCTATGTGGTTTAAGTATTAACTGCTCTAACAGCACATTCATATACTAAACAGCCTAAACTCTTCCCGAATTCGCAGCTACCACATGGAAAAGCATGAACTCATTATTCTCCGTGAAAAAAGCAAGCGTCCAAGTAACTAATATCTCTCTGAGAGGCTTTTAGCAACCGGCTGGGCTTTGCACTGAGCCGGTAGGATCGATAGGCTGCTCCCTGGTACCGGCAGAGGAGGCTGATGCTGGGAGTGGCGCCTCACTCAGAACAGCTCCCCCAGCAGCACCCAAACATTCGCGGAACCAGTCCCTTCTCAGCGCTGGTGACTGAGATACTCGCTTTCTGAGCTGTATCTGGAGACTCGAATTGAAAAAATTAACACCATGTCATAAAGGAAGATCTGTTCTGATGCTTACACTGATGAGAGCCAGGAATGACTTTTAAGAGAAGGGTGGATTTAACACCTGTGTGGTTGATGCTGGCAGTCAGTTAAAACCTCTCTGGAGAAAGGCAGGGCTGTGACTATTCTAATTTTCACCATCAGATATATGCAGAAAGGAATTAAAGAATTTTTTTATAGAATCAATCACATGTAATTGGGATAAAAATTAACAGTTGGGGGACTTGAAGGGCAGAAATTACTATTACAGTCTCCAGCTCTGATTTCTAGGATAACACTGGCTGCTGAATTCTAGCAGTAATTTCTGTGTGATGTCTGTCGCTTCTGTTTGAGCTCGTGTTTCCGTAAGAAACAGAATCTCTGCCTAGGTATGCTTTGTTAAGTTTCTTATGTCTATTTTGGTGACAGATAAAATATGAGCAAGTTCTCTGGAACTCTCAGTAGTCTATATTAAATGTGTACTGAGACTTTTATATTTCATAGACCAGAATCCAAATACTTATTGTTTCAAACATTAAGTAAATCACTTTGCAAAGTGTACAAATAACAGATATCCTTTAGATACGGACACAGAGGGAACATTCTTGCTTCCTGCCTTAAGCGGCTGTAATTTCTGCAGTGTGTTTTGGAAACAGAGGTGAAACACATAAGGAAATCCTTTTCCAAAATTTTAAATATTTATAGAGGTCAGTGACAGAACAATTTAGCAAACTACCAATTACTAGCAAAAGTAATCATCAATATTTCTTATCCACTAGCAGGCACAGTTTTATTTTCTAATTTATTTTTCTGGCACATAAGTATTACATTGATTATGTCTGATATGAAGATGCTGACTTTGTCATTGATACTTCCTGTGTGTGAGTTGAAAATTGATGTTGTTCCATCTCCTTTGAATGCAATGAATTATTCTGTTTGCTTTCTGCTTTTCAGCTGGTTATACTTCTAGCATTGTTCATTTGTGCATGAGTGACTGGCACTTTTGCTATTAAATAACTTTAAAATGATTGGCAGTGGCCAGGCTGTTTGATCAATAGATGTGCTTGAAATGATGTCTGCAGAGAAGTGCTCCTCGAGGTTGATGGACTCAAGTGTCTCCTCGTAGAGCAGGTAAATTGATTCAGTCGAGTTGTCACTGGGGGTGAGTGTTTGTGTGATGCTTGGCTTCCTCACCTTGAGACTTTATAATTCATAAGGCCTGGCCTGGCAATGTGTGCTGATACAGGAGCCTCTGTTGCAGAAAAGACTGTCAGGTCTTTCCTACCACTTGGAAAGCTCTTATGTTCTTTGAGGTGATGCTGTTAATTAAAATCTGTACCACACTCTGGAGGCTTTGACCTCTGACCCTGTCAAGAATATGGGTTTGTTGTTTTCTTTATTGTCTAAAGTAGGTCTTTATTTTTTCATCTGATTGACGTGGGGGAGGAGGACAGTTATCTCACTACTGGGGAGACCCAGATTCTCCAAAGCCCCTGTCACTGGATTCCCCAGTGCGTGGGGAAGGCTGTGTGGTGCTCTCCTGCTGTTGTCCCATCTCCTCCACCCCAGGACTCTCTGAGGCAGCTCTACAAGTCTGGGAATTTACAGAGAGACATTGCAAAGGACATATAGGTGAATCAAGAGGTCTTGGTGAGAATGACTGTTCTCTTCCCCCTCTCACCATGAAGTTGCTGCTCAGAAATGGGGCAGAACCTCCTGGTTTGTTGGTCTTGTGACAAAAGAGAAGGATCCCTTTTTTGTCTGATGCTGGAATGGAGCAATTTAAATGAGCGATTTATGTTCAGAAAAGCATTTCTTTCCCATACTACTTCCTTCCTCCCCACTAAGAAGTACATACAGGGCAACAGGGATGACATCCGATAGTTATTTACAATGTGTTTATTCTGGAGGAGATTGCATTTTGTTGTAGGCCAGGAGGAAGAAACTTACTCTGTTTGATATTAATTCAATTAATATTGAACAGAATCATTTTCAGAGGAAGAGACCTTTCACACCCAGCTTCTGTTCAGAGCTCGTATGTACTGAAATTCAAAATCCTTGATTTCCAGGACAGGGTGAGATAGGGAACACAAGCCTGTAGCATAGACATTAGTAAAGTGCACAGGCAGTGCAATAAGGCTTGGTACAGCACCTACAGAAGTTGGTGGTGGGAACTTCTTGGCTATGCTCTGTTTTGGGGTTGAAATTCTGAAAGAAAAGGTGCAATCCTGAAGTCATCAAAAAGGAGCAACCCTCCTAGTGCTTGTGTAAACCATTTTGCATGTGGCCTTATGTGGCCATGAGTGTTTTGGGATGATAAGTGGCTTGGATACAAACAAGTACCAAACCTGGCTGGGTGGATACAACTATTGCTACCACCTGCCTCCCATACTGTATTTTTTCAAGTCCCATTATAATAACCTGCAGGGCAAAAATGAGGTTTTAAAAATGTGAGCACCTTTGGTGGGTTTGGTGGGTTTTCTTGGGTGCAATTTCCAAGCACACTCCCATGTTAAGGGCCTGTTGAGGAGTCCTCTGGCTGGACAGGTGCTCTGGGCCTCTTGAAAGCTGGGAATGAAGTATTCTGTTTTTTCAGCTGCTGTGACCTTGTGGTCTTTAAGAAGGTTTATTATGGATGTATAGAAGCTTTATTGCTCCATGGTGACATGTACCATACAGTACCCAGTGGTATTTTAAGTACTTCATAGTTACATCAAAGAAAATACTTATGGAGTATTAGGCCTTATAAACCCATAGTGCTGTGCCTTTTATGGCTGGAACTTAAAGTCATGAAACGACTTAAGAGGTATTTGTGCTTTTGTTTGATTTGGACTGGTGTCGTGCTTTTAATATTTCTTTGGATAAACAACTCCTGTTTTACAGCCTTGCATGGCTCATGCACCCTGGGTTTAACTGAGGGGACTCTGCCACTTGGGGAATTTTGCCTAGAGAATCTGGCAGGAATAACAGTGAATATCACAATATACATTTTGCAAAGGAAAACTGGATACGAAAAGTCAAATATGATTGTCTGAATGGAGAACCTTAAAGTGTAAAAGAAAGAAGTCATAATATTTTGAATTATTTCTTTCCCGCTTGGTTCTGGGATGGATTGTGTTACTGTTGTACAGATCCAGAGAACTTCAGAGGAATTGTTTGGGAGTTTTCACAGATGTAACTAAAAACAGAACTTGGCCCAGGCACCACAATGCCAATCGTAAATCTAGATTTAAGTCACTCACCTGCTTAATGTGTGGACTGCAGTGTGTTGAAATGGGATTTATAGTGTTTTGTGCTAAGAACGGAGTAACATTTCAGCAAAATACTCAAGTTTTCATGATGTATTTCAGATTTGCTTCAGAATGAGCCCAGTGTTTGAATACAGGGCAAAGACTTTCCTCTGTTGTAAGTCATTGCGAAGGTCGGTAAACAATGTAGTTGCTGTAGATTCATGTTAGTTTCAGTTGTTTTTCATTTATTTTATTTTTAACTATTCAATGCAGGTTCAAAGTGGTATATTGAAACTATGCATGTGCAGTGCTGGAGTGTGAAATCCCATTTAAAACATTTGTTGAAGTTCAAATAATTTTTGTTTCCTAATCAAGGGATTAGAAGATAATTCTGTTTCTACTTTTAAATATAAACATAAATATTCATTTTGTTTGCTCATTTTTGTTAACTAGTGCCTAGAATATATTGTGATTTATTGGGGCTCTTTGTGTCTTGTCAACGTGTGGCTTTGCTACTAAAATCTAGGACTATTTTCTGTTTCATTCAAATTACACAAAACTGAGAACATACAGGTACCTAGGTCTAATTTGTTGCACTTCCACTTCAAGGCAACAAATTGCCTTTAAAACTAAAAATGAAATTCCTTTTTTAGTAACCTTAATTATATGAACCAGCATTTCAGTTTCACTGATGGAACAAAACTACCATAATTAGGCAGTCTGTAGTTTTTAGTGTAAGGTCACATTATGCTTTGCTGAGAATAATAAGAGGAAATGATCTTCAATTTAACATCTCAGTGACTGGCAGACCAGCTGCTCTGGTAATTTCTTGTAGTGAAGTGGCCTTGGGAAAAAGGGTGAATGTATGTTGTTTGTGGGAGAAATTAAATTAGCCTCCTTGCATAATTAGTACCCATGTAGACAAGGTGGAGTTTTCAGGTTTTTAGAACACACTTTTTTGGCGGGGAGGACGAAGGGAGAGTTGTGCTGTGTGGAATGAGCTGTGCTGAAGTGGCAGAAGACATGCCTTACCTTTAAAATAATAAAAACAAAAGATTTTTAAGGAAAGATTTGACTCCAAGATGTTGCTCTCTGCTGGGGGATTGTGACCCCTTCTTTGCCAGGTGAGTGCTTGGTGAAGCAGTAAAGGCGGTAGGTCAGCTGTGCTCTGGTGCGACTGGGATAGAAACCGGGTAATTGGCCCGGGTTGGTTTGTTACCTGAAATCAGAACATCTATCTATCTATATATATATAAAAAGAGCTTTGTATAGGTTTCCCGGTAATATCGGTGCTGCTGGCATGGTTCCTGACTCCTGGAGCGTACCCTGGCAGTCCTGCTGTTTTAATGGCAACTGGCAGCCTACTTTGGGAGCAGCATCGTCGGCTGGAAACAATGGTGTCTGATGCTTGTTTGTCAGGCGGGACAATGGCCCCGCTGATGGGCTGTGGCGGAGGGGAGCGGGCTGCCTTTGTGTGGCAGTGCCGGCATGGCAGATGGCTAATTGGACATGATAAACCACGGGGGCAATGGGGGAGAAAAAGGAGATCTGCAGGGATTATCGGCTCGTATCCCCCACACTAGGTTAAAAAATGTATTTTAAAGATGTTATCAACTTTAGCGCTTGCCATGGATATATCATTCAGTAACAAAGAAGGAGGACACCCAAACTAAGGTCTTTCCTTAGCTCATGTGAAGGCCACTTTATTAACTGGGAGCAAATCTCATTACTGTATGGGAAGGTAGACAAACACATGGCCCCCAGAGACGCTGGCGTGGCACTTAGGAAAATTAGCAGTGCATATTTTTCACCAGTCTTGTAAGTGAATGTCAAACTGTTGTGCCAAACAGCATCCAAGCTGAAAACAAAGAGCTTTGCCAGTTGTGTTCTTTAGAGGTGCAAAGTTATGATCTATCATATCTTGTCTTGATATGAAGAGGTGCTCCTCAGTGTTGGAGCACTGGAAATTTAAGATGATTAACAAAGATGGAATTTATTTATTTAAATATATTTTATTAGTCTTTAATGGAGTATACTCTGTGAAGCCAAAACTTGAGACCCTTGGATAAACAAACCTTTGCTTATTTAAAACAACTTAGTGAAAAATGGAATTGAAGCCTCAGACTTGGTCCACAAAAATGATCAGAGGGGTTGGACACCTTATGAGGTGTCCTTAAGACCTCAAGGTCTTATGAGGAAAGGCTGAGAGAGCTTCTTCAGCCTGGAGAAGAGAAGGCTCCAGGGAGACCTTCTTGTGGTCTTTCAATATTTAAAAGGGACTTATAAGAAAGATGGGTAGGGCCTGTTGTGATAAGACAAGGGGTGATGTTTTTAACCTAAAAGAGAGTAGATTCAGAGGAGAGATAAGGAAGACATTTTTTATGATGTGGATGGTGAAACACCAGCACAGATTGCCCAAATAGGTGATAAATATCCTCATTCCTGTAAACATTCAAGGCCAGGTTGGACAGGGCTCTGAATAACTCGATCTCGTGGAAGATGTCCCCAGTCATGGCAGGGACCTTTAAATATCTCTTCCAATTCAAACAATTCGATGATTCTAAAGTACCCCAGTTAGTTTTTGCCATGAGTTGTGTAGACTTAGCTGTGCCCACAGCCTGGTAGCAGAAGTCAGAAGTTCATCCCACTGGATGAATTTTAATTCCTTTTTTGCTCCTCTCTCCCAGTCAAACAGCAGGAGAAAGCACACCACAACTTTGGGAGTAACTCCACAGAGGAGGTATGAGAAGTGAGGCTGAAAGGGGGGGTCACGGGCATTGGTGGCTGCTGCAGTGAGCTGCAGGCTTGGCTGGCTTTAATTCCCTCTTTTGTCAAATGGTATCAAGTGCCTAGAATACTTTGCTATTTTAGTGTCTCTCATAATAATAATGTTATGGCATATTACAGGTACGTTTAAATTGTAGTAAAAATAAATCTGCAAGAGGTTAAAAATAATAGCTAGCAAGAAATATGCAGTTCTCTGTGGAAGCAGATTTACTTTCTGTAGAAATATCTGGACTGTGTTTCTCTTCCACTGTTTACTACTGTCTTTTCCCACGGGACAAGTAGAGTGGAAACTCCAGATGAAAACTTTCAGCGGGTTGCCTTTGGTTTCAGCAGGCCCTTCAAGTGCTGTACCTGTCAGTCTGAGTAGCTTTTGAAGCTGGAGGTGCAGACTGTTTGAAGGACTGTGTGTGAATGCAATAAACCTTCCACTTGGGCTGTCTTCTTATGGGGTCTGCGATATTGTCATGTTATGATGGTTCTCTACCAGGGTTTATTATTTGTATTATAGTCTCAGTCACTAATTAGTTCCTTTTGAGGCACATGCTGTGTGAACACTGAACAAAAGGATGATCCCTACCACTGAGTGCTTATGATAAAAGCTGTCGAGTGGGTCGTGAATTCATTTAACCAAATACTCATATTTTGCTTTACGTTCTTTTTAAACATGTCCAAAGGACAAGCCAGAGGAGTTACAGAGTCTAACACTGGGTGTGGAGGAGAGGGAATGGCTGAGAATAAGGTACAAGCAGAAAAATAGGGAAGAAAGGAGAAGACTGTAGGGAAACCATGGAAGAATGCCACAAAGTTACCTCACAGAGCACTTCAGAACTGGAGGGCACTTGGCTGAGAAAGGGATCACAGCCTGCATCCTCCATGGAAGGGAAGCAGGTGATGTCAGTGTGGAAAAGGTCAGAAGCCAGAGGAAATCACAGAAATGAGACAATAAGAGGTTTGATGGGAGTTGTATCTTTTGGAATGGAAAGCTAAAAGCAGGTTTTCTGACATATTATAGAAAAAAAAAAAAAGGCAAGACTGGCAGGATACATAGCGAAAGGAGGGAACAGGCAAAGCCTGTGCATGTACCAGGGGACATGTACCAGGGAAGGCAGCCGTAGGAGGTACTGCAAAGCACAGGAAAAATAACAAGGGTTTCTCTTCTAGGAGATGTTCTGTAACATTGAAAACTGTTATTATCACACTGCAGTCTTTTAATAGAGATGCACCAAATGCCCCTCTTGCTTTGATGCTGCAAAGAGAAGGCATTTCCATATGAAGCAAAGACAGAGAACCATAATCCTTGGATGTTCTGCTTCACGTTTAATGACTGTTCACAGAAATATGTCATGAGGAGCCAACCTCTTTGGATCTGATTGTCACTCTGTTCACAGCAATTTAACTTTCCTGCTCTGCTTTTCTGTGCTGAGGCATAGAGTTCGGGAGTGATGTTAATTGAGTCAGTCTGAAGCATTCAGATAAATTTAGTCCAAAGGAGCAAGTCAGGCCTACCAGGTAAATAGTGATGTTCTTGTGAGCTTCGAGGACTTAGATATATGGTGTGTGAATCTCCTTTTAACAGCTTGCTCCTATTCAACTCAGTCCTGCTTGAAAGTTAGCTAACCTATTTAAGACTCCAGCTATCTCTTACAGGTGCCTGTTAGTCTGTAATCTGTCAAATGCTTCAGGTTATTTATCAAATCCCTAATGAGATGGTCTTGAACTATTTGAGGCCAGGAGAAAGTTTTTAACACTGTCTTGGTGTAAAATGTCTCTGATACTAAAATTGAACAGAGGGGAAACCCTGTTGGTTGGATGAGTTTAGATCTATTGAAACTGATGTATGAAGTAATGGAAGTTTGTAAGAATGACACTTTGCAACATGTAAACCCATATCTTGTGAAAAGATTGATTTTTTTTTTAAAAAGCTGATTGTCTTCATCACTGAGCTGTGCAGTAAGGTGTAACTGGCAGCTTGGGCCTGGTTGCTGTGATTGGGATTGATTCCAGTGTTTGTTCCAGCTTCAACTCCATCATGGTATTTCAGCCTGGGAGCCTTATGATGCTCATTTACAATAGTCCAAAACCAGTGACTGTCAGGTTCTTACTCGGGTAGTCAAAGGACCAGTCTCTACAGCACCCACCTCCAAAATCAAGAAGTGCTCAAGATGTGCAGAATGAACAATAATTTGTTCACTTGACTCGGCTGTCCTCAGCTCCCTTTGGTGTGCAGTAGTAATGGAGATAACAGTAGTTAGAAATAATACACAGAATTAGTACAACATTTCAGAACACTTTATTTAAATGTCATAGTCTTTATGTAGAATAGGGAGATCTCATCTATAAAAAGGGATAATCAGGCACAAAGCTGTAGTAAGTGGTTTTCTTGAGGTTGTATGGACTTTGTGAACATGTTCTTGAAAAACCCATGTCCTGGTGGTGGAGCAAACCCTGACAAAGCACTGCATGGCTTTACCTTCTGTTTCCAGGACACAGGCCAGGAAGAGCAAACCAATCCTTTACTGTGGGATTGTTAAAAGTCATGGCTGAAGTGACAAGTGAAATCAGAGAGATGTGCAAACTCTCGACTCTTCTTAAGCCACTTGATATGGGTGCCTATATATGGATGCAGGTGACCTACTTCAGACAGGTTGTACATCTTGGCCTTAGTCCTGGAAATGAGATTAACACACCTTGTCTTTGTCCACACCAAGAAGTCAAATGGTCTTAAGATTTTTATTACACTGACCCTATTTTTAAATATGTGTAGGTCAGAGCCACAGCTGGTATAAAAAGTGGCCTGATGCCAGTGACAGCAGAGGAGCTACAGTAATTTATAGAGGCAGAAATTTTGGCCTGTGTTTGGCTGACAGACTCATGTGGGGGTGGGGCCAAAGAAGACTGGTAGCAGAGTAAGGATATTTCCAATTTAATGTGATTTTGCTCATCACTGTGGTACCCACATGCTGACAAAATGAGACACTTGGGCTCTGGGTCTGTTCTGCTCACTATTTGGTAAGGTCCCCTGTGCCTTTTTTGTAATGAGTGTGCTGCTGTGAAATTTAAATCTATTAAATGCTAAATGTGAGAGAGATTTAATGACATGCTATTAAAAAGTTCCACCTACCTAAGAATGCTTTGCTTTCCAGACCAGGTTTGCTAATATATTCCATATTTCACAGAGGTCTCTCCATGAAGGGAATGCTGTCAGGAGCCATTTACATCTCTGATCCTGCTTTGTTGTCATTTACAAGTGCCAGATTCCCTTTTGCTGCAGAGCCAACCATTCTGCCATGAAGTTTCTGCTGTGGATGTAGTTACTTGGGGCATGGGAAGGTACCTCCTGACTGGTTCCATACAGCCGAGTTTAATAGAGCTATAACCATAGTATATGATTTCCTTTTCTTGGTCTCATTTTTCCTCATACTTTTTCCTCTTGGAATATATCTAGTGAGTGTAAAATCTGTGCATTGCTATTCCAAATGGGGCTGCTGGCTTAATGTGGTGTTGTCCAGGGTAGAATTAATACCTGTGGCCTGCTGAAGAGCACTGAGTGCACACACTGCCGTGTTTACCAGTAACTCTCCCCATGTAGCATGTGAATGAGACAGCTGTGAAGAGTTCTAATTAGGTGCTACTCCAAAGAGTAATTTTCACACTGACAAGAAACAGAAAGTCACGTTGCATCTTCCTTTGGGAATATACAGACAAAGGAAAATTTCCTCTTTGGAAGTTATCTTTAGAGACAGAAGCTGTGGGAGGTATAGTACAGTCAGTGATCACCAGTCTGAGGACTGCAGAGATTTGTGTGGCAGCTCTCTTCCCCCTGCAAATGCCTGTGGCAGGTTGACCTGGGCTGGTGCCCATCAAGCCACTCTATCAGTCCACTCCTCAGCAGTCCAGGGGGAAGAAAATAAGATGGAAAAAAGTCCTCGTGGATTAAGGTAAAGACAGCTTAATTAAGAAAAAGCAAAGGTTGCATGCAGAAGCAAAGGTAAACCAAATATTTAAATCTCTACTTCCCATCAGCAGGCAATGTACAACCATTTCCCAGGACACAGGGCTTCAGTATGCATAGCAGTTGCTCCAGAAGATAAGCATCATAAATAACAAATGACCCCACTCCTGTCTCCTTTCTCGTAGATTTTATTGCTGAGCAGACATTGTATGGTGTGGAATATCCCTTCGGTTCATTTGTGTCAGCTGCCTTGGCTATGACCCTTTCCAAGACCTTGCCCACCCCGAGCCTACTGGTGAGGGAGGAAATGTTGCAGAGGCAGAGTTGGTGCTGTGAGCGCTGCTCAGCAGTAGCCAAAACACTGGTTTGTTATCAATACTTTTCTAATTACCAGTACAAAGCACAGCACCATGGGGGCTGCTATGAGCCAGTGTGTGCCCAGGTGGCCAAGAAGGCCAGTGGCATCCTGGCTTGTGTCAGAAATAGCGTGGCCAGCAGGACCAGTGCAGTGCCCTGAACTGGGCACTGGTGAGTCACCTTAAAGCCTGTGTTCAGTTTTGGACCCCTCACAACACGAAAGACATTGGGGTGCCAGAGAATGTCCAGAGAAAGGCAATGGAGCTGGGGAAGGGTCTGACGGGGAGCAGCTGAGGGTGCTTAGCCTAGAGGAGAGGAGGCTCAGAGAGGACCTTATTGCTCTCTACCATTACCTGACAGGAGGTTGTAGCAAGGTGAGGGTAGGACTCTTCTCCCAGGGTGAGAGGAAATAGCCTCAAGTTGCACCAGGGAAAGATTTGATTAGATATTAGGAAAAATTTCTTCACCGAAAGGGTAGGAACAGGCTGCCCAGGGAAGTGGTGGAGTCACCATTCCTGGAGGGATTTAAAAGATGTGTGGCTATGGCACTTGAGGACATGATTTTGTGGTGAACATGTTGGTGGTGCTAGATTGATGGTTGGAATTTATGATCTTAGAAGTCTTTTCCAACCTTCATAATTCCTTGATTCCTTGATGGGGAAAATTAACTCCATCTCGGTGAGATCCAGCACAATTCCACTGCCTCTCCATTGTTCCTTTGGTTCACACCACAGCCCTTACTTTTTACCGGCTGCAGCTCTCCAGCAAAGTCTTCCTTTGGCTCGTGTATACCTGGAAGATTTAAAAAGTAGCAAACCCATTCCCTGACTTTTTTCTAGATGTTCCCAATCCAAATGGGGCCTCCAACTTGTACTGAATGAGAAAGTGCTCTAGAGAGAGTCTGTTCATCCTTTTCCTCCAGTCCTGCTCTTGGGATGCACTGTCACCTCTATTTGGACACAAAGTAGTTTAATGCCAAATGGTCAAGACAGAAACTTTATATGAATTAAACTGAAAATTTTGAAACTAATAGGATAGAGTAGAGGGCAGACTAAAGGTGCCTAACTAGCAATGTCCACAGGCAAACAAAGCAGGACTAGAAGCTCTTTTTTTTATCTGACATTCAGCTACATTAACAGCTGCAGCTAATGACTTCTGAAGGGATCTCCTCTCCTGGCTCCCTTTTTACTCTTCCAATCTATGTACGTGTTTTCCCTGAGAGCTGTTCCAGGAACTGCATTAAAACCTCCCTGGTCACTACTTTTCCTTTTGGTGTGTGAACACTGTGCAAACAGTGGCTCAGGCAGGAGCCTGAAGCAGTTTGGTTTCAGAGGAAACCAACTGCAGCAATCTATTTTTAAAAGGTTATTTTGATGAATTGGATTTTACGACCTGGTTTGAACTGGTGTTGAGCACTCATGTGTTATGCTGCTGCAGCCTGGACCCACAGGAGTGTCACTGTGTGCTGTTTTGCCATTGCAATCCTGTCTGCTTTCTGTATCAGACAGTAACAAATTATTCTTTCCATTCTCAATCCTGCTTGTCCTGTGTGTCAGTAGGGGAAAGCTGCAGATCTTTTGCTGAGGAAAGTAAAACCATTCTTGTTACATTGCAGTTCCTTGGGTGTCCTGTTTCCCTTCAAGCAGTGGGATTCTGGAGTTTGGGCTGTCATCTTTTATGAAACCCTCTTATGTTTATATTGTCTGCCTTTAAAAAATTATTTAATCCTCCATGACCAAAGAGTTTATGCAAGAGTTTACATAAAATTCATCCTTAACTTTACTATAGACTTACAAATATAGGTACTATATTAAGTCCTTAAAACACCAAACACCCAAACCTCTCAACTACAGTAAACAAAACTTGATCAACCTTGATCCAGACAGCCACAGGCTCTTGCAGTATCAGTCCCTGATGCCTTGTCTGGACAGATCCTTGCACAGCTCCTCTTAACATCAGTGGCATGGGAGCTTTACAGTGGGATTTTGGCGGGCACCAGCCTGGGCTTGTATTGCCTTGTAGGAGGCATTCAGCATGTAGGAGTGAATATCAACCTTGTATTCAGTCTCTTGAAACTGTCTCAATATTTCTATTGTGCAATTCTATACAGTATTTCAACTGTGCTGAAGTAACTCGAGTTTATTTTCAATCCAGAAACAAATGGGAAAGCTGTAATGGATGGCTTTGGATCAGGTATTGATGCTCAAGAAAGCTGTCTAATTGACACACTTCTACACACGGATAAGTAAATGAATATGTTAATTTGGAAGTTCAGGACTTGTCATGGAGGTTTTTGTTGTATTGAAGTCCTGTTGGGACTGCCGATAAATGGGATTTTTAGATAGAAAGCCTCCGTGGATGAGTAGGTGCTGATGTCTCTGTTGTTGGCACCCATCCATCTGAGCCCCTAGGAGGCACTTAGATATTAAAAATGCACTGTTTTGGAAGGTAAGACTTCAGTTCACAGTTTTGAAGCTGTTGGTGCAACTAAGGCATTTCCTGAGCAATTTCTGGAAAGAAAGGCAACATTTCTATATCCTGGCCAGATTCTTCTTGGGGTAATTATATTCTTCTCTTGCTTTTCTACATTTCTACTCTGAGGTTACGCATCACAACGCTGGTGTACATGAGTAGTTACTGAATTTGACTATATGAGTTGCTGCATATTAATGTGGACAGGTAATTTATATCTGTGATTCTTCCAAAGGGCTTCAGGGTGATGGTCATATTATTCCTAGCACCTCTGCTGTCTTTGCATAACCTCCCTTCCTCTAGTGAAGGTAAAACAAACATGGTCTCTGGCAGCAGTATCAGGAACAGCACATGCAGACACTGTGTCCAGGCACCTCATCCTTCCCGGCTGCTACTGAAGCCGTCCGGGAACTCACGGGCTTCCCCTGCGTCACAGCCCAGCCTGTCTGCCTGAAGGAAACCTCCTTGGATCTTCAGCTCTTCCTGTCCAGCTGTGCGTGGGTCCAGCACGTCACAGCTCATTGTTTCAGATGGCAAAGTGCACTGCGGTGTGCAGCAGGAGAGGAGCTGTAAAATGGAATTTTACAATGGTGTTATTGTTATTAAAGAAGTTTATAAATTGTTAAGCACCACGTGTCGATCAGACAGAGCTTTCCTACGTAGGCTGCTTGATAAGAGGCTTGTGAGCAAACATTTGCTGTATGCAAAGAAGGGGGAAGGCATCCTCTGATTTTCTCCAGCATCCTAAATCAATGGGTGCTTTTTCTGGTGCTGACTGAAGCTCAGTTCCCAACATCTCAGCCCTCCTCTGCTTTTTTGTGTTCTTATAGGGTTAAATTAGGGTGCAGCAGCTGAATTGCAAGCTCTTCTGACAAGAGCTCTTGAGCTTCTGCATCCACAACTTTCCCGAGGCTCTCATAGGTAAAGCCTGGCATACTTTATCCAACAGACAGACTGAGATGTCTGTTTGCTTTCCTGGTGTCAATGCATTTGGGTACAGCCAGAAATGTTCATCCTAAAGCTGTAGGTATCTGCAAGTTACATTTACTAGGGGCAACATTGCAGTAGAAATGCCTCAGCAGTAAGGCATCAAGTAGGCATAAAACAAGGAGTGTTGTGTTCCCGTAAGGTGGAACAGTTGCACCTTTTTGGGTGGGAACCCTAAGTTGGATATGGAAATCCAGGCTTTTAATTTTATGAATCTCACCTTTTCTGGACTGTGTCAGACCAGAAGGTTGCTCAATTATTCTTGTTCATCTTTATATATCAGTTATCCCCTTGCTGTGAAAACCGATCCATTGTAGAACAAGGATTTTTTTTGCCTTGGAGTAATCCTAAGAGAAAAGATTGCTGCTGTGAAAAGCAAAGCCCTTGGTCTTGTTATTCTGTCTTCCTCTTCTCATCATTAAATCGTCTTGTGTTAGACCATGAGCAGTCCACATCATCACTGGCTTTCCCTGCTGCTGGAGCCTGCAGTGAGACTGTAATCCTGCATTTGCCATCACAGTGTCTTCCCATACAGTGTGATTTTACAAATCTAATATTATGTTTTCTCTGCAGGAACAACAGTAACAACAAGCCAGACTGCAAACAGCAATGTTAGCATAAAAAAGCAGGTAGCATGTAATCTAACAGTACTGGACAAACAGCAAACCAATTTTCACCTTGGAGTACCAAGGTTGTAGATTAGAGGATAGTATAAAATTCTGGAGATGAAAGTCCTACTTCTTCTGTGGCCTGCTGGATGGCATTAAGCAATTAGCATTGCTCCATGCCTCAGTTTCCTTCTGAGAATTGGGTAATTGGCTGTGGATAAAAAGCCCTATAAAATAATAGCACTTAAAACAGCGCATGTAGCAGTTATTAACACAGAACACTGTCATCATCTCCACCCCATAAATGTGAGGAACTGAGGCAGAAAATGGTTTGCCAAAAGCTATTGATGTAGCTGGGGCAAGAGTCCTCATTAGACCTCTGGAGCTGGCGGCTGCCTGGCTGGGCTGCAGGGGCCGTGCTGCCCGTCACCCTCCTGCCCCTGCAGCCCAGTGCCAGGGCACTCACAGCACCTGGGGGTGTGGAGCAGGGTCGGGCTCATGCCTTCCACTGTTCCTGCTGAGTGAACTGCAAAAGGAATAAACAAAACGGGTTTTATCTCGGAAAAAGGTTTTAGAGCCCTCTGTTTTTAACAAGCATTTGCTAATGGTGTAAAGTATATGGGACAGCATTGTCCTAATTAGTTTTCCGTCAAAATTAACAGCCTTTGAGTTCAATGGGAACAGATTTAGGCCAACACGGTGTCTTTGAAAAATTTGCAGAACTTTTTACCCTGTGGTTTTGAATATGAGTTGAAACTTCAACATCATGGAACCTCCTCTGAGCAGAGCTTTACTCTTCATTTAAAATGTTCTCCCTCTTTAAAAGCTTGCTTCTTAGTGTAATTTGAATCCATCTTATTTTAGGGTATATATTTAGTATCCAGCTGATTTTTTCCCTCTAAAGTTCTTGGACAGCAAGTCCACTAAGAAATCTCAGCATTGCCAAACCAGTTTAAGACATTTGGAACTTCAATTACCTGCTGAACTCTTAAAAAGTAATTTGGTAATGAAAGCAATGAATGCATTCTTCAGTGTTTAAAGATTGCTTACAGAGATAAAATGGTTTTGGCTGCATGTCAGATAAATACTTTTATGATGAAGCATATGTGCAACCAGTTTTTCTCCTTTTTTTGAATGAATCTGAAGAGTCTAATCCTTCAGAATATCCCCAAACAAATTTTGGATCACTAGACGCTGTGTTCTTAAATGAAGAGAAACATTTAATATTTTGCACCTAAGTAACATCTTTCATTTCTGGATCTTGATGTATTTTACAAAGCCAAGTATGTTCAGTCTACTCAAACTTCTGTGAAACAAGAAAATATCGTTTCCTGTTTTAGAGTTGTGTTAGCCAGCAGGAGGACATGATCTGACTCTCGTGTCAAACTGGTAGCAGAGATTGCTGGAAGGTGATATAGGATGGCAAACCTAGGTAAGAAGTGTAAGAAACAGATTCTTGGAAGTCTCGCTATTTTGCCATTGACTCGAATGCAATCCTGGTCACAAGTCTGATGCCTGTTTCAAGTGAAGAATAGAAGGGTACAGAACTGTTTATCTCCCACTCTTAGTTGTGGATTGTATTTGTACAGGTCCTTTGGAGAGCTCTGCCCATGGCTGGGGAGCCAAGCAAGGGCTCTGGTGTGTGTAAGAGTGGCCAGCACAGAGGAAGATCTGAACTGCCTTGCTACCATACAGGTAACACATGGGGTGTTACCTGTGGGAGAGAAGCTTCTCAGCTCTTCCAGTGTGCTTCCATTTTAAAATTCACATTTCTGAGTTGGGTTGGCTGAAATAAATACACAGTTAGCTCTGGTTCGAGAGGTGATTGAATTACTGTGCCATGCCTATCTCTCTGTGTGGCTATCTAGTATTAACAAGTCTATCCTAGTCACCCTAAAATGAAGAATTTAGTTGAAAATGAAGACCATTAGTGCCAGAATGATGGTGGGTTTTTTTAATTGTGGTAATGGAATCTGAAGCTGAGAGGTGTTTCCCGTGAATCATACCCTAACTTTTTACACTCCATGATTCATCTGTGACACTGAATGCAGCCTTATTGGCCATTTTTTTTTCCTAAGCACTATCTACAGCTGTGGCCAGATGTGCTACTTGTGCAGCTGAGCTGGTTTTGAAGGCTTTGAACCCAAGCCAGGCTCAAAGTGACTGGGCACTGTCTCCATTGCTGCGAGGTCAGTATCTGCAGGCGTAGCTGCACGTGCAGACTGTCTAACCCAAATCAGTCAAGATGATCTGGGTTAAAGAAAGCCCTCCATGCTTTTAAATAGTAAGGCAACCTGGATCATTTTGACACAACCGGGTTATGGAGCGACTGTGTACAGACACAGGGACAGATTGGAGGGGGCAGTAACCCAGCTCTGCTGCAGCCCAGACAGGAGTTGGACCACAGGCTGAGTTCAGTGAGCTGCTCTCACTGTTGTCCTATACAATAGTCTTGTTTATAGGAAATCATGATATAGTCTAAGGGCTAGGAATGCAGCTGGTATTTCCCAGGTTTGGCCTCTGATGACCAGTTTGCAGCCTGATGCCATCTATTGTAGATGTACAATTATTGAAGATCTATTGTTCCTGCCCAAAGGTCTGGTAGTGGCTGGTTTTTCCACTGCAGGCAATTCAGAGCAACTTCAAGGTTCTGCTAAACTGTGCTATAGGGAAGCTGTTACCCAGGCAGTATTGTCCTGATAACAGCAGCGATTTTCAGATATTTATGCATGGCTGACACGTGTGTAGTCTTGACATGAGAGATGCTCTCTGGGTTTTCACAGCCTTCTAAATGTGCTGATGAGGGCTAGATATAGCAAGGCTTTCTGCAGAAACTGAGTGAAAAGCAGTCAAGATTTTAGTTCACAGAGGATAGTATGAAAATCTCTGTAATGCTATTGTGGGCAAGTTTGTAAGTGCATGTGTTTAACACTGGACTTGGCAGTGATCTCACTGATTTCTGCTGGGCTCTGACTCAATTACTCTGGTTTAACTTCCGTGCGTATGAGAGCAGAGTTAGGCCTGCTGAAAGTACGGATACTTTTTTTCCCTGTGGGGAACCTGTTGGCCATGGCTGTGCAGGTCATGTCCACATACTGTGACTTGTCTGCACAACAAGCCACCACTCTGTCACTTGGCATTAGATATTTCCAGATACCCTCAGGTATAAAAAAGCACATTTTCACCCTGTCTTCCCTTCCCAGGAGACACAATCCCCTTATTCCCATAGCACACACACTGGATGCTGTGGTGTAGCTCCTCATCAGGGCATCGTGTTCTTGCCGTCATGGGACATACTGTCTTCCAGTTTCTTACAGAGGCAACAACAGGAGAATCCTATTTTGGTGCATAGTCCCATTCAGGAGAGTTGAGCATCCACACAAACAAATGGAAGAAGCCCTGCTGCAGGGATGTGTATGTGCACAGTGGTGAAGAGATGGCCAGGCCACTGGACAGGGAGCCCCCAGACACCAGGGCCCGTGTCATTGGCTCCAGTACTCCTACCTGGTGTGTGTTGATGATGCCTTGTGACAGCTTTGTGTCCTCTAGCCCTCAAGCTGGTGACAACCAGAAAGAAAAGACTTTCCCTTGTTGGTGATTATTCCAAGTGCGTTCACAACACAATGCAGTGTTTCCTCTGTCTGTCTGAGGTGAAGACTTGACCTCTTCTTCTTTCACCTCTCATGACACTTACTTGTAACAAACAGACCTAGATGTTGCAGTGTGCTTTTCTGGGTCATTGAATGCATTATGTGCTTGTCCTTCAAAGAAGAAATACACTATCTTTCATCTCAGCCCATCAGCTTGTTTTTGTTGGGTTTACTTTTGTTGTAGTCATTGAAACCTAGTCATTGTGTCAATAAGCATTATCCATATGGGGAGAAATAGCTTGATTCATACTGGAAGCACAATTCCTCGTGCACACACTCACACAGAGCTATAGTACGAGACAGCAGCCACAATTCCAACCCAAAGGGCTGACTCTACTGCTCTGCAATCTCTGGGGCTATGTACACCTGAAGGAGTGGGATGAAAAATCCCATGGCAGTGCTCAGATACCAGTGGGGCTGAGCTGTCCCGGAACACCATCTGGCCTCAGGCAAATATAAAATTTGTCCTATGTTAGGAGCACATGCTCCCAGTCCACGTTCTCCTGCTTGCTGTGTTATATGCAGAAACAAGTCCACACACAGCCCACAGGCTCTCTTCAGCATTTTGGAAACCTCTGTGGGTGAATGGTTTATCTGCATGTCTGGAAATGAGCTCAATTGACACAAAAGCACAGGAAAAGTTGCATCCCAGATGCTTTTGCTATGATTTGGTTGTGTTTTCTGGGAATACTTGGCATTTGTAGCACTGTCTGGACTCCTTCAAATCATATACCTGCCTGGAGGCTAGAACTCTGTGAGCTCATGGCTTGAGCTGGAATTGGCTACCTTCAACCTTAAACACTATTTTTCTGCAACAAGTGTCTTTTATTTGTAGAATTTCAGTCCAATTTCATGGTATGCAGGCTGTTTCACTTACCATTTCACATGCTTTTTCCATGCTAGTAGTGCAATGGTCTCCATGGAGTCTCATCCTGAAAATTTTGATGGTAACAATAAAAATGTCTTTGTATACTGATAGTTCCAGGAGAAACCTCTTCAGCCTCTTGTTGAACAAAGAAAATCATATAATTTGATATATTTGGACAAAACCCACCAATAATTGAAAAATTTTGTTTGAGAACTTCCAAGAAAATTAGAGTAGAAATTGTTAGCTCATGAGTGCTCTGTGTTCTCCAACAAAAGATTACATTTTCTTTGAGAAAAAAGAGGCAACTTTCTTTTATTATTTTGCTGAGTCAAAGCCATATTTCATACTGAAGAGAAAGCTTTACTGGAAACTCCTTGTTCAGTCCTGCTCCTTCATCTAGTTCGTTAAGCATCTCCTAAAAAAACATTATGTTTGCATCACTGCACATTACCATGCTGTAATATTTTTGTTTAAAACGAGTCTTGATAATATATTAACAAACAAGCAAGCAAGCCTGCAACCTGCACATGCCAGAGTTAATGGAGCTGTCAGCTCTCTTCCTGCCACAATGATTGATGGGTGCTCTGATGGAGTGGCCTCTTCCCTCTCCTTCTGTCTTGTCTGCATGTTAATGTCTCCACTCATGGAATAATGATGCGCTTTATTACAGGTTTGTCTTATTTTTGTTTCTGGCAGGGCTGGGGTTATGTCTGTGTTTCTCCAAAGCACCTGACATGCTTCTGGTCAGTTGGAATAATTCAGCAGGAGGAATTTTACCTGGAGATGAGTATGCCCTTGCCTTATGGGAGCACCAACCAGTGAAACTAGTTGCCATGTAGTATTTCAGTGAATCTGCAGATTTGGTACTAAGAGAAGATGAGGTCCATATCTCGGAGCTTATGGGATTGCATGGCTGTGCAGGGTGTTCCTGGTGTTTTGATGTGGTTTCAGCATGACACAGATGTGGGTTTGAGGGTATGAGGAGCACACAATGGGCTGTTGGTCGGCTTCTTGCAAGAGTTTCCCCAGGCAGCTTGTGGGGGAAACTCCTGCAACTAAAGAGCAGACAGGCAGATCTACACCCATGGTACTTGTGTCTGCTCCTGAGCCAACTGGTGAGGACTGGTGTGGACACAACCAGTGGAGTTATACAGGATTCCCTTGTGGATGCACTGGGTGAGTTATACCTTACGTGACAGATTTATGTACAGGCATCTAAAGCTCATGTAAGCCTTCAAAGGCAACGTTTCTCTCTGTGGATGTGGTTCTTTGTAGAAGAATGTCCATAAGGATGATTTATTTTGACCCATGAACCACATATCTCAAATGTATGGATTGCCAATATTTGGTAGAAAGATTTAAATCCAAGTGGTCTCAATGCATTTTAAAACTTTAAGTGTTTCTATTGATAGTCAGTTTAGGAAACAGTTAATAAAGCTTTAAAAAACACCTAAAAAATGTCCAAACATCCTAATTCTCTACAACTACCTGAAGGGCGACCGCAGCAAGATAGGGTTCAGTTTCTTCTTCCAAGTAGCAAGCAATAGGATGAGATGAAATGATTTCAAGTTGCACCAGGGGACATTTAGATTGGGTATTAAGGAAAGTTTCTTTGCTGAAAGGGTTGTCAAGCATTGGAACAGGCTGCCCAGGAAAGTGGTGGAGTCACCATCCCTGGAGGTGTTTAAAAGGTGTGTAGATGTGGTACTTAAGGACGTGGTTTAGTGGTGGCCTTGGCTGTGCTGGGTTAACAAATGGACTCAATGATTTTAAGGGTCTTTTTAAACCTAAACAATTCTATGATTTTTTAATGCCTTCAAGGGCCCAGAGTTTTCCTGTCACAAAGATGGTCCGGATCACTATTTATTCACTTCTCTGTGGGATGAGGGCAGATAGGCTCCCTGATGCAATGCATCTGCAGTTTGTCCTACTTAATATTCTTGTCTGTAATACAAGGTATTTCTGGTAGGTCCAGCTCAGCATGCTATTAAATTTACGAGCCCTGGGTTACATTGTTAGTAAAAATAAATGTTTTAAAAGACAAGGGCAATTTAGAGACACTGGGTTAGGCGTAGCAATTTAAGCAGGAAAAGTCAATTGATATTCTGAATAGTGTGTAGCAAGACTAGAGGTTTAGCAGAGTGAGAAGAAGGGGCCTTCAGGAACCTCTGCCACCAGTGCACATGGAGCAGTTTCAAAGACTGCAGAAAGACCTTAAAATATTTGGATTAACTACTGCCTATGTGATTACGATGTGTGAGGAGGGTATAAGACAAGTAGGAAGGCAAGATTCCCATCAACAAAACATAGAGTGTTTCCTGCATATTTTTATACTTTTAAAAAAAATATATTTTTGGAGTTTGGTGAGTTAGAGGTCCCAGGGCTGCTATCTGTGTAGGATACTTGGAAATTAGTAGACCTTAAAGGTAAGTAATTCTTTCAATATTGCAATTCCCCTCTCCCTCACTTACTTCAAAGATAAGTCTTCAAATAAAAGAAAATCTTCAGTTCCTATTGACAAATATTTTCAGAATACAGCATGAATATGTAGTGTATGTGTGGGAAAGCAGCAATTTACCATGTAGCTGCAGTTAATTTTCTTACTATTTGGAAGTCATAAAGTATCAAAGTTCCAGAAGGACAGCAGAGGCTGCAGTTTGGAAGCTCTGCTCCCTCCTGCTCTCCTGCAGTATTTATCCACCAAACCGTGCAGAGGGCTGTTATTCACCAAGGCACTTGGGATTTATTTCCCTTGTTGGCTGTGTTACTCTAAGGGGTCTGGAGCTTTCATCCCTTCATCAAGCTGCTCTGGAGAGGTTTAGTGTTGCGAATATGGCAGTGCATGGTACAGCTGTCATATTCCTGCTGCTCGAGCAGAAATTTATGGCAAGGAAAGACAGATACATGTGGTGTCAGGTTATGAGACTGACAGATTTGCTGTCATGTCTCATAGCAGTTTAGGTGAGATAAAGCTGTTTTTTATGTATTTTATTTTGTCATGGAGTGCAAAAATTTGAGCAGAAATAAGGGATATTTAACAAATAAATGGAGCCTAATTTTACTATTGGTGTAAATTTGGAATTTCTCCACTGATTAGAGATGATTAAAGAAATGAAGCTCAGTTAAGTGATTCAGGGGAAACAGACAAGGAAGAAGGCAGTGACAAGCACGACCTCCACCATTCTGGGAATGGCATCCCAGCCCTCACTTGGGAAAATGTGAGTGGCGCTCACCTGTGATGAGGTTATCAAACTTCATTGAAATTGTTTTCGTGTGTGAATTGTTGTCTTCCTCCCAGCATCTGTCAAAATCCTCCCCTGGGCAATGTCTCAGAGCAGTCTGATCCTGCTGCAGGAGCCCACCTGAGCCTGGGCCCCCTGAGGGTTTGTTACGTGCCACTGATCACAGGGAAAGATGTGCTACACCACGTTAAAATGAAGCAATTAGGGAAAAACCTGGAAACTGGATTTTAAGCCAAGATTTTCAATAGTTATTACCAACTTCTTAAATTTTCTTGAGCCTGCTGGTAGTTCTTAAAAAGGGGTTTAGAAACTGTGGCTAGTCCATGCTGTTACATCTTTGGTGTGTTGCATCTTTGGTGGTGTTTTTATGTTTTGAGGCCAAAGATGTGACTATTCTTGTCAAAAGCTCTTGCCTTAAGCAAACCAACTAGTGAAATAAAGGTCAGAATTTCCTTCTCGTCTTCTATGCCTTCACAGTAGGTCTGTATGCCCATAATCTGTCCACTGAATGTGATTTAGGATGTCTAGGAGGAAAAGGATATTTTCCTGTATATATGAGTGTATTTCTGTCTCTGAAGTAAAATGTGAAGAATTAAAAGGAAAAAATCCATTCATTATGTAATTTCCTACCCCACTTACTGTATTTCATTTGAAAAATGTAATCTCTATGACACTTGGATGTTTCAGTGAATTTGTTTGAAAAATCTTACAGGTGATTCCAAATACTTATTACTTCCTTAGTGGAAAAGTTTCTAGAGACTTCTAGAGACTTCTTGGCAAATGTCTTTTTTTTTTCATTTCTTCCTACATCATGGTCACATTTTCTTCTGTAATTTATTGTCCAGCTCTTTAGAAAAAGAAATGAATCTAGGAAAACTGGGTTTATTTGCTCTGTGCCTGGCTTGGGCATCATTGAGCCTTGCTCCTATTTGAGTAGTTCCAGCTTTTTAACTTGTCTTCGTGTCTTCTCTGTTTCTCCGGGGTGGATTGTGTTACACTCCCGGTTCTTCACCTGTGTCAGTATTGTCACAGCAGGGCTGGCTTGGACAGCACAGTGTGAAAACATGAGCAATTACAGGCCTTGCCCTGGGAGGGGGAACAGAGAGAATTGAGACAAATACTGGATGTTGTGCTCTGGAAAAGTAGCAGCCTGCAGGAGGAGAACAGTTACGTCTATGTTTGCATGGCTTGCAGAACATGTGGAATACAAATCTGATTTATTCTAGGAGTTTTAGTTTCACATTAAAGAAAAAAAAATCAGGCGTACTTTTTTTTCCTTTTGGACTTGTCCCATGGGCATGACCAGAACCATAGAGAGAACACTGACCTGGTTATAGCTTAAAGCATCAGAAAATGGGTGTCCTTCAGGCTGAGACGATTCCTCTGGGATTGCTTAGACTCATTACCCTGGGCATGACTTACACGTGCTCATTGGAGCACCTTGGTATTAGAGCAGGTTCTGCATTTCCCACATTGCCACGTGGCACAATGTATTTCTACGAGCTGTCTTTCAGCTTGTAGACATTCGTACAGAATGTCACTTCATTCTGTACAACTGCTGCCAGATGTGTTTTGGGGTTTTTCCCTTTGTTGTACATATCTCTCTGTATCTCAAGAACAAAGCTGCTCTGTGTATAGATCTTAAATAATACTGCTTTTTTGATACAGATACTCAGCCATCTGAAAAGGAGTGAGCATCTCTGTTTTGGTCCAAGATAGATGTCCTAAAAAGGGAAAAATAAAATCTTCATGATTGCTTTGAAAATCTTGACATTCACTCCATTTTTTAGTAAATGGATTTCTTAATTGCCTTTGCCCACAGAGAAACCAGAAACTGAATAACTACAATACTTGCTTCTTTTTATTATTTATATATTTTTTGGTACTTGACAAAGAAATATTGATGTTGGGGAAAAAGGCTTGAGATGTATTTTTTTTCCTTTTCACCTCTGAATTTGTCAACCTCTGTTGTTTAAAACCTGATATTAAAATGTGTTGAATATCATCTGGTGCATTTGATTGCGATTCAACATCAATTTATATTGTGCCTTGGGTGAGGTATTTTGTTCTTAGTTTTCTGAAGGTTAATTTCTACTTTACCTGGAGTATTCCCTCACCTAATACAGCAATTTATGACTATCTATCCTTTAGACTAACAAGAGTTACTGACATCTGAACATCTATAAGTAAAATTGAAACCTCATTGCTTCATTCACTAGGCTGCTGAAGTGTACATATGCTGACAAATTCACTGTCTTGCTGAGCCTTTAGCAACTAATATTCTGAATATCAGAAGTCCATTAAACAAAACCACAAGCAAACAAAAATCCCAAACTTGAGTTCCTAAAGCAACCCAGTTGTTGTAAGTGTCAAATACTGCAATTTGTAAACAACATATAAAGGTCTTGTCTTCTCCATTATTGTGAAAATGAGTTTTGATACCAGAACTTTATGGATTCGAGAAGATTCATATTGCAGTTCGTAACACTAGACACATAAGTACATTTTATACTTGGCTATGAGTTGAGACTGCATTTTGGAAGAGAGCAATAACACAGCTCTCTCGAGCATCTGCAGATTAAGTCACTTGTTTGGGAATGGGAAATAGGTGTTAAATGTTGGCTGTAGCTTTCAGAATGTACAAGATGCAGCACAATTCATACTGGTGTTTACCTGGAACATCTTTATGGTGGGGACTGGAATATGAAGAGCAGCCTGTGGTTGTGTTCATACAGCACAAACAACGAGGTAGTTCTGAACAAGCCAACAGATAGAAATATTTCTGGTCTGATTCATTAATAATGGCATGTTTGAGCTTTCATACCAAATAAGGCTGTGGTAGCAACAAAAGGTCAATTTTCTGTGACTTTTGCTATCCATGGTTGCTTTTATTGCTTAGTTTGGTGATCAGGTGCTGTGATAGAGTAGTTCACTTAATGTCTCAGACATGCAGCCTCGAGCAGAGAAAATCTGGGAAAGAAAAATATGTTTTTTCTAGACAGTGCAATTAGGCACTTAGAATGATAAATGCAGCTCTGGCAAGTATTAAACGGTGTGTCTCAGATCCTTTTTTTTACCCCAATTTGCTCTTTATGGGGTGAATTCACAACCAGTTAAAATGTCAGTCCTTTAAAAGGTTATGGCCCTTCAAAGAAGCAAGACCTTTGTAGGTCATTAAACTGTTAGAATTAGGGTTCCTGACACCTCTAGTGTAGCTGTTTTCAGTAATCCTCCTTTCAGTTAAGGCAATGAGAGCTTTGCCACTGCCTTTGGTAAACTTAGATCATTCTGCAGCAGAGAGAAACAGAGATCAGTGATTTACTGAACCAGCCAGGTCTGCTCCAACGACCAAAATTTTCCTTTTCCTCTAGTCACCCGATCCTTCCTTTCACTGCTGTTCTAGCAGAGATTAAAAGCAGTAGTGTAGCAGCAATGTTGGAGGCTTGTTGAAATTCACATCTGTCTGCTGATGTAGCAAAGCTCTGTGCCCTGCTATCTACAAGTTTTCCTTGAATTATAAAGTGTGCACACACAGAGAGGCTTCCCTCTGCCTCTCCCCAGGGCCATCTGGGCTTTGGTTATGTGTGTGTGAGGTGGGGGGGTTTGTGTGGCCTCCCCGTTGCTGCCCCATCCTGGTGCACGTGGACTCAGCTGAGATAATCTGGGTGCTGTGAGTCCCAGTCCCTCAGCACTGTGGCTTTCACCAGGAAAGAGAAGGCTCAGCCTGTGCCCACAGGGTTCTGCTTTGCCCAGGACCAGCACCAGCCACAGGTGGATCTGCCCTCCAGATCTGGGTCCTCCCAGTCCTGAGGATGCTGTGTGAACAGTTTGGGTGCTGTTGGAAAGGCAGCTGAAGTGTTTGTGTCGTGTGTTGTGATCCAGTGAGGCCACATCTACTCTGTCCTTCACCCAGTTCTGTCCACTGCAGTTTATTTACAGTTGTGCCACTACAAAATAGCCTGTGACAGTTTACATGAGCTGACTAATTGCTCCTGTCTGTAATTTCGCCTTCATACCGAGTCACACAGTGCTTTTTAAACCAATTGAGGACCAAAAAGTAGCACCAAAGGTTACAAGAGGCCATTCTCCGTGCATGGAATGAGGGGCTGCTGGCCTCTCCCTCTCATCAGATCTGCAGTATTGCCCATCCTTCAGACTGCCAGGGCTGGAAAAGTGTGTTCTTGCTCTGCAGTGCTTTCTCTCTCTGCTGGTCTGTGCTGGACTAGGAGGCTCCAGAAGGAAAGTTAGATTTTAAATTTTAAATCGCATTCCTACGAAGTGATGATATGGAAATATGGAAATGATATTTATGTGGTGGTTATTCTTTGTTGACTGTGGTTTTTCTATGTTGTTTTATTGGTTGTTTTTGTTGGGTTTGGTTGGGGTTTTTTGGTGTTTGCTTTTTTTTTTTTCCCCCTTCTTAACAATAACCAATTCAGGTTTTTTCCAAATTCTTAAATCTCCAGTCACGCTTTCTTTGATGCAAAGGCTATTTTGCACAAGTTGCACAGTGACCACATTTGGTCACAAACCTTATCTTGAGATCATGAGATCTCACTTTACCCCACACCATCCTCAACTGTCAGATTTACATGAAAGCTGATAAGAAAATTTATTTAACTGGATTTCCTGCTTCAAAAGGAACTGCATATTTTGGTGACAAGGTTTGGTATTGCTGAAATTGTGAGAGAAGTTGGACCTTTCCCAGGGTTCCTGTTGTGGAGCCTGCCAGCTCTGAGAGCCGCCATGGGGTTGGCAATGCCCTCCTGGGAGGGTGTGTGGTGCCAGGACATGCAAACCGCTGTGAGGCCGGGGATCCAGGCACCACAGGCACTGTGGCTCAGGAACAGGCTGCCAAGCCACTAGGGCCCCATTTTTCTTTTGGAAGAAAACCAGGTTTTTAAATACTAGAATCCAGCATTAGGCAACAGCATTTTCTTCCCAACTCTAGTTATTCCTGACCCAGAAGGAAGAGAACCATCCCAAATTCCCTTCTGTCAACAGTTAACTATTCATTGGATGTTTCACATTTAAGTATTTGTTTAATGTGGTCCTTAAATCCCAACAGAATGAGATACAGCCCAGACAGCGTGAGACAAGTCCATTTAGTCTGAAACTTCCTTGGTTATTCCTTGAAGAAGTTCTGCAAAAACTACATGACTGCTTTTTAATTTGTAGGTTCTGCTATGGTTATCAAACTGTTGCTGTGTCCCATTTGGGAAGTTGAGTGGAATATGTAATATAAATGCTCTGTGTGCACAGGCTTATTGGGTACAGCTGAAAGGTGTCTCCCATTAAAGCACTGTTTAATTCCGGCCCACCAGGAGACAGAGCTGCACTCAATAGTAGCTGGGAATACAGCAACACTCATTAAAACAGGGTAAAAATTGTATATTGATTAAAAATTTTTGTTGTACCCAAGAATGCAACAGATTGATTTATAGTCAGGGAAAGGTTATTTGCTCTCATTTATTTATGTATTTCAGCAATTCAAACAGACTTAATTGCAAGACCTGGAGAATACGTGTGGTAATTAATAAGCTGACAAAGAAAGGAGGTGGTGCTGTGTGTGTCCTGTTAGCGCCCGTCACCACTGCAGCACCACTGAGCCCTGGCGAGTTAATTCATGGAACAGCTGGGAGACGTGGGGGATTGTTACCATCTCTGTGTTACAGATGGCACTGAAGCATGGAGAGGTGGATGAAATACAAGGATTTGACAGTGGTGAGAGAACAGAAATGAATCCAATTTTCTCCTGCTTAACTTCAGGACCTCCTTTCCCCCACCACAGGCTCTTGTAATAAAAATTAGACCCCGTGTCTGAATAGTGCAGGTTTTGCTTGAGCATTTTGTCTGATACTCTCTGAGTAAGTAGTAAAGGAGGACAGGGAAAGGCTTTCACAGAGCTGGAGCTTCTGAGGAATTGCTGGCCTGTTAATGGGTTGGATTGCAACCAAGAAGCCAGTGAGAAGCTGGTCAACCTGGCTCCCTTAGGCTTCCTCCTCCTGTTGCGTCAAGCAAGCAGAAAGCTGCTGGCAGTGTTAGGTGGAATAATTCCACTGTCACCCCTGTAGCATCCTCAAATAGGCTTGGGGAGGGTAATGGTCAGAAGAGCTGCCTGAGTTTGATGGAGGTGAAAGATGAGGGAATGTATCTGCCTATTTTGGCAACAGAAAGATCCCAGAATCATACCTTATATAGTGGTGCAGGTCACAACAGCCCGAGCATGCTTTGTTGGATTTCAAAGAAAAGAGGAGAAACACTACAGTGCTGATAGAAACTCTGCTGATAGAAGCATCTGCCAGGCAGTCAAGAAAACTGGGTTTTCAGCACCAAGCCTTCACACCACTCCGTTAATGTCACTGCACTGCCCAGACTCCTCTAGGAGCTTACTTGCCTCTTTTTCCTCCACATGAAAATGGAACTCCTTGAGACCCTCACTGATAATGAAATTGTTACCCTTGTGCTTTGAGGGCAAGCAAAGGTACTTGATTTATTTCTTTGTGGCATATAATTTGAGACCTCAATCAAATCTGGCTGTAGTGGTCATTCAGGTGCTATGTGACAGTCTACACCATAAAGTGTTGAGCTCACTAAATGCAGGAGATGGGAGAGATGAAGGTGAACTTCACTATAATAAGCTATGCTCTGGGGTTGTACATTTTTAAAATTTTTTTTAGTAAAAGCCCCAAGCTATTTGTGTGCTATCTGTGTTTGCTGAATGCTGGCATTAGCAACACATGGTTCTAAACAATCACCATATAAATAGAAGGTAGTGATTTCCAGAGAGCTACCTGCTAGTCTTAAGAAATAATAACTTAGCTTTGGGGAATAACAAGTTGGATGTCCCCTTAAGCTTGTCCAGCTGGAGCATTCAACGGTATGAATGAGGTTCTGAGATTCCACTTAAAGCCATTGTCTTCATCCATCCCTTAATGATGGGACCACTGGGTTTCCCCTTGCTTTTCTTTCCTTTTCTTTGTGGTCCTGTAGTGAGTTTCTCTGTATCCTGGGCACATCTGTCCTTTCTGATAGTTCTGGAAGGTGATTTTTAATAGTTGAAGATCACCTATGTATCTAAAGAGTTGGTGGATTAAAAACTTTTCAAAATTTTTGCAAGGGCTGGAATTCTCCAAATTTTAGTTTCAGATTTCTCTTTCAGACAGTGATGGATGAGATTTCTTGTTCCCTGCTGCACTGGTACATAATTCTAAAAACAAGGTGAGGGAGGTACTCACTTTGTTGTTTTTCTATGTGTATGATAAACTTAATACCCAGTTTGTCAGCTCCCAGCTTCAGTTTCATAATTTGGACTTAGTCAAAGTACAGTTTGTTCAACATCCTCATTAGGCATTTATGTTTACAACTACTGATTTAAACAGATTCAATTTCCAAAGGGCCTCAGAAATCTTCAAAGAGTATTTACCAAAGGTCCGAGACAACACAGTTCTTCTAATTGTATCCTAAACTCAGTAGGGATGTTATGCTCCTGGTTTCATGCTAAAAATATTGTTTGTATTCAACAAAAGAGACAATTCCATTTGCACATCTATCATTTGTTGCAGAGCACAGTTGTTTTCTCAGGATATTTTTTACCTGCACACTAATAATTAAACTAATAAACAAACAAACAACTTGTAAAAGGGCCTGAGAAATTGGATTTCTCTAAAAATACAAGGAATGCCAAGCCAGCTAGTGTGTGGGCTAGATGGTGATACCAGGTGGTGTAGAGGTCTGAATGGTAGTGTACCAGATCCTCTAAAATGACATAATGCAAAGCTACTCTTCTGGTTATAATTCTACAGAAATTGTGTTGCCCCAAGAATAAATTTTATAGCACTTTTTTAGTGTTAGGAAGCTGTAGCTAAAAGTAAGAGAGATATGAAGACTGGAAGTGAAACTCTAATATTTTGGTCTAATTTTAGGTACAGAGACACATTTTGGTCCGTTTAGAAGAGGGAAATTTTTTTTGCTGAGTAAACCCAGGTTCTCTAGCACCACATTTTACTCTGTTTCACCACTGCTCATCTACAGTGAATCCAGTTTTACCAGATGAGGTACTGAGTGACATATTAGAGCCACATTTACTGCTCTGGGGATTAAAATCACATAACAGTGCAAAGCTGAAGGGAATGTACTCTTGATGAGTATGTGTGTATGTAAGTAGGGAAAAGCAGCTTTCTGCCATCCTAGAATGGATACAAACCAGCTTAGTCACATTGAGGGAGCACTACAAGAAGTAAAAACCCAATTTTGAATGCACTTCTTTGTTTGCTGTGTTGGAAGGTACAAAGGTCAAGTTAACCAAGGGACCTCATGAGATGATACAGAAAAGATACAGTAGGAGAAAAGAATTGGAAACAAGCACCCATTCACTTGTTCCCATACACTTCATAAGTGGTCAGAGAGGGATGAAGGACTGTCATTAACACACAGTCACCATGGGTGTGACTGACATTCCTTCATACAGTGTCGTGTTGAAGCACACGGGCTAAAAAACAAACCAAACCAACAAAACGTCCCCCCACTCCCCACAACTCTGCAACCAGTTCCAGCAGATTCATTTGTATCGTGCTTAGGAATTACAGGTTTTAGCAACAGAAAGTCCTTACTTATTGTGCTGATGTTTCCTTATTTTGGTGCTGTAGGTGGAAATAGGGATGTTGTGTAGTCCACAAGAAGGATATGACTGTCTTCTGGCTGATTTGCAAATGTAGAGCTGTTTATAAGGTCTTGCATCTTCTGAGCTGAGTAGGAAAGTCTTTGTCACATCCCAGTGAACATTGCAAAGATGTGGTGTTCACTTAGTAATGATTTAAACCAGACAGTGGATACTATGAGGAATTTCAAGCCTGAGAATTTCCCCCCTTTTACTGGGAAAGCTCAACATGCTCTTACTGAGCCTTTGGTGACATTTGAAGGCAACTGTCAGGTGACATCTGCCCTTGGAAACCAGCACGGTGATGGGATGCATCTCAGGGAAAGCACAGCAGCTTCTGAAGTGTATTGCTTGATGATGACTTTGGCACATACTCGACAGGTCACAATAGGCATCTTTTGAAAATTGGCCCTTTCAGTAGTTATTTCGTGTAAAGGTATAAACAGGTTTTGCTTGTCAGGATTTTACATGTGTTTCTCATAAGCTCCATCTGCAGGTATCTAAGGAACAGTTTACAACTTAGCAATATGTGAGAATGGAAAATATTATTTTTGTTGTATTATTGGCTGGATGACTGAAGTTTCTCATAAAGGATCCAGTGCTTCTGAGGTGCCTGTGTCCCTGAGGAGCCTCCATGCTTGGAAATGGATATATCTCATGGCTCAGGACTGACTGCATCCCACACTCTGTAGGAATTTGAAATTTCCATAGGAACTGAAATGCTGTATGTCATTCAAGCTGGAGAATTTTTGGCCTTTTGAAAGTTTTCAGTGTATACAGGCTGGGTCTGATCCTGCTCTCGTTAAGGCTAATGGGAGCTTTGCCATCAACTTAATAGGAGCAGGAAAGAATCTGCCACAAGCTATGCCTATCCAAGCCATGGATTATTTTGCACAAGTCAAGGTCTTTGCTTTAATTGCTCTTTTTCTTATTGCTAGGTTTTTCATTATTATTTGTATTCCGAGTGTACCTAGAGACCATGACTGAACTTTACTGTGCTGTGCACTGTACAAACAGGTACCTGGAGGGGAAACCTGCCCCAAGGATCTCATAATGTAAATAGGAAGAGAAGGGACAGAATTTTATGTATTGGGAACTACAGTGCCTGTTATCATGGAGAGAAGAACCATTTCTCTTTGGCTTATCTGGTCCTGTCAATAACCTTTTGCCTTCTCAGAAAGTTGTCCTGATGCTGAATGATTCAGTGTGATGTGTGGTAGACTGCTCATAAGATAAAACACATTTAACTGATGTTTTTTTCTATTGGGCTTTCAGAAATGCCCAAGATCCTTGTTAAAACAGGAGTGAAGTAATTCTCCTGGAATTGAAATGCACCATTATACTTAGTCTTAGATGTCTCCAAGATGGCTGTCACTTGTGTTTCTTTATTGTTTGAAGCTTGTGTTGAAGAGGAGGAAATGTGTATTTTCATTTGGTTCATTATTAGTGGAAATTCCTTAACTTTATCAACTAGTGTGAAGTTTATTGATTTCATTCCTGTACTTGTATTTACTTTTTTCCACAGCTCTGTGGTTTATATGTCATAGAATCACAAAACGGTTTGAGTTCAAAGAGACCTTAAAGATCATCTCATTGCAAACCCTCTGCCATGGGCAGGGACATCTTCCACTAGATCAGGTTGTTCAAAGCCTCATCCAACCTGGCCTTGAACACTTCCAAGGATGGAGCACCCACAGCTTCTCTGGGTGTTCTGTGCCAGTGCGTCACCACTCTCACAGTGAAGAATTTCTCCCCAGTATCTAATCTAAACCTATTCTCTTTAATTTTAAAGCCATTCCCTTTTGGAAAAGATTTTGGTTGTTTCATAGAGGCTGGTTTATTCCTTGGAATAGTCTTTGCCTGTTGAAAAAAGGAATTAGCGAAGCTTAAAAAGTTCTGGATTTGTCTCAACGAACTCATCTCGTCTCTTCAGGGCAATATCCCAGGCTTTCTCTGACTACAGGGCGAACATGGTAACTGTTTAGCACAGGAGAACATGAATTTTGACTGCAAAGCCTACATTTCCCACACAGACATATTTCTTTTAAATGTGTTGGTATCAGACTCTATGCCAGGACAAAAATCCTTTTCTGTTTTCTAAGGTCCAGAAATGGCTGAAAACTCACTTCCCAAGTGGATGTTGGGGGACATTTTTGTATACTAAATTTTGAGTGAAATTAATTCACTGTTTCAATAAGAAAGATTACATCCTAATCTGCTTCCTCCCTGTAGCAAAAGTCACCAATATGTACAACATGACAAGTTGGCTATTGCTGTCAAGAGCTTTTGTATGTGATAGTATTTGAGAAATGGAATGCTATGGTGTATTTAAGGGCTGTTGTAAAAATGCATATGCACAGGGGGTAAAATTAAGGTTGCCTGGGTAACCTTAATTCTGGCATTTCCTGATTTTTTGAATGCTATTTTGTGCAACCTTCTCATTGCCTCAGAGTGGTGTGTTCTATTTATATGCACATGGTATAAACAAAAATAAATGTTTTGTAATGTTAGTGATGAATTTCAGCCAGTTGTTTGTTCTTCATGCTGGAGTTGTTTTGTCTTTTGGGTTTGTTTTTGAGCATTTTTAACAGTTAATATTCAAAGGAAAATGTTATGGATTTTGTCCTTTCCATACTAACGACAACTCTTTTCAATTGAACCTGACTGTGCAGGGGCGAATTAGGAAAGAATTTTGCTCAAGTGATTTCTATTTATTTTGCTACTTTTCTCCCTGTTTTGCAGTAGTTCTGGATGCAGCTTTTCAATGAGCAATATGTTTCTCCTACAGTTTCATTTTACTAGAGGGATCAGGATGGAAAACATAACCAATCAAAGTGATGTAATCTCCAAGGGAAAAGTTTCTTCAGCCTGCTATATGTAGAAATTACGTTTCTTTTTAGCTGGTCTCCTGGATCAAGCTGTTTAGGGCTTCTAGAAGGGAGTGACTGCATCCAAATGGATTTTCTCCAAAGTAAAATGTTCTCTTTTTTTTGGCTGTGCTTTTAATAGCAAAAGTTGTTTTAGCTCTCATCAATTTCTAAAAGAACAGAACAGTGAAGTTCACTGAATCATCTGAAAATGTAACTGATAAGTAATCTTAAAAATCAAACCAAGGAAGCAAGGACTGGAGTGTAACCTATGATGTATAGGGAACCCAAGGAAGTAAAGATGAATGAAGTGTTTTACTGGGAGTGGGAGCAGGAAGGAAGCAGGTGGGTAGAGCCAGCTCTAAATCAGATAGTTGTAAATACGGTCCAGGATATTTTTAATATTATATCTCAGTTTCTTCTTATGTTGGGGAAAGTGTTTTGGTTGCCTGAGGCCTGGTGATTGAACAGTGAAACAAATGTTTTCAGTCATGATTGATGGTGAAATCAGAGTTGCAGGATAACTAAGGGAAGAACCAGGTCAGTAATTAATTCATCTTGACTATCAAACTCAGTAAATCTCATTGCCCTTCTGAACATGAAGAGTGAGGGCAGGTGTGGAGGGGTGCAGTGCTGGGGTAACACCTCCATCAGTGAGTTAATGGCTTTCAGCAGCCCTGTGTCCAACCCACTAGACGTGACCTCTTTCTAAAAGTGTTTGCTTGTACTGTGATTTAAAATTAGCATTCCACCCCAGCACATCATATGATTTTCTAGCAGGAGTAGAGTGAATAAGAGTGTTCAGGACACTCCCAATATCAGCTGGTTTAATCTAAGTACAAGTAAGGAGGGGTTCGATGTCCTTCAGACCTGCTTTCTAGGCTGGAACATGCTGTTCCTTTCTCCCATCCTGAGCTTTACAACGATCTTTGGGCCAAATTGTCTGCTGAAGTAAACACTCAGAGTACCATTTGAGTTTATACAATCCCAGACAGGTCTTCTTCCCAGTGGGAGCTGGGGGAGGGTGAGGTGTATTGTGTCGTACCTTCTCCAAATCTGAGCACTGCAATCACAGGGAGTTTGAAGTTAAAGAGACATTTAAAATAAATCACTGTGATATAATATGAAATGCACAATTAAGTCAATCAAATAATCTACTTTATACTAATACTCTGCAATAATGCTAAATGTGTAATTAAGGCATTTTAGTGGTCATGGTCCTAGAATAGATACACCTGATTATGAGACACTTTTGAATTATTTCTTCTTCTCCTTGTGGTATATTGTAAGGCGAAGACAATTCCTGCAAGACAGAGCAATTGAATCTTTGATTTAATTTGTGAAATGAAATTCAACCTAAGTATTGATTTGCTCAGAGTACTGTCACAGTGAGATCATTCAATGACTTGCAGCATTTTGTGCCAGTTTCTGTTTCTGTCAAGATCACTGGGAACTTTGTCACCAACTTCCTTGGGAGCAGCTCTGGGCTCTACACGTGTACTTGTTGTGCCAGCACTCCTACTCAGCAGGGCCTGAGGACAAACTGGTCTTGGAGGTGATGATTCATTGCTCAGAAAGCCAGCAGGGAGAGATGTGAATCTTTTGGTGTGAGGTTTTCAGTCACCCCCTGGACTAGTTGAAGCCTCAGTGCCATGTGGTTGTCACTGCTGAGCTCCTGTATCCATCACAGCTCTTCTGACCAAAGGCCCTTGCACAGAGGCACCTCTGCCAGTGCAGCTGTGCTCACCCTGGAAAAGACCAGCATAAATCTATAAAGCAATTTTGCCCTTTTTACTTATAAATGCTGCATCCACAGCCCCATCAGCACAGTTTGATTGAAACCCTTGCACGGGTACAGCTCTCTGAGCTAGACCAGACTTTGCCTCAGCCCTGATGGACACAGGTAAAATTATGTGCAGGTAAAATTATATGGGCATTTTGACACCTCCTTTATGCTGCTGTAAGCCTTCCTTGTTTACTTTTCTCCAGGCTATAACATTCCCAGTGATTAAAATATTTCTTTGTAAAGAAATTACGTGCTCTGAAATGCTCTTGCCCTGGAGATCTCTGTGAAAGCTCACATA
This sequence comes from Calyptomena viridis, assembly GCA_013390005.1. NCBI lineage: Eukaryota > Metazoa > Chordata > Aves > Passeriformes > Eurylaimidae > Calyptomena > Calyptomena viridis. The sequence continues at coordinate 198,085 of WEIV01028664.1, read as the reverse complement.
GTGAAAGGTCTTGAAGTTTGTAACTCTGCTCTACAGACTTGCCACAACTGCAGCCAAAACACCTGAAAGTTTTCCTTGTTTCTGCACTATCAGAACTGCTGTTACCTGCATTTATCTTGACAAGCCACCTGCATAAACTCCTTGTCTTTAAAATTACAAACTCATTGTCTTCAAATTATACTCCCAGTGACACATGTACGACCCAGAGAAGGAAACAGTGTTGGGCAGATGACACAGGAGACATAATTAATGAGTCATGGATTTACACAGCACTGGACCTGAAAGGAGTTGTATTGTTACTGATGATGCATGATTCAGGAAAAAAAAAGAAAGAATTTGATTTGCAACTCGAGGTGAAGTTTATACTTTATATCTCAGTGTCTCGCTGTAGTGGTTCTCAACAGCTGTACAAGCCATGTAGTCCTGTTGTACAGTCACTGTGCAGGGCTGGACTACACTGCACAGGAAAATGGTAATCCTGAACAAAAGGAAAACTCTTCCTAAAGACACAACAGTCCTCTGATGAGGAAAGCATAGCTTTTTTTTTCCACCCCACGATGAGAATATGTGATGAAATCTGAAAGTCAGAAATTCTTTCCATCTCCTAATTCACAGCTTTCAGATCAACATCACAGGATGTCACTCTTTGGAAAATTAATGGCTTCAAGCTGAGTTTTGTCACAACATCGACAAGTTTGTCTTTACAGCCCAGCAAAAGCACAGACAGTGCTGGTTGAGTTGAGTTGCTGTCTTAGGCGAGTCTTCTGGTTTATTTACTTCAGCAGTATTTAGTTACTAAATATAATTTTAGGATATAAATTTTAACTGTTAACACTTGGATTTACTCTTGTTGTAATTCGTTTGAAGCCAGCAAAGCTGCATTGTTATAAGAATGAAGGAAAAGAGAAATCTCTTGCTTCAATCTGAAGAGTTATCAAGTGCTAACAGTTATGAGGAAAAAGGGCCAGTATTTTCAACGCAGCATTCTAAAAAAATTAGACATTTCAATCCATATAGGGACTGTCTTTAACACATGCCGACTTTCAGATGTACTGAGTCTCTGCAGCCCTTGTTGACATAAATGGAAATGCACATGTTTGTTGGTTATGCTCATGTAAGGCTTTGGGTCTGCTTTACACATGTGCATGCCCAGTACTGGAGCATCCAGGACTTTAAGCCAGATGCTGAGCTCCCAGCTCTCTGGGCTGGGTGTGCTTGCCATTCTCTCTTCCTTTTTGATGGAATTCCTGTACCAGCCCTCAACATTTGAGAGCAAATAAACCAGCTTGAAAGCACAGAAGACAATGGCGAGACTTTCTTCAAGATTCATCAGTGCTTTTCCTTATCATCTATTTTCTGGCTTCCAGGCCCCAAGATCAGGGCAAAAGTGGGGTATTGCTGAACAAGAGAAGACGTACACTTTTCTGAAATAAGTGGCTTCTGCTGTTCTTGAGTGCTTCAAGCCTCAGAAGCAGCAGACAAGGATGGTTATTCAGACATGGCTTGGCACAGAGGTGCAGTCACTAAGCTTCCAGGCTGGCTACAAGTTGATGCAGTTGAGCAATTTAATACAAGACCAATGCAATTCTTCTGTTTTTGTTTTGTTTTGGTTTTGCTTGTAAGAGAATAAAAAAATTCATATTCTTTGAGTTTTACTGGAATGAAAATGACCCCCTACTACTGTATTTCCCAAACTGCCATGTAATCCAAATAAGTCTGGATTTGACTGGACTCCTGTAAGAGGCTTAGTGATATCTGAGCCATTGTTTTAACTTAATGCTGTCTGATGGGTTGATTACACCTAGTGCTGCAACACTCAGAGGTTTGTTTTGTTTGTTAAATTGTGGATAAAGAAGCTAATTTGAAGGTGAGATCCCTTTCATCTCTTTTAGAAATTAACAAGTCCAGCAGTGGTTCATTTAATGATTAACAGTTCTTGGCGTGACTCACTGCACGGGCTTTTCAGGTTGGATCCCCAGTTTGCACTTCTGGTCAGGGATCTGTATGATTTTCATGGAGCTGTGTGCACAAGGCATGATGATCTTCCGGATATTTTACTTCTTTAGTGTAGGAGCCTCTCCCACAATGGGGGTCAAAATCCTCACTTTCACTGCTGCAAATTTCCTGTAAAAACTATCCGGTATAACACATCCTTGCTTCCTTTTTGTAATGGATGAGATTCACTGGCATAATGTTCCTTGTTTGTCCTTGGCTAGCAGTACAAGTCACTGAATGAGTACCTGTAGCTGCCAGATCTGAATTACACGCCTTCTAAATACCTTGTGAGGATAAAAACATGACAGAGTATCAATCAAAATGTTGACATTGAAACCATTGTTAGTAAACTATAACACAATATTAAAGGCAGAAGAATAACTCTGTTCAGATCTTGTATCGTATAGTAAAAAATTTTTTCCTGAAAATTTATTATCAACTGTCAGCATCAAGAGAATGTTAGAAATTGGCATCATTACAGCTGCAATGCTCAAATTGTGCTCCCACTCATGTTAGATGTAAATGGCTAGGACAAATTCATAGCATAATGACAGAGTTATTAAACTGAACCAGATTGTGTCCTAGTGATTACCATCGTGAATGTGTTCTGATGAAGTGGATATTTTGGGAGGAGACACGCACCCCTTTGGTCATGTGCCAGGAAAAGCACAAGCCCAGTGTCTGTGTCGGGCTCCCAGCATCGACTGCATGTCTTATACTGATGCCAGGCCTGTCCTTAAGATTCTGGGTAGGAAGGAGAGAGAGTTGGGCATCATGAAGTCTTGAGAATAACAGGGTGTTTAATTATAACATCATCTGGCCAGGAGAAAGCTGATACCAGTGTGACAAATGAAACTGAAAACCCAAGGGACTCTGGGGAAAGAGGCAAAATTGATTCCTTCATATAACGTACGTATCTTGTCTGATATTTCAGTGACATTTACAGTGATTATATAGAGAGGATCTGTAAACCTGTAATTTAAGCGTTTTTTAAAAAATTTTATTTAAATTTTTATTTAAAAAAAAGGGGTCATTCTGGATTTGGAAGAAAGCTTTTATGATCTCTTTAATCAATTGGGGAAGACTTGGTACTACACCAGTTCACAAGAGACTGGCCTCATGGCATCTCTTTTCCTGAAGTAATAACTGTTGGCTATACCATCTATAGTTTGAACTGAGCAAAAAAAGTATTGCACATTGGGGAATTGCTCTTTCCAGCCTCACTTCTTTCTGTCATTTGTATTAATAATGTCATGTCATGTGTTAGCATAATATACTCCCCAGGTTCCTGCCACATTTTGAAGAATTGACTTGATTTTTCTTTTCCCCCTTCCTTGATGGTTTTAGTGCCGTTGCATTCCTGGTGTTTGAGATCAATCCCATATGAGCTAATGACAGCAGGCAAAGTTATAATTCTGATAATTTTATTTATTTATCATTTGGTGAAAAAAAAAGGCTTAGGGCTCTCCCAGGTCCTGTACATCCAGCCTGCTGCCTGACATCCAGATTTGAAAATGTATTTTAGTATTTAACTTTTATTTTATGCTCCTAGGTCTCTACAGCAATGAGTAAGAATTAAGAGTCCAGATTCATCAGAATATTAGAGTTTTATTTTCCACGGATTTCAGTAGTCAGAGTCTCATAAGTAAAGACTTGCTGGTTCATGCAGTGAATGTGAAGTGGATTGTGTGGACGCAGGTTACGGAGTGAGCGCTGTAGCCTTGTAAATATTCTGATAACTGTCCGTGAGTAAACTCGTAAATTAATGAGTACCATGTAAAAGTGCCTTTTGAAATCTGTACTTTCCTGCGTTAAAAAAAAAGGCTGAGGTGCACAGTCCTCTCAGTGTGGCCTGGCCTCAGGAGGGACAGCACACCAGGTCATGCTTATGTCGATTAGGTACCTTCAGAAGTTGTAGGTCTTGTCAAAATTATGATGTCTACACCTGGGCACTAGGCCATTATAACTCCAGTAAACACATATGGAGCTAGTTTTCCAATTGGCAACAGCAGCATATTTTTATTTGATGGCACTTGAGTCCTAAGTGGGGAACATGCTATTAACAATAACTTAGTGAAAGTATTTTGTAGTGAATTTATCACTAATGCAAAATGTATTCACCTTTTTTGGAATAACTTCTCTGATTTCTGGTTGCATACTGGTGGATGTGGGAGCAATGTCCTATGTAGAAACTTGGATTCATAATAATAATATCTCCTTTGATGACTTTAAAGCTATTACATTGGAAACTTATTGATTTCATTTTGTCACTATTATAAATGTAAATCTGAACTGTAACTCCTAGTTATTCACCAAATGTTCCTCCCAGGTATTGTAACCAATAGCTAAATTTGTTACCTAGTGGGTCCTATCCAAAACCCACAGACAGCAGAGGTGGAGATCACGTGGTCACACACAGTTGTGTTGTTGCTATCAGGGTCTATATGAAGAGTCTCATTGAGGGTCCTGTTTTATTTCATCATACCTGGGATGAGAGGTGTAAATCTCACCTACCAGGGGGAAATTTATGTCTTATATGCAAGGCATAAAAACTGTGGGGAATAGAGATTGTATTGCTAAGCCTTAAAGGCTGGCAGGTGACACTCCTGCTGTCTGTACCTCTCTGAAGCATTTTAAGATTAAGGATAACTTCAGGATAGGCTCAGGAGATTTTGGTCACCAGCTAACCTTTGAGGGGATAAAATCACTTTTGAAGGACAAACCTTTTATTTACTCCCTGTACTGTACATCTCCATGCTGCTTCTCAACAGGGTTGTATTTAAGAGGGAAGCATTAGGCATCCCTCTGCCCTGCCTGAATCTATTCTTTATTTGTCTTGCACAGTCTTGGAGCTGCTTCTCAAGTTCCTACGACACCAGAGTCAGGGCAATGCAGCACATTGTGCCAGTGGGTACCCATGTCCCATCAGCAGTGGCTGCCCTTGGTTGGGCTTCATGAGGGCCCTGTGACCCACATTACATGGCACAGATCCCCAATGGGGTTTGCAAGGCTCTGGGTATCCATCTCCCCTTATTTTCAGTAAGAACTGAGTGCTGTTTTACCTTCTCCTGGCTTTCTTGGAAATTTCAGCCTGACTCTGTCCTGAACTGGGAGAGGAGCTGTGACCTGCACATGAAACTGATGTTTCATACTGACAAGGAGGGCTGAGCTGCAAATAGAGTTAAGAAACCTTAGCAAACCTCCACTGATGTTTTTCAGCCCTAATAAACACTTTAATACAATCTCTCAGAGTGCTGGAGGAAGGAACTGAGATGGAGCTGGCATACAGTCTTACACCTTTGAAATAATAAGTAACTGTGCTCAGTGCAGTTGGCTGATACCCCAATGCAGTCAGTTCTGTGCTTGAGAAGGGCTGTTTAGTTACATACTGAACCTGTTCTGTGCTCTGAGGTGTAAGTTCATCAGCATTAGCTCTCAGACAGGTTCCTATGCCCATCAGGTGCCTCTCAAAGCCCAGTGCTGGTTTTGATGCCGTCACAGCAGGGCAGTGGTACCCACACCAGTGGTGGACACCTGGGACAGCATCTTCAGACATGGCCTCAGACATGCAGTCATTTGTGTTGGCTGGAGAAATAGACTTGTAAAGTCTTGTGTCACCCCTGCAAGCACTAAATTTAGAGGGTCCCTTTGTCATTACAGGTAGATTTGTTGTTTGTAGGCAAAGGAGATCATTCTGAAGACCTCCCCTTTCCACAGATGTTGGTTTTTCATTAATATCTAAGAGCATATTTGTGCTTCTCCACCCAAACGTGGGACTGAAGTGGTAACTGCACTTATGCTTACAAAATACTTCAACCAGAAAGAGGAAATGTCTGAATTTGTATAGTCCAGCTTTGAAAAAACATTGGCTTTCCTTTTATAAGAAGAAAGAGTTTGTGTTGAAGGAGAAATGAAAAACATTCCCAGACCTCTTACATAAGCCATCCTTTCTTTTCAGATGCCCAGCAGTAAATGATGCAAATGAAAAAGATACAGTGTGGGGAGTACTATTTCAGTGTAATCTTCCACCTCATGACTGATGCCTGAATGATTTTTTTATAAGAACAACATGTTTTGGGGCACAGTGTCAGAAAGTCAGCTCTTGCCTGGAGCACACGTTTGAATGTCAGTAACCCCTCCTTTGCCAATTGTCCAGAGAAATCCTGCTTCCTTATCTTTTAAAACTTTTTCTCTTTCTTTCTATGCAGAATACTACCACTGAATTTGAAACACAAACCCACTGAAAAGGCAGGTGCCCTCACATGGACCGGATTTTCAGTGCCATTACTAAATAGGTTGTAACGTATGGATTACTTTTTAGTGTAAATCAGTATTAGGATGCAGTGTTTGTAGTGTGACTACATTTTTACCGTGTGTATGGTGGACAGCTCCGTTTGGGTTGGAAGCCTCAGCTGCTGCCATAACACAAACAATAGTGAAAAGGCAAATAGCTGCTGCTGGGAGGAACACAGCCTGTGCCACTGACCCGGAGCAGCAGGGATGGGGAAGCTGCTCTCCCATCTGTATGGATTTTGTGGACCCTCAGGAGCAGCCTTCCTCACCCAACACCACAGCACTGGTCTTGGTTCAAATAAACCCTAAGATGTCTGGGCTGAGAGAAGCAGCAGCAGGAGCATGAGGAGGATCAGGAAGCACTTGGCTGGTGTATGAGAAAGGGAGAGAGGGTTTACCTTGCCTTCAATAGCACGTGAGGGTGGTTGCAGTGCAGCAGCTGCTGCAAAACCAAAGGCTTTGGGCACTGATGAGCTGGTCAGTTAAGTGATGAATCAGTGGCTGGTTTCTGATATTCAGACCTGCTCACCAAGCTGCTCTAGCTAGTAAAAAATTGCTGTTTTCTTGGGTGTAAGCATGTTTCCTCCAAAAATGTTTCTTTCCCTTTCCACCCTCCACCTCTCTTTAGTGCACAGCCCCAGGCAGCAATTGATTCCCAGAGCCTTGGAGATGAACCTCTCAACACTTTCCAGCTTCTGCACTTGTGGATCTCACATCGAAACCTTTACTCTTGGCTGGATATATAGGGCGCAGCACATTTCACAACTCTGAGGGCATCTTGCAAGACAGGGAAACATTAAAGGGCAGGAAATAGTTTTTCTGCCCAGCACATAATTAAACTAGAGAATTCATTGTCTCAGGAGGTTGTAGAGTTATAAATGGATTCAAAGAGGGATTAAAGGAACTCCAGCAAAAAAAAAAGTTTGCAGAACAGTTTAATTAGAGTTTGTTTCAGAGAAGACTTTTAAACCACTGTTTGCTGGAAGAGCATCCTGGAGAAGCATCACTTGTCAGGTGCCTGTGTCTTACACCCCTTCCATGAGGTTGCTGTAAGTGTATCAGTCCTTCCTGGAGTTGGGCTGAGGTCTGAACAGGTACAGTGATCCAGCATGGATGTTCTCCAGAATGATGCTTGTTTCTTCATGACTTAATTTTTTTTTTCACTGTGGTAAGTATGAGGATAAAATGCAAAGAGTTAGTACAATAAATAAAGGTGAGACACATGCGTGTATATTCTCACTGGTCTCAAGAGATCAGCAGATCAAGTCCTCCCTCAAAAACCAGAAGTAACTTCTTGGGACCCCTGGGAAACTTGAATCCTGTGGATGTGGATACTGTGTTCCTGCTCACGGCTCTTTGTGTGTCCTGTGCAAACTGAGCTTTAAAGAGAGCATAGGAGCATTTTTTTCTGCCTTGACTCACTGTATGAGTATTTTTAGGCCAATTATTCTAAGCAGCAACACATTTGAGAAAAGCTGCAAGGTTTTGTTTGAGTAATCTGTAAACAAAATTAGGATCTTAATTTGGCAAGTGAATTAGTTACTCTGAAGTAATTGCTGGTCACTGAATTTGGGCCATGTAGGTTTATTTTGTAGTTGGTATTGCTTATATACCTATTTAAATGTCATTGTGCCTTATCAAACTCTAAATGTCACCTGTAGTATTGTGTAAGGAGTCAATGCTTTTTGTTTTTATATCAAAAGTGGGAGAATAATGTATAAGTTGATTTATAAGCATATTGCAATCTTGATTTCTTTTACAACTTCCTTAAGCGCTTAACAACTGCAAAACCCCAACTTCAAACACTTCCTGCAACTGCTTAGGGATTAATTTGAATTAAGATAATTCAAATGTTGGCATGTAACTACGAGTTGGGCTTTAAAAAAAAAATCTTTGCAAAATGAAAGGATTTAATTTTTTTCCTAATAAAAACAAACAGCTGGGTCTCCCATATGGTATTCTCTTGTAAAATATTTACATTTGAAAGGCGCCCAGACTCCTTGCAGTAGAATACAATTTAAACAATGAGCCTAAGTGAAAAAAAAATCTATTGTTGTCAGTTCTGATCACAGGGGTTTTTAGCATGCACCTTCCCTTTCTGACCCCTCTGTGCTCAGCATTAGATGATCCTCTTAGTGTTGGAAGATTTTCCTTGTCGAGTAGCTCAGTGTTTCGCTTTCTGAAGAAATAATAATTTTCATCAAAGCTTAACCTGGTGCATGTCAAAGGGTGTGTGAGAAGAAGGATGTTGTGAAGAAATTAGGGCAGCAAAAATTATAGAAGGGAATGAACTATTAGTACATGAAGTTTTGTAATGGTTCATTATGAACTGCAGAAAAGTTGGCTGTAGGAGTGTGTCCCTGGAAGCACCATCTCTCCTTGGTTAGTGGAAGCAGTTTCCTTGGCTGCGTGGCTGCCAGAGTTTGTCTTTTTTACCCTACTGCAAGTATAAATGTTAACTTTCCAGCTGGAATTGCTCTGTTTGCTTTCACAGTGAAAACAGAACTAACCATTCTGGTAATGTTATTAAAAAATATTTGTCATGTCAAAAACTCTTGCTGCCTGTAATTATGTTTAAACATCCCAAACTGAATAGCAACATTCAAACTCAGCTAAAGTATTTGATTAGACTCAGTTAATAGTTACTAATGGCTGTGCAGCTTTTATGTAGGACTCCAGGGGGAATTGATGGCAATCTTATTTGGAAAGCAGTGAATGACTGAAGAGTAAGAGGTCTTGCACCTCATCCTGTCCTGTGCATGGAGTGGGGCAGGGAAGGTTTGTGCCAGGCCTGTTTCATAAAGCAGAAGATCTGATTTTGCCAGATTAAGGCAAGACCTTAATAGAAAACAAAACAGTTTTTATGTCTGATGAATGCAAGGGTGATGGGAGCTGCTTTTTTCTTGCCTTTTCTTTTTTTTTATTTTAGAAAAGTTTCTGTTTTGTCTCAAGCCCACAGCAGTCTCTTTGGCAGCTGTGTTTGCTGCTGACATTATCCTCCACAGAGTGACAGGGCCCTCGGTCTGCAGCATTTCAGCAGCAAACTGTGATTGTGGGCTCTTTGATGGCCCAGGACACACCATCTCCAAAGGCTGCCAGACACCCACGGGAGTTTTCTAAGGCCTTGTCTCCTGGGCAGTTGTATCATGACTAACACCACCAGTGCTTCTAAAGCAATCCATCATCCCTCATGTAGCTGCAGACTGGATAAAGGTGCTTTTCACAGCAAAGGTTGTTGCCCAGGGCAAGGTTTACCTGCATGGACAGAGGTGAGCCCTGCAGTCATCCAGTGATGCCACAGCAGGGCTTACACGGGACACTGTTTATAACTGTATTGGTAGAGAATCACATCCCTGACCAGCAGTCACACACGGAGGAAAACTTGGTAATTAGAGGTAGCTGAGCACTCCTACTTTCCATTTTATGTCACTCCTGTTTACCAAGGCCCCTTGGTGTAAGCTCCCCTGGAGTCCATGAGGATCTGGAAGTGTGCTATGAAAGAAGCTGTTTTACCCCATGCAATGCTGTTGTGATATCCCAAAGAATTAGTTTCCAGCAGAACTTTGTCCTTTCTCCTATTTTTTTCCTGTTCTTCCCTTTCTGAGTTTGTACTTTCCTAGCAGTAGTAAAAGAGTATTTCCTCTTTGAATTATTTATCAGCTCCATCCAGTGCATGTTGTTTTTCAGGAATAAATGTGAACTCCTGATAGGAAGATAGTTTTATGCTTTTTGGTGATAGCTGCAAGATGGTCAAAAAAAGCTACATCTTTTTATTATATGCAATGTGTGGACTTTAGGAATATGTTCTATTCAGAAATAATGTGTTGCCAGCACATTGAAAAAAGCCATGAGACTAAAGAATACTTGTTTTTGTTGCTTAAAAAAAAGATTGTAAGGATAGTGTTTGTGACACATCTGATGTTTGAGATAAACTTGCTATTGGGGTGTGAAGCAGCACGCTGCTTTCCTTGCTGTTTTGAATGGAGAAATTCAAAGTTCTGGGTTTACAAATGCATTTTTTTTCTTAATTGAAAAAGAGAACCTTAGTAAATCAGAATGCATGAGCAGATAATCTACGTGCTAAACTGATGGTGTCTTTGAACAAGTCTCAGATGATGCATTTCTGACACAAGTGCTAGAAACTGGTGACCGTTTTAAAAGCAACGCAGGAAAGGCACAGCTATTTCATACTGGAAAGGAAAGCACCTGGCACGGTTACATTGATTTCAGAGACCTCCTTCAGCTGCCTGTGTTTTTGGACGGGTCTGGAGGAGATGGCAGGAAGATAATAGCAAGTTCAAGGAGTGCTGCTTACAGCAAAAAAAGCCCACAGCAGCGATTTAACCCCTTGCTGGCTGCTGCTTTTCTCTTTCTCCATGTGTTGCCCTGGAACAGCTGTCAGCAGCTCTGAGCACACCAGGCTCGGGGCACACAAAGGCTCAGCAACACTGAGGTTATGACCTAATGTTAATGGTGCTGCCATTTATTGTGTGCCTGCCATGGGACTTCCCCTGCTTTGTCTGGGGTCCTGACTAGCCTAATATTCTCTTTAAAAGGCTTCCTCATAGAAGGAAGAATTACGAAATCAAACTTTCTCTTGTATTGTAGCAGCTTGTGTTTACTCTTGACGTGCTTGCTCGGAAAAGATATTTTTGTCACCGCTGGGGAGAAGAGAATGAGTTCCTGTGTGTCCCATTTAATCAGAGTTTCAAATGGTTGTTTGCTAGGGGATGAAAAAAATCAGGTCAGCAGTCAAGGGATCTTTTTATGGTGATGGTGACAGTTTTTATTCTGCAGGAGTTATAATCAAGATGAGAGAGGCAAAAATACTTGGGGACAGATATCTGGATCTGTAGAGTAAAAACTGTTAAGTGTTGCTGCAAGGCTGAATGTAAGTCTTTTTCACTGAAGTGCTTTACTGTATTCAGTCATGTAATTTTTCACCATAGATATTCCGTTTTAAAGTCTATGCACATCTGCTTTACAACCAGCTGTAGTTTGGTGTCTCCCTACCAATCAGATGGTGGGAGGCATATATTTATTACATACTTGGGGGTGTCTATTATATTCCTCTGGCAATAATGTGAATAAATAGAGCAGATCAGCTGTGATTAAAGATGATAATAGTAATAATTAAAAAAATCAGTCCTTAGATATCTAGAAGACACCTATCTATCTATCTATCTATCTATCTATCTATCTATCTATCTATCTATCTATCTATCTGATCTCTCTTATCTGCAGTAGCAGATAAGTCTAATTCTGAAAGGGTGGCAGGAATGGAGCATTGTCCTCCAGTTCCAAAAGCACAAGCCCTTTGCTAGCAACATCTGTTCAAATTTGTCTGTGCTCATTAACTTATAGCTGACCTGTAGTACATATTTGGGCAGTCTTTTTTGGGATAGTGAAGGACAGTAGTGCTCATGCATGCTGGCCAATTCATTATAATTAGTTTTGCAAAATGGGAAATCTAGAAGAGCAAAGGTTGATTAAGCACAGGATAATCAGAGCCACAAAATTCAGTAAAATGCTATTTGGCTTTAACTGTGCCCAGGGGACACCTAGGGAAAAAGCATGTTGTAGATATATCATGGTAGAGACAGTGCTATGTAATCATGTCCAGAATTATGCCCGACGATTTTTTTCAAGTGGGCAGTTAAACTTGCCCTTTGGATAGACAGATTTAATTTCAGATTCAAGTGCCAGAATGAGTAAAGTATATTTCAGGTTCTTGTATCCATTTTCTCTAGCTGATGCCTAAAACTGAAATTCCTGAAACAACTATGTGCTTGTTAAAATCTTTGTTAGGTTTTCATTCAGAAAATGATAAATGGATGGGCAGGAACAGGAAACATTTAAATTCTAAGAACATGAAAGCCTTATGTGGCAGTAGAAACAGAATAGCGGCTTTTTGCCAAATTCCTGGGACAGACACAGGGCCCTGAGCACCCCCCACGTACTTGTGATGCCAGGGCTCAGCCACATGATGAAATTCTAGCTCACCAACTTTGTTTCATTACTTGGAGAATCTGTTTCAAATTTACTTATGCAAAACTCCCACAATGTTATTAAATCTGGCTCATTACCAAGTTTAAAGGATACCTGTAATGGATATTTCTCAAACTTGCAGGTAATGGAGGCTACCCTTTCGAGAGTTACCTAAAATGACCCTTGGCATGTTTAAGCTATTTGCTGCCACCACTGCAAAATCAATTATAAGGATATTGTAGAGGAAACACATATTGATTAAGAGACTCCTGGGATCCTTTAGTTGTGATTCAGATTTGTCACAAGGATGATGCTGTCAAGTGTCCGATGTTTCACAAGTGGATGTTGTGCAGGGTGACACCCCTGTTTTATCTCACCAGAGGCATATGGAAGCCCAGCACCTCAGAAAGGGAAAACTGGTGTGGCCTTTTGTTCAGCACAAGCAAAGCTGATGGCATATTGTTTGCAAAGCAAATCAGAAAATACGGACCTCAAGAGGCTGCCTCGTCTGTCCTGTTTCGTGGTGGGGACAGGGACTCTTGTGTTATGTGACAGCTCCAGCAAGGACATGGCTACAGGCCACAGGGTCTGTTCCAGCACTTCACTGTGCACTGATTTCAAATGTTTTTCCTAAAACTTTATCCCATTTTCAGAAATTTAAACAGTAATCTGCAAGTTTGAAGCTGTTCTTTCACAAATTTATTTGAAAACCAATAGTGTGTCTTCCCATGATCCTCTCTGATGAAACAACCCCACCTCTTTCAGTCTTTCCCAGGAGCTCATGTGCTCTGGACCTCTGGACATTTGCACTCTTCTTTTCTGGCTTCTCTCCAATATATCTGTACCTCTGGGGAGACTTTTTGGTTGATTGCTTTTTTGGTTTTTTTTGGTGAGTAGTGAAGTTACAGAGTGTTTACAAACAGTTGATTGGGTAAAATAGAAGGCAAAATGGAAGAATTAACATTTCATTATTCAACTAATTCAGCTTGTTCCAGCTGGCCCAGTGCCAATTTAATGAATTTCTTGTAATTCTGATGGAAGCGATTGGGATGCCTTCATTTCCTGAGTGCTGTAATTCACTTATTATCTCTTTAGTTTCTTCTGCTTCATTCCATAATATTTACTTGCTGCTAGTTTTCATATGGAATTTTACAGTAACTGAGAACGAAACAAAGAGATCCAGCATAAGAAAGTGGAAATTTACTGACTGCTCTGTTCCATCCCAGCCGCAGACTGATTTGTCTCTATCTTCATCTGCAAACCAGCTCCCCTCTCTGCTTTCTAACTCTGACTTAGGCCACCTTGCTGTTGTTGCAATAGTCTGGAAATGAGAAAACTCTTGTGTTTCCTTCCTATCCTGAGACTGTTGGGATGGTGTCCTAGCTTTTTCTTTGTTTCCAAGGACAAAAAAATTTGGCCACAGAAATAACCCAAACTTAATTTTTCTGTGTTTTGTGCATGTAAATCTTGAATGACTGTTTGCTGACACCAGCCATCCCTATGGCTGTAAATGAGAAGAGAATATGATCCTGCTTGTTTATAGAAAAAAAGAAAACCCACATAGTTTGGACTCTCAGTGATGTTATCTTTTGGTTGATGATCTGTCCAATGGCTTTCAAAAGTATGTTTTCTAAAAGGTTACTCATAAGGCATCTGCTGAAGGATTTTTGGCCTAAGCAGTTTGGCAAAGTGCTGATTTTATGGGATCTATGTCTGGGTTCTTGACCATTATTGCTTCTACTGACTTATCATTTCTATGCTGATTTGCAGCTCTGAGTTGTGGTTACCTGCACTAATAACTTTGGCCCTTTCACTGAACAAATGACCCAGATTCAGAAGTGAAGTTGCAGAGAGGTTGAAAATCAGGGCCACATGCATAGAATAATATACAGAATAACATTTGCAGGAGTATGGATTGAAGGCACATTTCTGTTGGAGAAGACGCCAAATAGGATGGAACCTTATGGAAGCCAAAAGTTTGGGTTGTGCAGTGAAAATGCTCCAGTTGAAGTCATGCTGAGAGGACTTGGAGGAACGGCTCTTACCTAAGTTGGCAACAAGGCCATGCAAAAAACATTTCAAAAAGCACAGCCCTTTAGGGGAAGAGGCAGCAACCCTTGCAATTGTTCAAGCCTCTGAATTAAACAGCCTCTTGTGATGCCTGCAGGTCTTCTTCAAGTGTTCTTGGGTTGAAGTGAAATGTGAGAGAAATTTTCATTAATCTAATACTGTAGAATAAATTGTTGACATATACGTGTGCAGAAAAAAAAAAAGAAAGAATAAAACACACTGAACTTTCCCAAATTCAGAGCATTGTTCTTGGGATGATGAAATGGTTGATGGGACCTGTGCATGTCCCCTCTCCTGCAAGTTTAGTAGCCACAAAGTGCAGTGTGGTGACAACAGGCATTTCCTGGCTGGGCCTGTAATTCTTAAAGTAGAATATTTTTGCATGCCTCAAATATGATAAGAACTGAATGTCCTCTTTCCTTCTGAAGGAAATCATCTCTCTGACCAATCCTTTTGTTCACTTACTAGCTGTGCTCAGCACTTTCCAATCAACAGCTGACTAAGTGATAGAAAATAGTTAGAGTGGAGTTTGAGAAAATGCATCTTATGGAAGGGACCACATGCTATTCCTGCATTTGGAGCTCAGGACACTCAGAAATGCTGAGGAATTCCCAATTACTCTACATGCTGCTACATGTACAGTAGCAAACAGCATGAAATGGGGAGTGAATCTGTACCAAGAGATGCTTGGTGTGAAGGAGCTGCTGTTTGCACATTGTGCATTTCAGTTGTTGCACTTCAGACTGGCCCCGTGGATGCCCAGAGCACCTATTTGTAGGATGTGTGCATCAGTCATTTGAGCATCATCCAAAAGGATGCACTTCGGGTGCCCCAAAGCCCCCTTGCCAGCACAAATCAAGGCACAATAAATGGAAGTAGTTGGGAGATTTCTACAGAAGTGCTTTCTGAACTTGTGCTGCACCTGCTCTTACCCTTGTGAGGTGAGGGGCCACTGCCTTTGTGGCCAGCTTATCACTCCTGCTCCTCTAATCAGTGATAATTACTACTGTAATTATCACTCTGAGGGATGAATGCATATCCAAAACTCTCCTTTATGTTCTCCCTCCTCAGTGTAACACATTTGTCTCTGGCCTCATCTCTAAGGCTCCACCTTGCAGTACATCCCCTACCATGGGCTGTGGGGGCTGTGCTCTCCCCCTCAGCCAGCCAAAGAGCAGGCCCCCAGCTTCCCCCCTCCCAGCTCCTCCACCTCCATCTCTCCCCAGGAGTTGTGTGCACACATCAGCACTGCTCCCGCTCAAGAGGTTGCTATTTTGGAAAAGAACAGAGAGGATATCAGCCCCTGTGTGGAGCACTTACTGGAAGTGCCTCACTGACTCACAGCAATTACTAGGGTATCTGAGGTTAAGGGAGTGATGAGTAATTGAGGTCTTTTTCACTTCAGGGATGCCAGATCCTCTCTCCTTGTGCACCCTATGGAGAGAAGTAATTTGCAAGCCTCAAGTAAAGTATTTATAATAGATGGATTTTTTTTTAAACTCAGCACTACTAGCAATGTCTCTAAAATGTCCCTTTGTGTTGACTGAAGGTGTTAGCAAGGGTAGAGAGCATTGCACAGTGCATTCTTTACAAGAAGGTTGCAGGGCTCTACCAGACCTGCAAAATTGTCCTGAGACCCGACCTTTCCATGCATAGCCCCTAAGAAATTTGTTGTATCACATACAACACAAGGTCATGCCTAAAATTTGCCTTTGAGTCAGCCTCTATGGAGCAAGAGTCCAGTGAAACCAGGGAGGATAAGTTCCTTGCTGAAAATCTTCTAGGAGTACTGTGTGCCTCTTCTTTATCAACTGGTGAGCCACGTCCTCGGCAGACTGACGATTGATGCCTGTTAGCAGACGTTCCTGGGAATACAAACCCCCACGCTGCCGTGTTATGCATTCATAAGGCACTTATCAAAATGGAGGTGATCTTGCTGAGAGTATAATTTGGATGCTGAATAATCTCGACTCTAATGTAGTATCAGTGCTGAGTGAAGGAGGTGTTTTTGGTGCCTGAACATGTGTATCTCAGAGCAGAGATCACAGCCCAGCAGCTCTGGGAGCTACAGCTTGTCACTTCTGTGCACCCACAGCCTGAGTCCATTTACTGCAATTGCTTCACCTTCCTGACACAGGTTCTGTTGCAGAAAGGCTTAGCAATCATCTGACACTAAATATTGCTATGGATTATTGCAATTCCATCAGATGTACCATATGGTTGCTCCTCCTTTTCTTTTTAGACTCAGTAGGGTTTTACTATGGGCTTTTCCACATGTCTGTAAAATTCAGAGCAAGTTTTGCTGTCGTTAGTCTCTTGCCTGCCTTCCATCACCAACTTTCTTTTTCTTTGTCCTGATGCCTGCTCTGCCATCTCCTCCTGGAGGATGCCTGCCACAAGGGACTGGAGCTGCAGCCCATACACATTTAATTCTTGAACTAAAAATACAGAGATGTCATTCCAGTCATTTCTACCCTGAGGCCAGACAGGCTTCTGGGGTTTTTTATCATGTAATGAAATGCTTCCAGTGACACAGTCTAAATGAAGAATAATAACTTATGCATCTTGTGGAAATCAATTCAAAACTGAAATGTAATTAAAATTGCTTGCAAAGGAGGACAAATCATGCTGAATTAAAAATATGGAAAATTTCTTTTTAAGCAATCACTTTTCTGAAGAACATTGGGTTGTATCTTATTCATTGAAATAATGAGAGGCTTTCAGAGATCGGTATTTGTCTAAAAAATATTGGCTTCCAGTTATGTAGACCGTGTTCTACCTGACTGGATGAGACCTTTCAGTGGAGAACAAATTTTGATATCACTATTTAAAAGCCTGTCAAGCAAAGGAAGCTATGTTTGAATAAAAACCTTTGTCCTAAGCTCTGGGCTGAGTAGATGTGGGACTGAAGAGTGACTTGTAGGGTCACAGCTTCACCCTTTCTTCTCCTCAGGATCAAGGCAAAGTGACCTGTGCCAGCTCCTGGGTTTTGTTGCTTTACAGGGCTGTGTAAAGTGTGGGTTCACAAGACAAACCTCCTCTGGCATCACACTTCCCAAAACTTTTGGGACTTGGAGAGTGTCTTTTATTACACCCATAAAGCTTCAGATCAAACCCAAAACTGAGCCAAATTAAAGCATCTTTTCCTTGACACAGCATGGTTATGCAGGGTGGATTTCTGACCCTGTTTTGGGGGGCTTATACCAGGAGCCCCTCATGGCCCTTGGGTTTCCCCCACCCCAAGCAGGGCACTGGGGCACTGACCCTGGGCAGACCCATCTTTCTGCACCAGCGCCCATTCAGCCAAAGCCTGGTAATTGTGCAGCCATTAGTCTTTGTTGGGAGCATCTGTGACAAAATACACTTTGTTTTAATAACAATCATTATTTGTAAAGCCACTAAAAATTAAAACAGATGCAGCCATTATGTAGCTGCTTACATTTGTGTGGCTCTACCGGCTTTCTGCAGTCATGAGTGAAATTGTAGCTTGTTCAGGGAATATGACAGACCCCTAAATATGGTGATCAGGCAAAATATTTTCACCCGGCTGCCTTCACACAGAGGAGCTCACACACGTCTGTGCTCCCAATGGCTCTGGGTGAGACAACGAGCTGACAGATTCCTGAATTCAAAATAAATTCAAGTCAGCCTCAAAGGTAGTGATGGGAGGAAAGGCTGTCTCTCTCTCTTCTCCTCTTCACTCGTGTGAGTGTTAGGTCTTGGTAAAGCTCCAAATTAAATTGTAATTTCCAGGTTATAGTTCTGTGACCATTAATGTGCTTTCGAAAAATATTATCCCAGGAACTTAATTAAAAAAAAAAAGTTTCCTCCACCTGGAATGGTGGGAATGCATTTTCTGGTAATTACAGTACCAGTGGTTACTGTTCTTACACTGTTCAGAGACAATCAAATAGTTTTCAAGGGAAAAACGCATAAGGAAAAAATGCCATCAGCTAAATGCTCATATAACAATATGAGAAATACTGTTTGAAAACGTCTAAGTCATGACTACAAAGACAGTAATGTGTTGTCTCAAAGGGATTATATTCTTCCATTTTCCTGACATGCTCATTACCAGGTAACACTGCAGAGGTCACGTAAGGAACATCTATATCTGCTATGAGAAGTAATGGGGACTTGTTCAAAGTTTTCATTGTATCATTGTCTGAAGAACATGAGAGACTAGGAGAGGAATTATGTGAGAGAGATGCCTCAGTTTAGTACAAGCCACACTTGCTTTTTCCAAATTAGCCCATATTTTCCCAAAGTTCCCTTCCTTTTGGTACACAGTCCATGCCATGAACAGCACGGTCTCTGTTCTTCGTTTGCTAAAAAGAACAATAGTGGGATTCTCTTCTTTTTCTAACCTTCATCCTTCATAGCAGAGCCTCCTTCAGAAATTGCTCTTCCTCTTTTGTTCCTACTGCCTCCCTGATTCCGTTTCCTGAAGTTACTGCTCTCAGTAACAACCACGAGTTACGGACATGGTGCATCAAAGGGGGCACCATGATATGTAAAAACAGAGACACCCTTATTATGATCTTCAGCTCCCCTTCATTTTAATTTCTGATATTTCCTGCTGTGCTGTGTATCCAGTAGGGCCCAGTTAAGTCAGTACCTAAACATTTCCATTACAATCGGTGAGATGAATAGTGTCAGCAAGAGCTACTCACCTGAGGAAGATCTAAAGCATGGCACTGGAACTACAAGTTAGATCTCCTTAGGCACCTATTGGCTTTATTTCTACTTTCATAATTTTGTAAGGCATAATGAAAGTTGGTGGTATCAGGCACTTGAAGTGAGGAAATCACACTCCTGAGCAAATGCTAGTGGTGAATTTGGTGTGTCAAGCAGCAGAACATGGAGTTGGTGCAGTGGAGTTGGTACCACGTGTGTGCCAAGGTCTCCTTGAAAGGGCTGTCGGCCGTGAGCCTCCTGCAGACCTGCCCCGTTCAGGGTCTCATCAATCATTTGTGCAGGGTCTTTGGAGTGGGAAAACAGTTCTCAATTGTTGTTCCTCTGAATATCAGTGCTAAAATGATACTTAAATGATACTTATTAATTAAAACTCAAAAAATCCAGTAGAGGAATAGATGCGTACTCAGAGTGCATAAGTTTAGAAAGTTGATTAGGGACAATAGAAAATCTCTTATATTAGGAGACTTTAAAAGTGAATCACCTAGACCTTTAAATAAATGATTAGTCCTAGCCATAGTTTTGTAGAGGAACTTGCTGAGTAGAAACTTTTTTTCACATTTTTCAAGGGGGATTTTTCAAGGTCTGGGATGCAGTCATGTTAGTGGACTGGTCCAAAACGCAGACAGACGGTTTCAGCAGGAGATTAAGCGAGCAGGAATTCCTGGCTCTCGGCCCCGCGTTCAGACAGTTTGCCCTGACAGAGAAGAGGAAACCACAACACACCAGGCTCTTGGTTGG
Organism: Calyptomena viridis; assembly: GCA_013390005.1. Classification (NCBI taxonomy): domain Eukaryota; kingdom Metazoa; phylum Chordata; class Aves; order Passeriformes; family Eurylaimidae; genus Calyptomena; species Calyptomena viridis. Next base: position 178,303 of record WEIV01028664.1, on the reverse strand, counting down.
AGTGCACTCCATTAAAGAGACTAGAGACTTTTAAATCAGGCTCTATTTCAGCAAGGTGCTTTCAGCGTGCACTTAATGTCGTGTGATTTATGCAATGACTTCACATGTTTTCCATGGGGTTACTCACACTTAATGTTATTTGTTTGCTGAATCAAGGCCTAAATCAGATCTTCTTTTAAAACTTCCTAGTTAATTAGTGATCTCATAGTATCTTGTGCCCAGAGCAGTTTCCAAACTGACATTTTAGAGCCTGTGGGTACAGTTAGCTTAAAGTAATCAAGATAAATGTTAGATTTGGAATGCTAGTCCTATCCAAATTGCATGTTAACTGAAAATACTGTTTGCATATGCACTATTTAATGCAAATAATATTAAGGAACTGAACCAGACCATGTGTACAATTTAAGAGATGTTAAAGATCAGGAAGAAGAGGGAATAAACAAGAAAGCTATTGGCATATTAAAGAACAAGCCACTTATTTCTGTCAGACTTGTGACACAAGGTTTTTTAGTAACTAGGGACCAGTATTTTTTCTCCAGCTGTTGTAACTTGGCTTAAATTTATGGTTAATTTTTCAGCTGAAGTAGAGGCATAAGATGATGGAGGAAGACTGGTGATGTGTTTACACTACGTGACAGAAAGTCTGTGTTCAGTTCTTGTCCTTGCTATAAATGTCCTGTTGGACTGTGGGCAAATCTCTAAAGTTTTATGGGCCTCAGCTCTCTGTTTTCTGCTTCATGTTTCATTTATCCCTTAGTTGCATATCCAGAGTTTGGGCTTTCCAGGACAGAGCCCAGTGTCAAAAAGCTGAAAAAGTTTCAATACTGCTTCTGGAATTTCCATATCCCAAGATCTAAACACATATTTTCCATCTAAACAAGCTTGTTTTAGATATAAAGAACCATGGCAATGGATAACCATGAGTCCTGTGAAGAAATCTTCCCTGAGGGCAGAACTTTTAGAAATGTAAAGATGCTGTCCAATGCATACACAAAAGAAAGCTCAACTGCTTTACAACTCAACACAGGATATTAATTACTTCTACCATGCAGTAGTCACCTTAAATAATACTGACACTTCATGCTTAAAAACATTTTTGAACAAGACAAAAAAGCATATTGATCACAGTAAATACTGTGAAGCAAAATACAGTGTGAGCTGTGAGCTGGCTGAGGCCCTTGGGGAGGTAACACCCTGGAGCTCTGCAGCCCAGCCCTCAGCCCTGAACAGTGCAGGGCACTGTGGTGGTGCCAGCAGGAGCTGTGACAGCTCCAGAATGTCCCTGAGGGCAACAGCATCTCTTCTTGTAGGACAACATTACCACACAAGAAATGCAGCCAGGAGAGTCATTTTTATTCAAATAAATAAAAATGGCAGGACATTGTAGTTTGTATAATTTTGTGATTTGATTGTTGTAAATTGCATGTTATTATTTGTGTTTCAGAAACACCTACATATACTAACCAGATGTAGGGCCCACTGTGCCGAAATTGTATCCTTCTGTAGGACATTTGAGTTGCACATCTTCTCCCTCAGTCCCTGTGTAGCAGGATTGAACCAATGTACTGTTCTTTGGTCTTACCTTGAAAGAAAAATGGCCTCTTGTCATTTCTAAGATTGCTCATTTCCATTTTCTTTTGTACTGATTGCTCAAAGGAGACCTAGCCTATGAAAGTGAATAATCCCAAGCACACCTTAGAAGCTCTATGGATGCCATCTTGTCATAATTTTAATATTTTTTATATAATAGTAAAATTATATTTGTTTGCTTGTTGTTGGTGCTGACATAATACTGTTGTGCACTAACTCTGAAAGAATGAAGTTGTATTAAAAATCCATCTTTATCACAGAGGGTTTCAATTTCAAGGTGATGTAGCTTCCAAATCAATTAGGAGGTATGGAAAAATTTACTCACTGGATAGAATTCATCCATTAATTTGAACTGAAATAGAAGTCTGGGTAGATGCTTTTAATCTCCATGTTACCAGTAGTTCTCTATGGTGGAGTAAAATAACATTTTATGACCTGCCAAAGTTGTTGCATTTTTGACACACATACATGGTATTACTAAGGTTAAGTGAAAGGAACCAGAGGGAATTAAATATGAAAAATTTATTCAAGGCAGAGAGAAAGATGTTCTTATTATATGTTAAATGACAACCACTCGTCACTGAGAGTCAGAAGCTGCAAGAAATAGACTTTTTTCCTAGAGTCCTTACAAAATAATCCTGAAACTGTCCCAGAGTGTTCAGGAAATCTCTTTGTGGAAAAAAAATCAAAATATATTGTAAATCTTGCACCACTTTACCAGCTGTCACATTAAGCATTGCTAAGGTATATTTCTAAATATCCTCATTGTCAGCTTCTCTCAGCCTCTGTGGTTGTAGTTTTACCAGTGATACCTGTAGGGAAGCCTGACCAACAAAGAGCTCTGAATGCTTCCTCTTCTTCTTATACAGCCAACCTACAGATGATCCCAGAGCTATCAGGTCATGAATACACATTCAGCCCTGGGCATACACACCAAAAAAACATTGCATAATGCATAAGGCTCCATAGCACTGAATCTACTGAATGCCAGTTAAGCACCAGGTTTTTTTTCTACTGCTACATGAATAGCCATTTCCAGGGGTTGCAATACTGAGGCTGTTATTTGACCAGCAGTATGAACCTGCACTAATGCAGAACCTAAAGCCTGATTTGCAGCCAGAACTGAGAAAACTGGTCTCTGACTTTTATACCTGTATAAATAGCTATATTAATATACCAATAATAATTAATTTAATAAACAGGGATATTAATACAGCTGTATATTAATCTGGACGTGTGAATACCTCATTTGTAAGCTTATTCATATATAAAATCAGATAAATCTCTCCAGAAAAAAAATTGAAGCTGTTAAAAGACACTTAGCTCTATTCCATAAAAATGTAGGAATAAAAGAGCTGCCTGGCTAATACAGCTTGAAATTGTGGGTATTCAAGGTTTTCCTCAAAGTCCATTGAAGTTGATGGAGGGATTCTCATTGCATTACCTTGTACTTGTGTTTGAGAGGAAGTGTACACCAATATTTTCGAAGCATAAAATATGAATAATTGTTAAAAGCAGCACATGAAAATACAGCACACAGCCTAAAAAGCTGTCAAACTAATTAATTAAGGGAATCCTGGACAGATTCTCTACGTTGTGTTGAAGCGCTAGGAGTTTAGAGATAATAGTAGGTGAGGTATAATTAAGGAGTTTTTCAATTTAATGCTCCAAAGTATTTGAGGACTGCATGGTAGATTATGAATCACTTAGTTGGGGTTTTATTACGTGCTCCATGCAGCTCAACAGCTTCTGAAGGATACTGATTTAAATGCTCTGCAATGTAATGATACAGTATTGATTGATGTTTATCCTATTCGATTTGAAGATGAAGAGCAACATTGGCCTCTGGTCTTTTTCCTGGAGTCCCGTGCCCAACACGTGGTACGTCCCAGCCATGAAGCAGTCACTGGAATCAACAGTTTCATGGGTTGAACAAACACAGGGTGCTGCTTCCCAAGGGTCTTCCCGGCTTTCAGCAGACCAGTGCTCAGTCCTGCTGTTTGAGTAAAGGCATTACAAGTCAGGAAAAAATCCCATTCCCAGTTAAATGCGTGTAAACCAATCGACATCAGTCAGGCTGATGGGGATTGACTGCATGGGGGGATTTAACTGCAGACAGAACTTGTCAAAAATGGGAAAATTATATGAGAAATAATAAGGGAATAGCTGATCAGGCCTTGTCAGCATTCGATGGGTAATTTTTATGCATCAGTTGCCTTATTCTCCCTTATAAAGATTTGTTCTGATGATTTGTGGATTTTTTTGTTTTTCTCAGAAGATTTCTTCTCTCAACTGATTTGGGCAATTCTTTGCTGAACTGTATGTGATGATGATTCTCCCTCACACAGATAAGGTTCAGATGCCAATGCAATTGAACTGGTGTAGAAAATATATCTGTGATATAGGAGTGGCTCCAACCAGATGTTCTTTTATAATGCATTTACAGATCCTTTTTTTTGCATTTAACGCTATATAGCATAGGAGATGCAAAAGGTCGTTGCCTGTAGCCATGTTCCATCATGGGCTGTTTGGATGAACAGAGTGGGATTTTCAGCACTTCAATTAATGAAGAAGGGGTTTGAAAACCTGTAGATCTTTGCAGGGAATGTTTGCTGCTGCCTTGCGTTGTGCATACGAGCACTCAAAGTAGACTATAGTGAGTCAAAAGTCTTAGTGTGCAATTTTGTGTGATTTACATGCAATAAGATACAGGAGGTTTTATGTTGAATAACTAAACAATCTGTGGGAAATGCAGCCAAACAGCTTTAAGATGCTTTAAGGGGAACTCCTGACATTGTCGGTAATTGAAGGAGTTGGTAGGTTTTAATCATTGAGAAATGTGGGTGGGACTGTCATCACCAGTCATTGCTGACCATAAAAGCTCATTCCTGCAGCCCTTAGGCAAGGCTTTCCTTGTCTGAAGTAGTTGTATAATCACACTTAAAACGTCCCATCGGTGTTAATGTCTGGCAGGTTATTTTACAAAGCAGCTTTTGGTTATAACTGTGTAAGCATCTTTGTGCTCCCAATAACTAAACGTTATTATTAGCTGGTGGTTGGCAGCTTATATCTTGTGTTATGTCCACAGAAGAGATGGAATGTATTTACATTTCAGCACAGAGGCAAATTATATAGGGATGATTTGGTCAGCATTTATAGAGAGGCCAACAGCTCCCATGCCATGAAGAACCACATAAAAGGCTGTTTCTTGACATGGCCCACACAGTTATGTTTGATGAACTTGAAAATGTTTTGTACAAAAAGACCTTGCAATGTTTTGTCTAATTGTCACAAAATACTAATGATGTATCCAAGTTGATGTTGTTTTCCAAAATGCAGTGGTAATAATGAACAAGGAATCAAATCTTCCCAGCACAATGATGTAATATGTTTAAGTATGTAAACTCTGTAAGTGGCTCTCCAAATGACTTGAAGGAAGTCTATAAAAAGAAATTGAACATTACCCTTGCTTGCCCGGCAGTGAGGGTCCTCCTCAGCATTTTGGTGTGCTTGGGGTGGTCACCAGTGCCCATGGGATGTCCCTGGCTGGTGCAGAGTTGTATAGCTGGTGCATAATCTCCATTTCTCTGAGACAGAGACCATGCCAGCTGATGGCTCTGGAGTGTCCATCATGCACAGGCTGGCTGAGCGGGCGGTGTATGTTCTTAAACAGCAGTTTGGCTCTGGAGAGAGCCTGGGAGGCTGAAGTCATTTGTTTATCCACAGAGAATCCTGCACACAGCAATACAGTGTCTGGCCCCGGGTGAGGAAGCACCCAAGGCTGCCTGCATGGGACCCAGCTGTCCTGGGCATCCTGATGAGTTTCTGACATGGATGTGTGCCTGGAAACACTGTCCAAAGGCCACTAATGCTTCTCCCATCCACCTGTGGTTCCTGGGTTGAGCTGGGAGGACTCTTGCTGGTGGCCCCTCAGGATGGGTGACTCCTGCAGCCCCCAGCTGTGGCCATGCTTCCAGCTGCCAAAGGGTGGCTTCAGAAACCCTGGAGTTTTCCATGTAAGGAATGACTGGAGTAGGCATGTAAATGAATGGCATGGGAAGTGTCTTCCAAACGAGAGCAAAAACTAAGGGTATTTGGGAAAGTCTGGAAAACATGGATGCTATAGTACAACCTTAAGGCAGCACAGGGATTTTGCTTCCGGGAGACATCAGACAGACTTGTACTGGTGACATGGAAATGACTGCACACAACATCCTATGCCCTGATTTGTCCCACTCCACCTGAGGAATTGCTATATATGTATTGGTGTTTTTCACAGCTGCTGGTAAACAGTTTCCCAAGTCAGGGACAGACTGGCAGAACAGTTAATGTATGGGTTGCTTTTTTATTTTGTCCAGTTCGTATTCCACTTCTCGCTGGAAAGAAAGATATTTACAGTTGAGCTGGATTACTAAATTGCCACTATCACATCAGGAGTGATAATTTAGCATTTATTTATACCCCCCCATTAGGAAGTGATGGACAGTGATGCTTCTGGCAATCTGCAGCCATGAGTATTTAAAGGAGCCAGTCACAATTTCATGCAGTTGGGGATTCTTGTTTTTGTCTCAGAAAGCAATTAGAAGTTTAATTAAAATCAGTGCTGTCTTTATTGGCTACAACCCTAAATATCCTAAAATGATCAGACATGTGTCTGCAGCCTTTGGAATTGTGAATAGTGAACAGTTGCCAAACACTGAAATGAAGGAAAGTGTTGGCATGCATTTAAAACCCATATCAATGCTAAATTAAATCTTTTAGATTGGATAATAATCTCCATATTTATTTAAAACTATTTTAAGTATATCTGTCTCAAAATAAAGCAAGGAGGCAAAGGGAACGACATATACTTTAGACAGAACAACATTACTCATCAGACTTTTAACTTTAATGATCACAAGGCTTTTAAAAGACTCTCTGTGCAATACTGTAATGTAGAACATCTTTTCAGCTGCATATTTAGGACAAATAGAGTCAGTTGCTAGAAGACAGAATTAAACCTCCAAGAATGAGCTTTTGAGAGGCCCTGGGATGGCACCACAGTGGGGAAAAGCTGGTCACTTCCTGTATAGTTCTCCTCCCCATTACACTGGAGTCCTGACATCGAGCTCAGTAGATTACAAAGTTTATGTTTACTTTTTAAAACTGTAAGAGATTTTTGTTGAATTCATACTTTTCATATAATTTATGTCTTTAGTTTAAGAATGGTTTGGCATATATTATAGGCAGCAAGTCTTGTTCAGGAGAAACATTGGTTTGAGGAGGAGACTCTACCAGTCTAAGTGAGTCTAAGTGAGTTCAAATGTATAGATTTTAATGAATGTGAATATGTCAGAAAATTTCCCCTATTTTGCTCATTAAAGGGTAAATCACAGGCTCAGTAGCTAACTTCTTGAAGATAGGGAGTTAAGGAACATCTGCATTTATGAGGTTTGTTCATGAGGCTGTCAGCAAAGTGGAGGAGAGAACGAAAGGCAATTTAAAAAAAAAAGCATTTTTATTTTAATGTCTCTTCTGTTTTGCATCCTTTAGTCTGACATTCTCACCAGGCCTGCAGGAGAGGGGTGTCCTTCACTTTCAAGCAGAATCTCAGTGTTACACAATGGATCTCACCCAGAATGTTGTAAAAGCCCTTATGGTCCATGTTGTGGGATTTAAAGCTGCAGGATGCTCAAGTATTTGTCTTGTTTGTTATGGGTTTTTTCATGCAAAAAGGAAACCTCAGAAATGTGCATAATTACTAATATTAAACAGTCAATGTGTGGTAAAAATAACATTAGATCTTGGTGTAGTTATAGCTGCAGAGCTATTCTTGCTGGTAGCAACCACACGCTCAGATGCTCCACCAGGTTATGTCTGCCAAGAGTCTGACTGACTATCCTGCAGCCTTTATGTACATAGAGACTGTTGCTGTGGACAGAACTGTTACTAAAAAGGCACAGAAATGATGCTTTCTGTTTTTTCCATTCCACCCTGAAAGTGCTCTCCTAGTACCCATTGCAGGAGTTGTTTGGGTGAGAAGTCAGAGGTGCAGAGAGGAAAGAGTTTGCATTTTCTTTTCCGTGTGGATGCTCTGCTTGGGTCTAGTGGTTGTTTGCACTACAATAGTGTTGTTTTCTCCATGTTAGAAGGTAATTTTTTTCATTAAATATGTGCCTCAATAACATGGAGGAGTGCAGTTTTCCATCTGTTACTAAGGCAGGAGTTCTTCAAATATAGCCCTGTTCTTCTGGCCTGCTTTTGTTAATCATTGTCATAAAAAGTGTTAAACAGGCCAAAACCCTCATCTCTCAGAAGTGAGAAAATAGCAATAGTTCCTGTGGTCAGTGATGTGTAGGAGGAAACAACACATCAGGAAGTTTATTCCCAGAGAAGTGTTGCAAGTGGGCTTTGGGCAATAAGTTTGGTTAAGCATAGACTTGATATGCATCAGTAGTGTCCTTGTAAAACCAGTAACAGAACAGTAACAGAATGTCCAATAATGGAAAACTTTAAAACGTCTTAACTGTTCTGTACTTAGAGCTGTGAGTGTACCTAAATCAAACCTGTATTTCTCATCTTCCTATCAGCAAAAAGGTATCACCAGGCTCAAGGTTTTTTAGGGACGCAAGGTTTCACCTTACTTTTTGGTATATGATAGGGATCATTTGATAAGTGTAGTTAGCCTGAAGCCTTATGCAATGTTTTGAACCTCAGGCTTTCAAAAACTGTGAGTTGAGTTCACCGATGCCTTAAAAATGAGATTTGCAAAACATATGTTTGCTTGGTTTTTGTATAGGTATCCTGGACTTTAAGACTCCAGGATCTGTCAAGTTTACATTGATAACCAAGTCTAAAGGAATGTTTTGGGAGGTTTGAGGTATAGCCAGAAGCAATCCAATCTCTGTTTTATGGTATGTTTAGTCCAGTGTGAATAGTAATGGAGAATGGAAGTTTAACGTCATATTCTCTTTTGTGTAATATATGTACTTCCAGATGTGACACAAATGGGACTTGTTGATATTCATCCCACACAATGCACTGATCATGCTTCAATTGTATGCAGTAATATTTCACAGATTTTACTGAGATAAAATTTTGGAGTTTGGAAACAAATTAGTCAGGCTTATTTGAACACATTTAAATAGACACACTGGGAACCTGCAGAGCTCTGGGTGTTTTCCATTTCTTGTACGATCTCCAAAACTAAATGAGAGCAAGAGGCATTATTAAAAGGCCACACAACTGCCACAATTGTCTCTCAGCAACCTGTAATTATTGATAATTCCCACCGTTTTGCCCCAGTGACCTCCAATGAAGGCAAATGAGCGTTTATTTGACACTGTGTTGCGAATTATCCTGCATGTTTCTTGATGTACATTGAACTTTTTATTCTTTCTGCTTTATTTCTTTGGTTTTTTGGGGAATCATGAGTTGGTAGCGTTTGCTTAAAAGTTATAAAATAAGGAGAAAGAAAACTTTAAAAGTGAAGAGGGAATGCGTTGGCAGAAAAAATCCATTTGAAGCCCCTGGAGAATTCCTACTGTCACTTGAAATGGCTGTTGTGGGGGGAGATAATACAAAGGCCTGGATTTTTCAATGTGATTAAGATAAACAAGCAGTGTTTCTTATCCTTGAGCTGGTTACAATCTAATCCAAGCACTCAGTGTAAAAGTGCATTTTTGGCCTTAATTGATATTTTTAATAATGTCAGTGCACAGTCTGGAACGCTCACATTTTGCTTTGACAGCGCAAAGCGTTGTGTAAGTTTTCCCCCGTACCACTGAAGTATAAACAGTGCCTGAGCCAGCCCACCAGGGCCTCAGCGTTTGAACTGGGAGCTGGTTTGCCTGGAGCAAGGGAAGGAGATATTCCTCTTGCCCAGAGCACACTTGTCAGTGGTGGTGTGAGGGCACATCGGCAGGGGCTGGTGGCAAGAGTTTTAGGTTATATGGGGCTGATTCCATAAACTGCCTGGGGAAGCAGAAGGAGTTGTGTATGAGTGAGAGTGAGGTAGGACTTGACCCCGAGATAAAGTTAACTGCAGTTTCACTATTAACAGTGAAGAGAGGAGTTCTTGAAGTACCAGTGGATGCTAAAGCTCCTGCACAGTGTCTATCATGATACATCCTCCCTGGTTCTTTGCTTTAATAAGAGTGTTAAGTCTAATTTCTTTGTAAGTGTGAAGCTGAAGTTTTTGTTGGAATCCCTATCCATGAGCAGTGTCTCCACTAGTAGTTTATTCCTTCTGTCCTGGAGCTGTGCTCACATCCAGCCAAACAGGACTTTTGCCAGAGGGTTTCTCTCTCACTCAGCCACACTGCCCTGTGCTTAGAGGGGCAACAACAAAAGGGAGGATCTCAAAAGGAAACCTGAATCCTTATTTACCATATCCATGGTAAAATCAGAGCTTTGTCCCCTTGTGGCTGGCCCCAGGGTGTGGGGAGCAGGTGGCTGGGGAAGCTGCTCTGGGTGCTGGGAGCCATCCAGACTTCTCTGTGTTTAGATGGTGTTGAAAAGCTTTGGGAAGCAGCATTACCCCCAGATCTGACCCATTGCAGTGCATCTCTCTGCTCTGGGCCTCGCTAAAATGATGCTGCCACAGCTTATAATATAACATATTACAGAGAGATTTGTAGGCTTTCTGCAACAATTTCCATCACTTCAGTTCAGCTTTTTCATTTGACACCTCAGCTTCTGCCCTGTTCCCAAACCCAGGAGCACAGAGGGTGAAAATCTACAGGAGGGAAAAACTATGGCTTTGCCAAGCAGCAGTTATGATTTGATTTAGAGTTGAGTGGAAAAAACCTCACAAAGAAGCAATAACAATAGCAAAAGAAACCAAAGCAGAATGCAACAACATTAAAAAAAAAATCCAACAAACAAAACAGGAAGGGAAGATAAAGTAAATTTCTGTTTACTTTTGAATTGAGAAAAAAAAGAAAAATCATAATGCTGTAAAACCATATCAGCTTTATCTTATTCAACCCATTTTGTTTATCTGGAGTAGGAAAAACTTGTCCTTGTATTCACTCAAACTAACTTATTTTTTATTTTGGTGTACATTGTGTTGAAGGGATGCAGGATGGTGTTGGTGAAAGCCAAGTACCATATGCAAACACTGCAGGCTCCTCACACCAGCATCCAGTGCGGGCTGGGCTCTCAGCCATGTAGGACATTTATAGCTCCCACTGAAGTCATTTAAAGTTCTGCCATCCACTACCTTCCACCTGTATTTTTTTTCTCTTTAAATCTATATGCAGTGTATCTGTCTTCATCCTTTTAAAATACATTTCTCAATACTTCTCTTTGTTTTCAGAAGTATGAGATAATTGTTTTTGATGGGTAAGGGTTTCAAAATTGAAAGAACACACTCATTTTTTTCATGTAGTTTGTTCATGGAAATGAGCAATGATGTTCTTTTTATTATTTCAGCTTCATCTGAAATCTGTATCTCTCCTTTACAATCTTTAGTGACCTAACTTATAAATTATCAATAGAATTTTAAAGTTAGTTTGTCTGTGGAAAAAGAAAGCTTGGGACAAGTTGGCTGTGAAATCTTCAGACCAAACCTGCAGCATGGAATGACAGAGCTGAGATATAAGGCACTGTTAGGGTGGGAAAAGCCAGATGGATTAGGCTTCTAAGCTGCTGCTCATGAGAATAAAGCAGAAATAGAACATGGAAATGCCATATCTCCGTGTTCATATGAACAGAAATGAAGTTCATCTTGACCCTGAAGCTGACATTGACATGACAGAGCACATCCAAATATGTCCAAGGCCGGTCTCTGCAGGGGAGAGAGCACCGGGCTGTTACCAGCTTGTCCCCTGGCATCCCTGTCTGCCTCTGTGAGAGGAGGAGAGCCATGGTCATGGTTGGCCCCACATGAGAAAACTCACAGCTCTGGGTGCTGAGTGAGCTGGGATTTTAAGAAAAGGAATACTTTAGATATGTGTGTTTGCATCTGAGGCTACTACTGTTCACATCTTCCTTTTACCTATTTCCAATGCTGTAAAACAAAGAGCTGCTCTGAGTTTCCTCTGGGTTCATCACTCTCAGTGTACAAGTGCTTCAATTAATTCAAAATATAAGGTCAGGAATCTCTCTGGACCAGTTCCTCCTTGCTCAGTTAGGTACATAGTAAGACAAAGAAAAATTGGTACTCCCACGTGAAATATTGTACTCGCTGTGTCTGTGCTGACTCTGCATCACCAGCCAGCTGGCTCCTCAAAAACGATTTTAGTCCCCTCTGAAACCTGTGAAACACTTCATAAGTTCACACAGCCTCAGTAGCCAGATCTTGCTAAGGTTGGCTGGGATCCACACCACCCTGCATGAGGGTAGTTCAACATGCCAGACTCCTGAACAGTGTATTCTGCGCTGGTTGATGATTGTGTATTTATCAAACAAACCTTGTCTGATTATATCAATTCACATCCTCTTTGTGTATCACTGTCAAACAACAGATTAACCCCTCCTTAGTTTCCATGACACGCATCTGCTCTGGGATAAGGAGTACAGACACCTGTACACAAACTCAAGGGCTGGTGTCCAGCTAGAACATGCCTCATCATGTGATCTTCTTATGTCCATCTTGCTATCTTCCATGTCAAAGAAGGACTCCATCTCCTCTATGGTAAAGTTAGTACTGATCCAGACATCAGTGGCAGCATGACGAAGGCGCTGACTGCATAAGATCTAATCCATTGCACCAGATCCTGCTTTATTTCTTGCTATTTCCTGATTATCAATGAGGATCAGTTACCTGAAGATACTTTTTAAGGCATGCCTTTCCAGAAGGCAAGACAACCTGGCCATCCATCTGAGCAAGAAGTTTATTGATAAATATTAATCAACTCTGACTAATACAGGCAATATTCAAACAAATGTTTCTACTTGTGGTGGGTGGACCCTGGCTGGATGCCAGATGCCCAGCAAAGCTGCTCTGTAACTCCCCTGCCCAAATGGTCAGAGGAAAGAAAATGCAACAAAAGGCTTGTGGGCTGAGATAAGTGCAGGTAGAGATCACAACCAATTACTGTCTGGTACAGGCTTCCCGCAGGGTCACAGACTCGCTCAGACATCTACCTGCTCCAGAATGGGGTCCTCCAGGAACTGCAGATGGATCTCTGCTCCCTGTGGATCTCCATGGACTGCAGGGGCACAGCTGCCCCACCACAGTCTGTCCAGAGGTTGCAGGGGAATCTCTGCTCTGATGTCTGGAGCACCTCCTCCCTCTCCTTTATTTACCTTGGGCTCTGCAGACCTTTTTCATACATTCTCACTCCTCTTCAGCTGCCATTGCTGTTGTACAGGGGATTTTCAGCCTTTCTGAATCTGTTATCTCAGAGCCACTCCCACCATTGTTCATGGGCTCAGCCTTGGCCAGTGGTGAGCAGAGTGTGAGCAGAGTGTGAGCAGCTTCTCACAGAAGCCACCCCTGTAGTCTCCTCCTGCTACCCAAATCTTGCCACTCAAACCCAATACACTACTTTAGACCTGTCTACTAACAAAGAAACAAAAAATATTATTATTCTGTTCTGGAATAGCCAGCCAATTTAGGACTCGGAGCTCTTATACGCACACCATAGAATCCCAGGGATCTTCAAGAAAGTCTACTGAAACAGATTTCACAGGCCTAACACAGTGAAGATATGTTGGTTCTTTAACCTTTGATACTTGCTCATTACAGTTTCTTATGATCATACTCTTAATCCTGGATTTAATCTTTCAGAGACAGAGCCAGGCTCTGAACCCTCCATCTCACCAAATGAATGTCAAATGGCTCTTTTGGAAGAAGGAGCTCACATAAATATTCAAGACATCCTCAGCAGCAGCAGAAAAGGCTCAGTTATGAACACTTACCTGGCAGGGTAGGAAAGGATTTCAGTTTGGCTCACTGACATCTTCTGTCCCTGTCCAAAGCACAGAGCCAAGGTGTTTTGAGCCTGCCAACGGAGAGGCCAGGCCCCCCAACAAGATCACCAGAAGTTCTACTTTAGAAATAGTCTGGTTTTCCTTTCTGCAAAGATAAGAGTTTAAACTGTGTAAGAAAGAAACATGTGTCTTCCAGGGCCCATAACTCAGTCTTGATGGGACTTCTGAGACAAATTTTGCAACTGGCATCCTCATTCTTTCCATTCCACTTATAGGTGAATGGGAGAGCAGCAAAACTGTAACAGCAGGGCTCCTTTCCAATATTTTGTATGCATATGTCACACAGAGACCTCACAGATATCTATCAAAATTGATCTCAGAATTTAATCCAAATTGGCCAATATATCCATTAATATTCTTTCCAGAACCTGAAGAAACATGGAAAAGCAGAGCTTACCAAAGCTGTGGATACAGTGGACTGTATGGACCAGTGGACCCAATGGACAGACATGTATTTTAGCCACTCCTTGGCTTTTTCTACCTTCTGCAAAAATAGTAATTATAAAAAGCATATTTATGGCAGCATAAGGTAATCTAAGCCTAGCTCAACTTGCATTTTGGAGACATCCTTTTCACCAGACAGCTTGTGGCACATGTAGAGCTCTGCATGGGCTGTTCAGAGGACCAACATCTCCCAGGATGTGTGTCTTGTACTCCATGGGTGCTCATAACTGCAAAACCCTTGGTCTGTCTGCAGTGAGTTTTTCATTCCTCAGTGTCCTCTTATGGTTACAACTGCAAAGAAATGAAGATAAGAACTGTTAAAATATGTCTTTGTGATGGCTCAAATCAACAGTTATGAATTTGAGAGGTCAGGGTGATAGAAATTGTTTTCTTGACTCAGAATCAGCTGTGGTAAACTTCCATAATGTGTGTGTATATGCATAACAAAGTGAAAGAAATTTTAAGGGAAGGACTTAGAGTGGAGAGCTGGAAGCTTCAGACAGAAGTTTTGAAGGGAAGGCTGGTAAAGAGTAGTTGATTGAAGACAATGACTCTGAAGTTATTGAAAACATCCAGCAAATGGGTAACTTCTTTCTTTATGGTGGTTCATTTCCCCAAATCAGTTTTCCTAGAGTGAGTTTTCCAATACGAGCTCTGCGCACTGTTTGACTGATAAGTGGGGATATTTAATTGGTGTCATTAGAGGTTAGATAATGCTAAGTCAAGGCAACTGTGCTGACAGATGGGAATGCTTAGTCACAACCAGCTCCTGGAGGCTGTAAGATCTATGATCTCTGAGGACAAGGAGCCCTTCTACAGACACATTGATTAGGTCTTATTTTCTCTGCTAATGCCTTAAAGTTCATCTGATCCTTCCTAAGAACTTGTGCCCACTTATCCTGTTTAATTTATTGAAATACTTTATGCCATTCAAATTATCCACAGGTACAGAAGAACTGATAGAAGTGTCTACTTCAGCAGCAAAACTGTCTTGTTTTACTGCAGCTTGGAGGAGAAATAGATGCTGAGACTGAGAGAAAACCCCGCTGGTATGCTGGACGCAGTCATGGCAATTAGTCGAGCAGCTATCAGCAGGAATCCTTAGATTTCTTTTGTCTGTGGCATCTTGAGAATATCCTTTCCCAAAATACAGTAGACTTCAAGAGGCACAGAATGCTACAAGGAAATTCCAGATATGAAATGCAGTGTTTCTTCAGTGTTATAATGAGAACTCTGATGCTTGTAAGACTCCAACACTGTATCAGACCAATTATCCCTTTTAGAGCAAATTTCTGGGATTTTTTTTTGGTGCTTTTAATAATATTTTGCTTTTTCTGGGTCTTACTTATTTATTTCCTCTCTGCTTATTGAGATGGAATTGCATATAAAACATGTTACCAAAGCAGTGGTGCTATTTTATTTCAGGGTGTTATATTTGTCCCATCATTATCAATCTATTTGGTAGAAAGTTTCGTAGCATGCTTTGTTTGCAGCAGGCATTGAGAAATGGATGTTTCTATTAGCTTGTATGTCTGCTTTTTTTCCTTAATGATTGCAATCTTCTGCCATTGAAATTCATTGAAAAACTAACTTGTTCAGGATTTCACCTGATGTGTGTGTGTTGCAGAAAAATCTAATCATCTAGCCTGATAAAACACACAATTAATTCATAGATACAAGGATAGGATTCACAAGGGAAGTCTCATAAAGGCATTGTCGATTTGGGTCAGAATTTGAACTTTGTTGAACTTTTTTGAACTGACATCCTCCCTCCCAAAAGCCACAAGAAAGTGTTCAAGGCCGAATGATTTGTCATGAAAAGCTGCATCTGGCTCAGGGACTGCAGTCTGGGCTTCCCTGAGTCGGGGTTGTTTAGGGGCCACAAGAGCAAAGAGCAAATATCCTCCATTGCTGGACGTTTTCAGGGGTGCACACATAGAAGGGAACTTGTCTTGTGGGGGGCTGGGGTGAGGGGAAAGGGGAAATTGCTGGAGAAGAGGGGAGGGGAGCAAGTGACAGAATTACAGGAGGAAAAAAGGATTTACCTGTAGGCCTCGTGACCTTCTTCGATGAGGCATTTAGGGGTTCACACTGTAAAAGCTGTAAAGGGTCGATGGGTACCCGAGTGTCCCTTGGCACATATGGGTTGGGGTGGAGCACTGTATCCACATGCTCCCAGGGTGAAGAACTTGTCCTTCATTACTGTTCCCTGAAGACTTTGCTGCCGACCAAAATGGTATTTGGGTTCATTCCTCAGCAGACTCTTTTGCAACCTCAATTAAGAAAAAGTTCAAACAAGAGCTGTGTACTCAACCCCATGAAAAAGCCACTGTGGCCTTGGATCTTTCCTCCCTCTTCAGATGTTGCTGGGGACGCATTCTTTCTAATGCTGATATTGTGTTGCTTCCAGACTGAGCCATTTTAGGATTGCGGTTAAATATCATATTGTTGAAATTACTGCTGTTGATATTAAATTGGCTGGATGGTGACTCTTGCTTGGGGTTAGCACAAGAATAAATTCCTTCTCTAATGACTGCTTTCAGGTTCAGTGCCACTAACATTGTGCAGCAAATCTGTTCTGAATGTGCTTAACTAAACCTCTTGGCATTAACAGATGTGTTGCTTCCACTGGTGTACACAAAACAGAGCTTGCAGAGTTTCTTTGTTTTGGGAAATCTGGGCTCTTGAAATCAAAGGGGTGAACTGAATGTTTAGAATAGATTTATATATGTTTTAATTCTTGCCCTGTGGAAATACTGTCCTGTCTCTTAGATGAGATACCTTAGATTTACATCCAATACTGTTGACAAGATGTCTCTTAAAATTTGACATCTCTGTACAGTGCCACATACTATTTCAATGTGGAATATTTTTCACTCATTTTATATTCATTTAAAACCTGCTAGTGCCAGCAAAGAACCCCTAAAAAGTAGTAATTCTCTGCCAAAGTAAGCTTGGAGATACACAGGGGATGGAGCATGAGAAATGCAATGCTCTGCTCTACTATTTCTCGTTGGCTTGCTAGAAGCAACATTTCCATCTTGGTTCTTCTGTTCAGGTTGTTTCATGTATGTGGATATTCTGTGTGTTTGTTAAGCGCTCATAATTTTATCAACGTCTCATAAGATACAAATATCACACTAATCCCTTCCTCAGGGATGTCACAGACTGAAAAATGAAAAAACGAAATAAGCACCTGGGTCAGGATACTAATAAGTTGCCCAGCCTAACCTGAGGGGACAGAGCAGCCCTACAGAAAATGTGTAAGTGAAATGGGTGTTCTGATCTCTGAAAAGAAATGAGCCTTTTGGAGAAGTCGGTGTAAACAGGAAACATGAACTTTCTGTACCAGTGTTTGTGTGACGAGGGAACTGTTGGAATTTTTTTGGTAGTGGCTGCAGAGCACAAGGCAGGGAGGCAGACTGGGACAGGAGAGGGGAACCTGCATACACTGCAGTTGCTCAGGAACATGGAGTGAAAGCAAAGGTGGCAGGTGGGGAGCTCACACTAAGTGGCCTGGTGGGGAACCCTCTAGAGATGCTCAAGGGTGAGTGTCCTTGGGATGGTGGGTGGTGGGGAGGCTCAGCTCGAGGACAGGGTGGCCGTGGCCAGCACTGAGTGTCTGCCTTAGGCAGTGTCTTTGCCATTGTGTTTAGCTCAGAGGTCCTCTGAGGGGATGTGCAGCCTTGCACCTTCCAGCAAGAGGCCCTGTCATCTGAACAGAGAAAGGCTGGGTTGGAGAGGATCATAAAGCAGAAAGTGGTTTATTTGTATGATGACTTTATGACTGTTGTTTACATGACTGATATATAAACTCCCTCCTATCTCTTTCCTCACTTCTGGGCTATCTTCTGCAATCTGAAGCATCCAAGTGGCACTAGTTATGTTTATTTAATCAAGCATTTATCTTCTGTCCCTCTTACAGATTGCTTCAAGTCTCCCTTTTCTTACTTGATCCACTCCAAAGGGGAAGTAATCTTTAGAACTATTTCCGGTGCCTACAGGGACAGTGTGGGAATCACTGCCTTAAAAAACCCTTTTGGAGACTAAGAAAAAGCAGTTGTTTAACCAGGGGGGACTCCACATGTACTCTATGCACACAGAGTGATTTTGGGATGTTTCATCAGTAGGGGAGATTTCTTCATGGAAAAGTCTCTTCCAGAAGAGTTCACTGTGCATTAAAAAGTGTCAGATTTTTATTTATAATGTGAAACTGAGTGATTTGCTTCTTTCATTAACCTGCAAAAGTGCAATAGCCAGATGTCTAACAAAATCAGCAGAGCTGAGGCCTCTCTAATAATGACAATCAGTTTCTAGCTTTAACTTATGGGAAAGAAACACAATAGTATTATGTGCAAAGCCGTTATTAACTGCGTAAGTCTTTGTAATTAATTTTCTGCCTTCTCCTCCTTTTCACGTTGGTCATTTGCATTATAAATCTTTCCTGCAATGCCAGGGTTTTAAATTTTTAAAATTGAATGTAATTAATGTATAAATAAGCTCATTTCTGTTGTAAACAGTGCTAGGAATTCTGACTGAATAACTAAACAGGTCTTTTAATTCTTCTCTTGTTACTAGACTACTAAACACTGTCAAGAACTATCATCCCTAGTGATGGATATGATATAAATTGCTAGACAAAGATCATCCTAGAGTTTAAGTTTTCAGTTGTTTATATAGTCCTAGTTAGCTACTCACAAAGGATAATCAGCTCAGATAAACACCTGGAATGAGCTGTGACAACTATACAGAGCAGAAGAAGATGCAGAAAAGGCTTTGCAAAACATATTGATAAGCAACTGGACAAATTCAGTTTGTTCCTTAGCTCAGTTTCTAACAGACCAATGCCATTGTGGTGGCTAAAAGATACTGACAGTTCTCTGGATAATAACTTTTGAGCCCAGTGGGAAAAGACTGAGTATGAATTGAGTTATGTCATTATTAGACTGCAGAGAAGCCCTATTGTTAAGGGTGGTTCTGAAAACCCAGGCGGTAGGGAAGGCATGGAATCAAAATGTGTCTTACACCCCAGGGAACCCCTCCACAAGACAGAAAGCCATAAGAAATGGGCATTGTTAATGCTGGTGTTGATTGTACTTAATTAGAGCATGAGGCTGGGAAGCAGTAAATCTGTCAGTTGGTTGGGGTTTTTCCTAACTCTGACCTTGACTGGCTTCAACTGTTTGGGTAATTTTTTTTACCATCTTGGATACCATCTTCAAAAGGTTTAAAATGTGCTTCGCCCTCTGTCCTACCCAATGTGATAGCA
Source organism: Calyptomena viridis (assembly GCA_013390005.1). Taxonomy (NCBI): domain Eukaryota; kingdom Metazoa; phylum Chordata; class Aves; order Passeriformes; family Eurylaimidae; genus Calyptomena; species Calyptomena viridis. The sequence continues at coordinate 159,081 of WEIV01028664.1, read as the reverse complement.
CTATGCTTTACCTGGAGGAAGGGCATTTAGCCTTTGTGTCATCCAGACCTGCTTTTCAATACAACGAGTGTGATATTCTCATTAACAGGGATATTTCTGGAAACTCTTACTCAGCCACAGAAGCTGGGCAGTGTTACTGAGCTTGGACACCTACAACTTATTTCACTCTTCAGAAAGCTTGATCTAGCATTAGCATAAGGCCCATTCAGAGGCTGGCGGGGCCAAAAACACTGAGTCAGTGTTAAGGTTAGGGTGAAATCATTCTGAGTCAAATCAGTGGAATTTTTACCAATTGCTTTGGAAAACCCTTTACCGTAATGATTAATTAATGAGAAAAAAATCCTCATCAGGAAACTCAAGAAGCACACTTGCTACCTCTAAAGTTCAAACTCAGTTTACACTTTGATGAAAACAAGGGAATGTTAAAAAGTTTGGAGTCAACTGGAAGTCAATAAACTGTAAGCCTCTCCTTCACTATGCTTTTCATCCCTGCTTCAGGCTGTTAACCTAATAGGAACTCATTGATAAGAGCATTAAAAGCATATTGATAAATGGATGAGAGAAGTCGTGCAAAACAGATGGGCCTGGGAAGATTCTCTTCCCAGCTGCTAATCAGTCTGCAGATACTTTCCAGCCTTCTGAGCAATCTGAAAAGCTGTTTACTTTCAGACATATCAGGATGGAGTTCTAGCAGCTGGAGCTGAGTGAATAATTACTTCAATTAAAATACATTCAGCCAGAGGTCAGTGAATATTTGGTGTAACAACATATCTAGTACTTAGCAGCTTAAATGTGTGCAGATTTTTCAGCTGTGCATATATACAGAGTGTCACTTTGGGCCTGTTGTAAGAAGCTCAGGAGAGCAGCCAGGAGGTCTGGATTTTACTGCTCTGCTGTCCAGTGGGCTGTGGGGCTGGAGGTGGGATGAGGGACCAGCAGCCATAGGTTTGGTGCTGCCTTCCCTGGGTCAGGACTCAAGAGAAAAGCATCTCTTGTCTCGGGGTTGGACTGCAGACTCACTGACACCCAAGACATTATATATGAGCACTGAGCATGCAGCTGGGTTTGTCCTCTGTTATTATTATGCAATAACTGCACAAAAATGCTATTAAGCTACACATGAAATTAATTGAACATAATGTAGAACAGGCCCATGAGCTGACTCCATGGTCTGTCTGAGACATCATGGTCTGATCTCCACAAATATGGGTTCGTTTCCAGGTCTTATAACCCATTTTAGTTGTAACAGGTAGTTAAGGCACCTGACGGGGTATTCAGGGAATAGCATAACCTAACTCCTCAATGACCTACTTGTCCTGTTTATGAAGTGGAGATATAAATTCCACTTATCAAAAGACCATGGAAAATATTCTTAATTCAGAAGCATTTTCCTTTCCTCTTTTTTTAGCCTTTCTGTTTGAATAATCCCTGTCTGAAAAATCTTTACTCCTTTCCCTCTTTTCGTCTTTAATTTGAATAGTTCAAATTCATTGGGCCTTCACCAACTGAAGGGCAGCAGGGGCTGCCCAGGTAAGGGGCCCAGGCCTGAATTGCAGAGTTCCCAGTAAGACATCAAGGCGTCTGTTGTGTGACAAATAGTGGATCACACCATTAAGCTTTTCTGCTGTGTGCACGATTAAGCAGGGGACTGTGGGTCAGGATGCATTTATCGACTTTCATGCTGATTGCACAACTATTTAAAAGGAAAATATTTTACTCAACCAGGGACATTAAAAGATCTGAGCCTTAGCAATTCAGTTCACTTGGTGTTTCTTCCTCCCCACCATCCCAGGAATAAAATCCCATTTGATACAAAGATAGTGAGAACTGGAGAATTCACATAGGTCTTCCTATAATCAAACCTACAGCCACTCGTGCTCTTTATATAGTCTTTTTCATCTGAAATTTTTTCCTAAAACTGGCAGTACTTAGACCTTGTATTGCAGTCAGGTGCTTTACTGCTGGTAAACTAAGCTTTTAAAAGTTTCATTTTAAGATATTTTTTCCTATACCTTGATTATGGCAGTTTCTGCATCACTGTCAAAATTTCAGTCTCACTGTAGCAATACCGATTAAAACCTGCAGTAGTTTCCCAGTTCTCCTTTTGCAGTCCTCTGTTTGCAGATCCCTTTTATAACATCACCCAATAAAGAACTGGGGTTCAGGTGCCATAGCTCATTAACCTAAATTCCTTCAGACCTGCTGCCTTCCAGAAACAAGTTCCACTTTTCTGTGCACATTGTTTCTTTATCATTTTTCACCTTGCTTTGTAAAGTACATGGTTCTGGAATAGATTCCGTAGCAACCTGGATTGCTGCTGTACTAGACTGTCCTGCCTTCATCACTCTTTGCTGCTTTACCAGCCCCTGTATCAATCAGGCATTACAGGAGCAGCAAAGTTACTTTTACTTCCTGAACACTCATGAAAATGTTCAGAGTCATCAAGCATAATAATAATTCCTGAAGAAACCTCTGCAAACACCCACCCCTCATGTGCGATACGAGATCTGTCAGTTTGCCAGGTCTGAATTCATTTAATGCACACTTTATTGGTACTCAATCAAGCTAATTTTTAATATGGGTGTTGCACCACACTGATTTAAAAATTTTATAAAAAGATAAGTGCACTGTATCAATGCAACCAGACTTCAGCACCCACACTTCGCTGCCTCATTAAAGAATCAAATCAGGTTTGTTTGACGAGATATTTCAGTGCTTGAAGTATGCACTCAGGTATTGACCATATTCATCTTTATCAATTGCATTTTGTATTAACTTTTACATTCATCTCCCTGAGGTTGATGTCAGACTCTATAGTTTACAGCTGTCCTAAATCTGTGCTTGTACTTTTTCAATGTTGGCACAGCATTAATTCTCTGCTCAAGATTTTTCCCTGGTTTAATTTGCAGGACAAACTTCTTAGCTGAGGTTTGAGACCTTTGGACTTTGCTGCTTTATGCTTTTGCTTTTCTTTCCCATAGACACTGCCTGACAATGCAGGTTTCCATTACCTGGAGAGGGGTTAATCATCTTTGCATGATGGGAATTCATTGTCCTACTTCTCTCAGAGCACTGTGCTTTTTTCCCTGATAATTCAAATTCTGGTGTCTACCAAAAAGGGCCTACATAATTGCTAGGATTAGAATTGCTGTGATTTCTTTCTATAGAAGTTCATATAAAAATTTAAGGTGTGCAGAAATACAGGAGAGAAAGAATAATTTACTGTAGGAAGTAGATGAGCACTCTGTTCTTACAGAATGCTCAGATCTAAAATGAAAGCTCAACCTTGCTTCTGGAGCAGCATGCTGAGTAGTTTTCCCTTTAAAGAGTTTTCTTCCTTTTGCAGAGAAACCTTTTCATATAGGGCTTTGCTTCCTTGAGAAGATCTCATGCTGCTTAATGTCAGTAGATACACCCACGGCTGGTCAGGAGGTAGATGTCAGAAAGGAGTCCTGCTGCGCTTGGATTCCCGAGGCAAGCCAGGTGCCCTGCTCAGGGAAGGGAAAGAAGCTGCCTCATGCAGCAGTCAGTAATTTTCCCTGGTTAAAATGAAGCTTTGAATATTAAATCTTGTAGTCCCTCCCCCACAAACCTAACCAAAATACTTATTTCTTTTGTTTAAAAAGCGTAAATCACTATCATTTCATGTACTTGTGCATGGCATAAACTCAAGCTATCTACTTTTTCATTCTAAAACCCTCTATTATTATGACTCGTATTATATTTGCATTTTGCTATTTGAATCTTTACTCTTTCATGTTACTGTGGTCTGTAACATCACTTTTTTCCTCCTATCCTATCCTATCCTATCCTATCCTATCCTATCCTATCCTATCCTATCCTATCCTATCCTATCCTGTCCTGTCCTGTCCTGTCCTGTCCTGTCCTGTCCTGTCCTGTCCTGTCCTGTCCTGTCCTATCCTACATTTGTCTAACTGTGCTCATCATATCCAGAGTTGACTGTCTTCCAGTGGTGCATTAGGCAATCTGAAGAAGAGCTGAAACACATGACAGCATTACCACAGCTTAAGGAATTACCATGATTTAATGGCTACCTGACAACTGTAAATATGCAGTACTTCCAAGCTCAATGTAAGATGCTAATAATTAAATATTTGCAGGAGCCTGGTCATCTCTATTCAAGAAAGGTGCCATGAAGGGCCACTGGGATGATCACAAAACTAGAAAAGATACGTATGGGGATCTCATTGAAAAGACACTAAAGATGTGATTGCTTATTTACCTATAATAATGAAGATGGAGGGTAGGTAAGGTTTGTTTTCCTGAAAGTCCAGGAGGAGATAATCTACTACTCCACCACTAAAAGAGATTGAGCTCCAAGTCCTTGTCTAATACAGATTGTCTCTGAATAACAGGTAAAGTTAGATTGGGTTAGCAAGTGGTCTTTGAACTTTTCTATGAGTTTTCTAGGAAACAAGAAGCTTAAACTTGGTCATCATGTCTGAGAACATTGTGAAGTTCTTCAAAAGTCCAGATAGATCCTTTCAGATCATGACCTTGATCCTTTCAGACCATGATCCTTTCAGATCTGGTGGACTGGATAAGACATCTTGGGGTAACTTAGTTTCCTGTGACTTGCAAGCATCCTGTAAATAGTTTTAGTGGTGGGCAGAAGGAGAAGATGGAGGTCACACACACACGAGCCATGTTGCTGCATGGCTCAGATGGTGTACAGGCAGTTCTTTCATCAGCCTGCACAGAAAGTGAGAGACTTGGCAAACCATGGGTAGCTATTTCCTGTGTGAAAAGCAAATCCTGGGCTGTAGCCAATCATTATGGACTGGTCCTCCCTTTCCTACACTGCTGGACCCTGGATCCAGGAGCTTGATCTTCAGAGGGCATGACTGATGTTGCTCAGCAGAGGCTGCTGTTATGGCTAGTCCTCCTGTACTACCTAAATCCCTACAGCTCCTACCACCTGTGGGTACACAGAAAAAACAAGTACAAAAGTTTCAGTGAGAGCAGCTTTACGGTGCTTTTAATTGTCACACAGTTGATCATCTCCCATCCTCTCTGTGTTTTCTGACTGATTGGTAATTTGATAGATTCAGGATGATCTGAAAAATATGCGTGGAAGACTTTTTGTCTTTTGTTTTGTTCAAAGAGAAATAATTAATTCCCTTCCTGCTGAATTCAATTCTGTTGCAACTTAGTTTTTATGCCTCATCTTACCACTTGACAGGCAAATATGTTTTTGTAAGAACTGGCTTATTAAAGTGGGATAGCCCAATAAACCAGAATACCCATTGAATCCCAGTAATATCCTTGCCTAGCAAAAAGCCAAATCCCATGCAAGTGTCCTTGTTTATTGTTCCAGATTACACAAAAGTTGTGCCAGGCAGTGATGGGAAACAAACTCTTGTTTTTCTTTTGATATTTGAGTTTGCGGGTAAAAGAAAAGAGGAAATATTCAGCTCTTTGAACAGGAATGCCATCTAACCTCAACCCGGAGGTACAGGCCACATGTCTGGATGTTGTCTGTGTACCTATCCTGGAGGTCTGCGGGAGAGTAATTTCAGGGCAGAGTTGACCCAAATTGTTGGGTGCCAAATAGCTGGGAATTGACTGACCACAAGTATTCAGCCACATTTGGGTGACCAATGTTTGTGTTATTCTGAGGGTAGGTGTTTCTTTTTGTCTTTTCCTACTGCCAGGGCTTTGCCTTCTTATGAGCATCTCTGCTGAGGGGGAGGAAGGGTTGTTGAGTGCAGCACGAAAGCAGCAATTCCATCACTTGGAGTAGTCTCAAGCTGTTCAGAGAGAATATCCTTCCTTTCTCCCTATTAAATGCTAATAGCACGTTGGCTTTTGAAAACCTTTTTTTGCTCAGGTACTTGGCTGGAATCTGTGAATCCTGGTATATTAAGGAGGTGGGCTGAATATTTCAGTAACTGCAGAGTACTGTGTTCCCATAGCAATGGAGAAACCTTAGTGCCTTGCACAGGCACTTGCATGATTCACAGTTAGGAAAAGCAATCAAGGGAGAATGGTGGTAAATCCTACACAGTGCTGGTTCTTTGGGACAGTTTGCCGTGTCTGCTCCCTGCTGAGGGGGAAATGTTGATGTGGCAGTACTTGAGTTGATCAAATCATGCAGCAAATGAAGATGGATGATAAGATTTCACATATTGGGGTGACAGTGTTCACCTGGATACGTGTTTAGTATCCTGCCTGTTCAGTCCACAGATGACAACGGGCAGAGTTATCCTGTTTGTGTCTGCCCACCACATCTTTCCTGAGGAGAAGGAATTTGGGAACAGCCTTTTCTGTGTAGTACCATTCTCCACTCTGCCTTCCTTTTAATCAGTGCAGAGTAAAGAAACTGCATTGTGATTACCAAGGCACTGAGCTACTGAGCAAAGAGCTGCATGATTATGGTTTTGCCAGCTTTCAGGAGCAGCCAAATTTGGGAGGGGAGCAGACAGAGTGACTTGAGAGAAAGAAGTATCTATTTTCTGCAAAATAATCTTCTATTACTTTTATAGTCTCTTTGCTTGATAAAACACAGAGCCAGAGAAGCCGGGGAAAAAGGAGTCTGGGTTGTATAGCCAGATTGTCTTCTTCTGAACAATGGCTATTAACAGAGAAGTCTGTACAGGCTAAAGAGTCACCCAAACATGTCTCTTAACAAGCTCTTTCTCTTTGGGATCACAGGTTACAGCCATATCAGCTGGGTTTGGTGCTGGAAGGGTTTGCTTGGACAAGGACATCAAGGACTGGATGCCATCCAGTGCTTGGAAGCAGGTTAGGGTGATTTGTGCCCACCAGTAATGTGCTGGGGTCGTGCCAGGATACAATCCTCTGGCTTCTCAGACAAAAGCAACCACTGGTTTGCATGTATGAATGTGCAGGAAGGAGCTTCAGCTGCTTCTGGCCAGCACACCCTTGAGAGTGTTTTTTCAGTGACCTTCCAGAGCTGTTGTGAAAACAAGGCTAAGAAATGACCCCTGAATACTCAAAGGAAAGTGCACTGTATTAAACAGTTGGTTAGTTAGTAGGAAGAGGCACACTGAGACCCCTTCTCTGGAAGCTGTAGTCAGTGACATTGAAACAGGAAAGATGGGTGACACCTCAGCAATCAGGGTTATGGCATCTGTGGTGGTTTATCAGTGGATGTTGGAAGTTCTTAATTACCTGCAATATTTCATATTTAGTAAAGATTAAATGTCTTTCTGAAGTAAATGATCTAATGTGACCACAGCATGTAGCTTCATTTCCAAGAACTGCTAAGAAATTATCTGCAGCTTATCTGAAGTGGTGGATCTAAATTCCTTTGTTTGCAATAGTCCCTTCTTGCTTCAGAACACAGGTGTTCATGCTTTAATTATTTCTATAGATACCTAAATGTTGAAATTAAAGGGGCTGATAAGGCAATGGATTGATACCTATTTCTGGACTTTGTACTTTTAGGCCTAAAGAATTCTGAGGATGAGTTTCAAAACACTTTCTAACTCAGACTTATTTTTTATATATGTCTTACTGATGAAAAAAAAAGCATACTGAAGTAAGGTGCCTTGATTAAGGCCACACAGGAGGGCTTACTGAAACTGACATTACTGAAACTGGAAATGTATCTTGATTTTTTGTATTTTATTTTTTTTTTAGCACTGAGGAGAGCCCATAGCATCTGCACTGATATATTCCCTGGTTATACTGATACTTGATCCAGTGATCTGGAGAATTAGAGTCCTCTGTCCATTGCTAAAAAATAATGAGAGGAAAAAAAGCAAGACAAGTCTCATTCATTTTGCATCCCATTCCTGAGCTGGAAGAAATGTTTAGCTTGTGAATTTAAATTCCTGTTAGCAGATACTCTAAACCGGCTGGCTGAAAGGAGCTTGACTGAAATTGTAGTAAAAGCAGGTGAAAGATGTTGAGTATATTTTACTACATGTAACTTTGACCAGCTATGCAAGTCTGATAGATTGTGGCAAAGACAGTCCAACAGAATAATAATGTGCTTGCCATTTTTGTATTTAATGATGTGATATTCACTATATCAAATCAGCAGAGGTGAAGTTTGAACCTCTTTCACAGGCTGCCCATGATGTTCCTGTGCAAAGAAAAATGCACAATTGTGCCTTTTTACGACATTAATTAATAAACAGCAACACAATGAGAATACATATAGTGCCTTTTATCTCCCAACTTTGCAAGACTTAGATAACCTCCTCAGTTCATTAAGAGGAAGAAAAACAAAGGTGAGGAACATGTAACTCAGTGAATCAAACAGTGCTAGAGCTGACAACAAAGTTCCTCAAGTTCAGCTGCACTTACAATGGCTGTCAGCTACCAATAACCAACATGCTTCTGTTCTATGACATGACTGATGTCAGTGCATACATAATTGGAGCTCATTCGTACAGTCAGAGCCATAAACAATTTTAAGACAAAGTCTTCTTAAATGTATTTCAGCATGACCTGTTATTTTTAAATATTCAGACCTGTTTTCATGTAAATGTTGTCTTCTCAGGAAAATAACATGTACTTTTAGGCTGATCTCAGCCTGACAAAAGCTAGGCTATCATAATCATTCCCTCTAGCAGAAAGAATATGTTGTTATCTGAAGTATCAGAGGAATGAAGTTTAGCTTTTTGCAGAATTTAATCTAAATCTTGAAATGTATCAAAGATCACGGTGATTTACCAGAGCTTACCTACACCTTCTGAAAGTTCTCCTTTAGTGTTAACTCTACTGAACTTCTGCTTCTGAAGGTATTTGAGATGTCTGGGAAGTTGAATTCTCTTTTTACAGAAACCTGTCTTGCTTTAGCTCATGAGCAACAGCTGTGAAGATCAATAGCCCACTGGTGGCAAGGAATAAATTATATTGGCAGGTTTTGTTATCAAGAAAGAAAAAAAAAGGTTTTAAAGTAAAACTAGGAGGTTGCTAATGCATTTATGCTGCATTTATAAGATCTCCTGTGATCTTCTGTATAGCTTTGTCTAGATAGATTGGTATAATTCTTAACCCAAACGAATATTAGAATAAATATTTAATCAAACCGCTTATGATGTGAATCATAGAGTGAAACATAAATCTCATGTACAAACTTTCTATTTCTTGCTCTGAATTTTGATGCAATATTTATTAACTAGATCAAGTTAAATAATTTAGGCTAGCACGGCTGGATTTCCCAGAGTTGTATGTACTCTGTCTGTCACTTACCCAGCAAACTCCCCTGGACATACTTTGTTTGCCATCTCTCCTTCAGGAACAAGTGAAATAATAAATCTCCCCATATTTTTGATTTCTGCATCACGAACTTACAGTAAGCAAAAGTAAAAGTAAAGGCAGAGTCAACAGGCTGATTTGTAACAAAAGGGGAAGAAATCAAACCCTGCTGTAATCCATGGACATATTTTTTGTCTCAAGTATCTCCTCAGCAGATTGATTCTGCATTTATAGGCTGGTTGTGCTATGAACAACATTAATGATATAAACCAATGCATACTTGCATTGTTATTATACCAGAAGGACTTTCAAAATGAGTGTTTCAGGAGACTGGGCTGCCCCCAATCTGCCTGTTAGAGAAAGTAGGACAGTTTGAGCATCTGACATGTGCTGATGTGGTACACTCTAAACTCTTTCTGGTTTCATAAATCTGCAGGCAAGTGACACTTCTTTCTCCCAATTCTGATATCTGAACACGTTTTGGTGGCCTGGTGCCTTGGCTCTCTTTTTGGACATATAAATTTCCCACTTTTTCTACTGACTTTGTGGCAATACAGCATTTCATATTTCTTTTTTTTTTTGTTATTACTATTAATGATACTGAAGCAATTACTTGTAGTGAATTTCTTGCAGAGATGTTCTGATCTTTGTCCAAACTATTTCTGGTTTGGTCCCTCAGTGAGTAAGGAGACAGATGGCCCAAATGAAGAGAGGAGACAGAGTTGCTTTCCTCATGTGCTGCTCACAAACAAACATTTTATGTTGCTTCTAAACCAAATCTTAATATTTCCCTGCACTTCTATTCACCCCAGTGCTACAGGGGAAAGGCTGAAAGCTGATTTTTGGTGTAAGAAACTGAACCTTGTGTAGAAGGTCTCTGAATAATCTGGTGAGTGTGTCTGAGCTCTGAAGTGGAGTGATTTTTCTGTAAGTTGCCCTGGCTCCTTTGCTACTCAGGTGCTTTAGTGANTCTGCAATCCCTGGAGGACCCCAAGCTGCAGCAGGAGGGTGTCCAAAGGAGGCTGTGACCCTGTGGGAAGCCTGTGCTGAAGCAGGTTCCTGGCAGGACCTGTGGAGAGAGGAGCTCACACTGGAGCAGCTTTGCTGGCAGGAGTTATAAACCCATGGGTGACCCACACTGGAGCAGTCAGGTCCTGAAGGACTGCACACCTTGGAAGAGACCCGTGCTAGGGCAGTTCACAGCACACTGTCTCCCATGGGAGAGACCCCATGCTGGAGCAGGGAAAGGGTGTGAGGTTCCTCCCACCGAGGAGGAAGGAGCAGCAGAGGTGTGAGGATCTGACCACAGCTCCCATTCCCTGTCCCCCTGCACTTCTAAGGGGACGAGGGAGAGAAAATTAGGAGTGAAATTGAGCCCAGGAAGAAGGGAGGGGTGAGGGGAAAGTGTTTTAAGATTTGGGTTTATTTCTTATTATCCTCTTCTGATCTGATTGCTAATAAATTATACTCATTCCCCCAAGTCAAATATATTTTGTCCACGATGGTAATTGGTGAGTGACCTCTCCCTGTCCTCATCTTGACATATGAGTTGTTCACTGTATTTTCTCTCCCCTGTGTAGTTGAGAAGGGGAGTGACAGAGCAGCTTTGGTGGGCACATGGTCTCCAACCAGGGTCAGCCCACCAGAGGATCTCAGATACCGGGTTTTGATTGGCAAAGTAAATCTGTGCTTTATGCAGATAATACAGAGCAGCAGTGGCAAAAAAAAAAAAAGAAATCTATCTCTTGTCACCGAATTATAAATAATACCTAACATATGCATGTAATTATGATTAGGATTACATACACACAGAGAGCCAAGTGAGAGCTGTAACATCTATGCTTAAAGAACCAGAAAGGTCTTTCCAGTCCTGTAGGGATTTTATGACAACATGTTCATTTTACAAATATGTTTGTGGTCCTAATATGCTGATTTCTGTTCCTGTTGAGTTACTGTTGTCTTAACTGTCATCTTGACAGCTGTTTAACCTGGGGATCTTTAGTTACATTGTCTTGGGGACAACTCCTGGAAAACTCAGGAGACAGATGAAGGGCTAACCTAAGATGCCATGGGTCTACATATCCCACTGAACAAAATACTGACTGTTGGCAAGGATTGAGCAAGTGAAAAAATGGGAGAGAAAAAAAACTTGTTAAAAATGTAACCAAATTGGTAGCAAATCTGTGGTTTTGTAAGTGGTTTCTTCACTTATGACCAAATTACTGTTATTAAATTGGCAACACCTGCACCACTCTCACATGTCTACTGCTGGTATGTCAGATGTGTTGGAGAAAGTCCAATGGCCCAACAGAGAGACATGGAATGCCTCTCACTTGATATCAGCTGAGCTGCTTATTACACATATTATTACTGATACTTATCCCCTGATTGCCATGGATATCATTTGTTTAAGCAACAGAGAAAGACCATCAGTTTTCTCTGCTGCCTTTTGTTATGAAAGAATTCAGTTAAAGCTTAGTTGCTCTTAGAAGAGGTGGCCAGCTTGAAACTCTTCCCTTTAGAAAGGTCTCTCCTTCATGGGGCCAGATACATCCTGCTGAGAAATATCTTGCTCTCCCTGACATCCTACATATCTTGGCAATGCTCCTGGTGTGAGCTGCTGGTCAAGGAACACAACAGCAGCACAAAGGGCATGAGAGACAATGGAGTCTCCTACTTCCATCTACTTGGAAAACTGATCAGATCCATGTATACTTAAACTCTGAGTACTTTTCCACCAAACCCACTAATGTTTGCAGTAGTAATTTTAGAAAATCAGTTATTTGTTTGCATTTCTGGTCATGATCATGCAAAACATTAAAAATTATCAAATACCTTAGATATCCTGTCAGGATAAGGCAGACAATTTTCCCCTGCAGCTTAGTTGTAGCTCTTTAGGGGCTAATAAAAATTATAATACTGTATCTTGTTTAAATCATTAAGTAACTTTATCCAGTTTTGTAGAAGAAAATATTGTCAGATTATCTGCCTGCTTTGATGTAGAAATTTTTCCTTGGGTAAAGCTTTTTCCATTGAAGTCTTATTCATGTCGCTTTTATTATTTTATTGTTTTCACACGTGGACTCTATTATCAGCTTAGGGATGAAATAGTGCTTCTATATTCCTTTAAATAGAGAAGTCAATGAAAATAAAATTAATCTTTCTGGGATATTTATTCAGCATTATGAGTAGCATATCTGTGGCGTCAGTGTAAATGATTTTATGCAGGAAAAAATGATATCTCTCTGTTGACCCTAAAGCACTGTGGGTTTGCCAAGTATTATTTTGCAGCACAGACATCTACTACTGATTACTGTGGTCCCATGAAAGGGTGTATTAGCTGTAACATTGATTTTTCTTATGCTCTTACATAGATAGGAAAAAAATGTGTTTGCTACAATTCATTTGAAGGGAAATCAAACAAGTTTTTTGCATTCCTCTAGCTTCAGCTCACACAAAAGTTTGGGTCCTGCCTCCCTAGGTAATACTAAGGTGGAAGTGCAAAAAAAAAGGTAGTTTTTTTTTAAAAAAACATGGAATAATGAGCTACAAGTGAAGCTTCTTGTGCCTGTGGTGTCTTATTCTACTGGAAACTGGGGTGGAAAAGAGAAAAAGTCAAAATTGGGCTCTGAAATGGAGTGTGGTAGCTGATGCGACACCCCGGCAAGGACCTGACCACTGCCCACCGAGGAAGATGGAGAGAAATACTCGTGAGTGTATCTATCCTGTGAGCAGATCAATTCTGTGGCTGTCTGAGCTGTAGCTGTGTGTCCTCTGAGCTGATCAGTTCCGTATGAGGCATGACAGGCCCCAGAGCTGCAATTTAACTCTTGTCATACCGTCAGGTCCGGATCTGTCTGCCCAGTTTATTTTTAGAAATGATTTGACAGAGAAGTGCAGAGACTTGCCCTTTCCCTCTGGAGGGGAACTCTGATTATCCCTTTAGCTGCCACATTCTTGCTTGGCCGTCTCTAATCTACTCTACCTCTGGAGGCATTTCTATTGCGCTCATTACTGTGGTATGTGAGCACTTTGTGCAGTGAGCTGAGGAGCAGAGTGAAATACAAAAACCTCCCGGCAGAATCCTGCACTGTGTTCTGCTTCTCTCTTTTCAGGGAGGTGGTGGGGGGGGACTGCTGAGTTTGCTTTTCTCTTTCTGTACCTTCTGGATCTGGCCCCAGGGCGATTACTGCTTGCTGTGGTTCCTGTCCCACCACCATGTGCTGGACGACTTCCTATATCAGGGTTTCCACTGTGACCTATAGGTCCAACACACCATAGTGACATTGACTGTGACAGGGCTACTGCAGTTCTGGTATAGTCTTGAGCTGCAAACCAGTGATATCCCCATTAGCAGCAGGATGTGTCCTCCTTTGGACCACTTGGAAGTGATATGATTTTGAAAGTAATTTTTATTCACTATGCTCTGAACTACTGATTCACCTCCTCCTTTTCCAGCTTGGACAGCAACTCAGCTTCCCATGACCCTTCCCCTAAAAACAGGTCTTTATCCTTTCCCTCTCATGAGCTTGTATGGTCCTTTAATTGCAGTGCTGTCTGCCTGTGCCAGGGTTTAGTCACGAGGCCTCAGTGTTGTTTGCTTCGTATGTGTAATACCTGGAGGAGAGTGAGTTTTGTCCACTTTTTTTGGTGCAGAGGCAAATTGCTGCCAAATATGCCAAGGGGTGAAGAACTATGCACAGAAAAGTAGAAGCACAACCAGCTCACACACTTGGTGGCAAAGGGGAGTGGGGCATGGTTTCCTGTAGCTTTCCCCTCTTATATCCATAGTGTTAGGAACAAAAATAAGACAGGCTGAAAAGTTTGGCTTGGAGTTTGGGTCTCCAGAAGATACAGTTGACTCTGCTGACTGCCCACGGTCCGTGGTGCTGCTCAGGTGCCTGTCTTATTCCCAGCTACATCTCCCTGTGCTACATTGCAAACAAACATACTTGTCTGGGGTGGTTCAAATGCTCTGCTAACTGCCGAGGTGTCTCTTTTTTCCTCTTTTTGGCAAGGGATGCCTGTGAGGTGGAAAGCTTCTGTTTTCAGCAGTGATGGAGAGAATAAAAGGTACTCGTTCTCCATCTGCTGAGCTCCACTTAAATTGTTATTCCTTCATGCTTTCTCCACCCTTCAAACACAAAATTGGCAGAAACAAATGAAGCTGTAAAATAACAGCTCTGAATTAAAGCATAATTGTGCCAAGTGCTATTAAAAAGAGCATTGCCCTCAGTGCACTCTTAACATTTCAGCTGTTACAGCTGCTGGCAAGAGGGCAAAGTGGTTCATTTTTACCTGCCTGGATACTATGGGGTTAACAGACCCCACGCTGGGTCAGTCAGTGTTAAAATCATTGTCTGGAACAAGTGCAGGTGAGCAGCACCAGCTAATAGCCTGGCTGTTAATAGCTGGATCTACAGGATTGCCAGTGAAAATACCCAGAAATGGGCTGGGCACCGCTTAGAATCAAAACCTAGTAGGAACATGCACAGAGCTGCTGGGAAGGGGTGGGATTTTCACTTGAGTCATCAAAGACTGATGTGGGTGTCTCGTCTCTTGGACGAGACTAAGTGAGCAGTGTAATGCTGATCTATCATAAACATTTGTTTAAAGTCTTCCAGGAGACTAATCCAGCCCAGGCAGGGGGCCCGGTGCCTTAGCCGACTGTCAAGCAAACCTGCTTTGTATTCATAGGCAGGTAGGAATGTGCCTGAAAATCTGCCAGATTTTCTATTTAATTATCTATGAGGGACATGTCATATTAGGGCTGTTTCCTATTTTGCATTCTTTGAGGAAACACAAGAACAGGCTCCCTTTGCCAGTGACAAGGAAATTGGAGGATGCCTGGGAAGAGTGGCTTTTCTGGGGCTGCAGCTCTTTTAGGGATGGTCAGAAAAATTTTAGCGGAGTCCACACACTGTGCATTGAAGCTGAAACGTTTTGTGGTAACTGATCTCAGGGATGTTTTCTCAAGGAATTATTTGGGAATCAAAATAGATTGATTCCCATGCAATTACTTCTGAAAAAAAGGAGAAAAGTCTCCATCAGACCTCTCACCTTTTCTACCTTGAAACAGATATTTTGACTGTACTGGTTTTCCTGTAAAACATGAAAATATTTTCAATCCAATGATGAACTCAAACAAAAGAAAAGAAATTATCCTTTGTTCAGCTTTAGGTTATGTCAAGGCAAGGAGATTAATAGATCAGCACTACTGAGAACCTGAAAGCCCATTTTCACTTTTGTCAGTAAGAAGATGCATGTCCTGTGTAGTACACATGTAAAGGCCCAAGCTGATTTTCACTGGGTTTGAGATTTTTACTTTTCTTTTTCTTTGATTATTAACTGTTGGTTTTCTCTGTTATGAGGAAAACTGGTCTCTCAGAGTAATAATCTCAAGCCTGTGTCTGTCAGATAAAGATACATGATTGACTGGAGGTAGAAGGGTGTCTCATTTAGACAATTATTTTGGTGATAGTGTTGAGGGGCTACAGGTGAACCAGCTGACAGGGGAAATGCATCCCCCAATGATCCAGTAGCAAGACTGTGTTGTTTAAAGGTGGCAGCAGGTCTGGAGCTGACCTGAACCTTTGTGGCATGTCAGGTCTGTGCACTAAATGTGAATTATTTGGAGAACGATGGAAATATTAGACAATAGAATGAAATTAATAGATCTGGTTACCAATGTTCTGAATTATTAAGAAATTTAAATTAGAGGAGTGCAAATAAAAAAAGAGAAACGATAAAATCCCAGGGGTTTATTCAAGAAGAGTGGAGCTCAGATTCCAGCTCTACCACTGTCATAGTGGATAGTGCTAGGAAAACAATTTTTCTTAATGTTTTTCAAATGTGGCTGTTTGCTTTGGGTGCAGGACCTGATGTGCTGTGTGCTTGGTTTTCAGTGCCAGAGCCAGTAACTGGTGCAAGTGCTTAGAGCTCAGCACTGCTGAGAATTTGTCATGGCCATCCTCATATTTAATGAGAGGACATTGAAAAGCTCAGAGTTGTGGATGTCTTTTGAAAACTCTGGTGATGGGCTTGTGTAGAACTGGAGTGGCAGGTGCAGGCAAGCAAGTAGAAACATGAAATTTGCAGAATTTACAGTGGTTCAGCCTCAAAAGCCTTTGGAAATGAATGGGAAATACAAGATTTAATTATTTATTCGGGCAACCAAGGTTCCTGGTGAACCCTTTCCTTCAGAAAGAGGTGTTAGCAAGTGATCCTTGCTTCAAGAAATGTATCTCAAGATTGAATTTTGTAAGTCAGAAAGGAAAAAATAGAAAAGCTTTATGGACATTCAGGGAAACTGAGGCTGAGAGCAGGTCAAGATACAAAGGAGCCACTACTCCACCTTTTTCCTGCAACTTTATACTGATATTACTGAAAAAATACATTAGCAGATGTGCACTTTTCTGAGGAGAGTGCAAGTGGCCATAATTAAGAGAGGCATGATGTATTATTTAAGAGTAATTTGCAATTAGTGTTCCTAAGTGCTGTGCTATATTATTAGTTTCTTCTCTCTGTCTTGATCAAATGCAGTTGGATAATCTGCAAATTAATAATGTTGAAAAAATCTCTGTGAGTGCAGTTCTGGCCCTTTGGACTGAAAAAAGCTGGAAGAGGAATTGGCACTTTGCTACTCCAGTTACAGAGGGTGGGTGACAGAGAAGTGGTGGTGGGACCCTGGGCACCATGGGCAGCAGAGATTTTGAAGGAAGTTGGTGTCTGGGACTTTTCAGCCAGTCCAAGGCTGTGATGGCAGGGCTGGGACAGAGGGGATTTCTGTGAAGTTCCCATGGGATGACATCTCTGCAAACACTTCTCTCCTCGGGATGGGATCTCTGCACAGCAGGAAAAGCAGAGCTTTGCTGTCAGACCTCCTGGGTATTTGCTGGGAGAGAAACCTACCTGTCCCCAGGTCTCTCCCTGCCTGGGGGTGGGCTTCTCTTACCTGCCTCTGACTCTATCTTTGTGAATTCACTGGAAAAGGCCATAATTATACTTCATGTGTCGAGTGAGAATTGGGGAAATAGCAATGACTTAATTATTTCCCATATAGTGTTGAAAAATGGATGTCTCATCCAGTGTCCATGCTTCACTATGGACACTGGATGAGACATTTATATGCTTTAAGACCATGGAAAAGTTTTTCAGTCTGTTGGAAGCTCTTTCTCCACATAGGCATGTGGTGGCATATGTTGCCACTGTCACATAATGTCAAGTGAACAAGTTTCTCAAGCTCTTTGTTGCCTTCTTGCACTGTCACATTTTCCTTTCCCTTGGCAGATTTATCCTTGCAATGACTATGGCCAAGGGTGATCAAATATAATTGATTATTTCAGACAGTTTCCCACTGTTTGTGGCTTTAGTAATGTGGTAGGAATATAAAAGTGTTCAACCTGTAATGTTAGTGCAAGGAATTAAATATTTATCAGATATATAGTATTCCAGGGAGTGATTTGGAAGTGATTAACATAAAGATTTGCATACAGGAGCATTAAGAAACCCAACAAAGTGGATCATTCATTTCTAAAAATATATGCAGAAACATGTTTTGTTTTCAAATTTTCAGATATGTGTGTTTAAAAGAAACATAAAGGACTGTGATTGACACCATCCTATCATTCTGCTGGCTTCAATGTCTGATTATGCTGCATATCCCATAGGGCAGCTGTCTCAAAGGCTTTTTGTCTATCTGTGACTGTCAACCTCGACTGTTTCTGAATCAGCAGCAGTTTTAATTTGAGATGGTGTCACTGTGAGCACTTAGTCTTTCAGCCAACGGGGTAATGGTTAATTTGCGTGATTGGAAGCAGTGAAATATCTGTGGCTTCACAAATTCTAGTTTATCAGAGAAAACATGCTAATCTACTGTTAGTGTGCTCTGAGCTTACTCCAATCAGTGCTGGGTTAAAACCTCCGTGAAACAGCTGCAGATACCCCCTGAAGCACGTTTTCAGCAAATGTATTTTATTTCAGTACTGAAGTGGGCTTAAAGTGCTCACATACTTATTGCAACTCAGTGGATGGGCATTAAATTGCTGAGCTGTAACAGCTCAATCATTTTTGGTTATGGGAATGTACCTACGCTTTCTGTTTTTATTAAGAGTTTGATTTTTGTTATAGGTCAAATTTGACTTGGCAATGGCAAGCTGGAAATGCTTTTGAGTCTTTTTCAAAATCAAGCAGAATAACTTTACTTGCAATATTTTAAAGTGTTTTATATTTGTTGTCAGTAGTGCTACCTGGTCATTTAAGCAGAGCCTTCTAGGAGCTCATTTCTTCTGTCTGGGCAAATGAAATTGCTTACCCAAAGTAGAAAACCAGGGGGATTTTAAACCTTTTTTCACTAAGAGGGTGTTTCAATTTCAACTCTGTTTAGGCTGGCAGTCTGTGAGATACACACCCGAGAGTGAGAGACCTGGTTTTTTTCTCTAAGCGGTTCCCATGAATGTGTTTGACACTGGCCGGGCTTGTAGAGCTTGTGCTGAATCCTGCTGTGGGCCTGGCAGTTCCCTTGCAGAGATCACGTCCCACCATCCTGTTGGAGGTTATGGCCTATGAAAGGTGTGTTTGTTCTGTAGCTCTGAAATATCTTTCCCTCTCCAGAAAGATAGGAAGAGCTGTCTTTGATTCCTCAAAGCTCTACAGATGTTAAAGGGAAACACAGAACAGAACTGAGCTAACTTACAGATACTGCAATGCCTACCTTGCCATCAAGGTTTAAAAGAAAATTGTGGCTTTCCAAAAACATTTTGCGTTTAGTGGAAGAACTTCACTTTGAGCCCTCCCATTGTAGCTATACTCCTCATAATAACAGTTTCCACATTATTTGCAACAGTCAGCATGGTTGCAGTGTTTAAGAATCATAACTAGTCAGAATTGCCAAAATATCTTTTCCTTCATATTCTTTTCATTTCAAGTTTCTTGTCTCCAGAGGCCAGAGTGAATACCAAAGTGGGTCTCCAGAAGAGCAGGTGACCAGAGGCCCAGACACGCTCCTCATATTACCTTATTTCCTGTCTTACCAACAATACAGGTTCTAAACAGTGGCTTTTTTCTTTTGAAAAACTTATTTCAGCTGAAGTTATGCAGTTTATTTGTGCAATATGCATTTTCGTGATGGACTTGGCTTAACTGTGCAAGGTTTGTAAATGTCTGATACATAAATATTTATGTTTTCTTTGGTTTTTTTAAGTGTTCAGAGTACCAATGTGATAGGATGCTGGGAGTTTGGGTATTAACAATAGATGTAGTGATGCTATTCTGAGGATTAAATTAAAGGTACAGTCAACAATGCTTATTCAGTTTCTGACTTTCTTATAAAATTCAGACTAACGAGGAACAAACCTGAAAGAGAGTTATCATTTGTATGTACTGCCATGATGTGTGATGGGGTAGCACACTGTTGAATCAGCTGGTTTCTGAGCCCAGTATCAATCCTGTGGTGTTGATGAAATTCCATAAAAAGGAAAAAAAGAAATGGAAAAGAATAAAACATGGACCAAGAGTTCGAATATTTTATGAAACACATGCTAAATCTCTCTGCTTTAGGACTGGTGGCCTACAATGGAGCAGAGCACTGGGCCAAGAAGAATAAATCTTACTCTAAATCAGTAAGACAATTTTATGCACAGCATGAATTTAGAAGGGGGAGGAAGGGAGGAGGCCATAAGACAAAGCTTAGCAGGAACAGAAAGAGGTAGAATATGTCCGCGAGAGAATGCAGTTGTAAAAGGAAAGGAAAATTGACACAATATAAACAGAATAAGATGAACTTTTTTTTGTTCTATGGCACTTTGTCTTCTCTGTCAAAGCCATTACCTCATTCATGTGCTGAGTACTAAACTGTGCTTTCACTGGGTCATCTGTTGTTCCCAGAATTTTACTACCCATTCAGATCACCTCGAGGCTTGATTTTGCATTACATCCGTGACACTGGAGTTAGTCCTGATTTATATTCTTCTAATCATATAAAAATCATACACTTCATTGGTAACACTTAGCATTTCTTTAGGGTTTATCATTCATTGATCTCCAAGCACTCTGTGGCAGTAAATAGTGATCACTTCCAGCACACGGCAGATGATTAAAAAAAAAAAAGAAAAGAAAAGCAGAGAGCACTTGCATATTTTGTCTGTGATCACATGGGATGGTGGGGAACACAACCCAGATCTCCTGATACCTTGCCTATGAGATCATGCTGCCTCCCTAAATAAAATTAAATGCAGTTCTGCAGTAAGAAGGAATGACTCTGCTCTGATACCAGTCCTAGTGAGATCAGCACTTGGCCTCCACTTAATAACACTGCGTTACTGTCAGGTTCACTGGGAACACTATGGGACTCCCTCAATAACTGGAGAAGAAAGTGCTCAAGTTTTGGTTTCAATCTGTACACAAAATGCTGAAGCACATTGAAGCAGGAGAACTTCAGTGGGTGAAGAAACAGTCATTCACCTCACTGTTTATACAGCAAACCAAATATTTGCTATATCCATCTGATTTGTATCATAGCTGAAAAAACCACTGTTTTTTTCCCTGAGGTGGCAGTGTCCCCAGATTTGTCTGTGATTTTCTGAGACTCAACTGTCTTCAGTGAGATGCATGTGTATCCCACTACCCTTCTCCCTCTTTTTTCTACTCCATTCTGATTGGAAAATGTGTTTTTAATATTGTGAATCAGAGACTGTGTTTCCACGCTACCAGCACCACAGGAAATTCAGCCCTTACTAACAATAAAAAAAGACTTAGTGATTTCAATTGGAAGGGAGTTCAGGACAAGTGCAGCATGCAGGTCCCACCAGAGGGATGTGAGGACGTGGTAACTGGGCAGCGATGGCCAATCGGGAAGGGCTTCAGCCATGTGGAAAATACACCACAACAGGGAAAATAAAAAGTAGTACCAGGATAGGAAGCAGTTGGGATGGCTTCTTAGGTCGGTCCTAATTGGTCTGCTCAGATGCTCAGTTGGCACAATATTCCTGCTGTGTAGTAATGCTTCATGGAGAAATGGAGGGTCATGTTGCTGAAGGACACTGAGCTTGTAAGTTCTCCTGTTAAAATTATAAATTTGGGTCTCCATACTCCAAGGTGAGTGATGTATCCTGTGACAAAACTATGTCTGTGTTTCTCATATGAAAAAAGGTAGAGAGAAAAAGAGGTTACTGTTTCACTCTTTGTAGGTCTACCATTTATCTGGTTTTCCCAGCAAGTACATGTTTTTTCCCTCCTGGATTACACGCACAAACACACCTCCCACCCCCCCAAGAAATGCTTTATATCTAAAGGTCTGGACAAATAGTTCTAGCAGATGTTTAGGCCACGTTGGTGCACATCTGTTTATTTGTGTTGGACTTGTTGGGCTCTGTGTGGTGTGTGGCCCAGACATCCTGCCCCCTCAAGGCAGGAAAGCTTTCCTTACAGAGAACAGGGGACAGTTCTGCTCATCTTTACATGTGTGTAGCCCTTGGCTAATTGTAGAGGCATGAGGGGGATCAAGGGTTTGTATCAAGCAGCCTGACCCCAAGATATCTGCTGGTGACTTCTGCAGTAAAGCTCTCTGATGTCAATGCAAATGGAGGTGGTTGCCCTGAATTAAGATGCACTTTGCTGGGAAATACTAAACTTAGGGGCAGTGAACATAAAGTAGTCTGTGATAAATGACCAGGCAAAGGTATAGTGCTACTTCACTGAAATGGAGCATCTGTTTTTATACCTTTTGAAAATATCACTGTGATTCCTGTTCATGGGTCAAGGTTTGTTTGTGATCCGGTAGAGGAACGTGTAGGAATCTGACCGTGCAGTATCTTAATACTGCAAAATTGACCTGTAATACTGAATTCTTGTGGTGGCCTGTTGCACTTTCATGTGCTTCTTCACAGGTGTGCAGGATGAAGAATGGTTGGGGCATCTCTTGAAAGACCTCTTTCATAATAATATGTTCAATGTGTGGCAAGTCACATCTGTAGTGGTGCTTTGCAACTGGCCATTTTTAAAAAAATATTTTAAGAGATGTATATAATACATATTCTTGATGGCAGTAAAATATTTTGGTTGCTTTAAAACCTAATAAGAACAAAGAGCAATATTGAAGTTGCTGTGGAATTCTGGCCTTCCTTTGCTTTGGTATTTCAAGTTTATACAGAAAAGAAATACTGGGTTGCCGTGGTAACTGTTTTTTCCACAGTTTCACCCTGTGTAACATGCCATAAATCTTTCTTATGTGCTAGATGGACAGAGATAAGGAGGTAAAATCTAGACTCAGAGTCTGATGTATGGAAAGGTAAGTATAAAGTGTGATCATGTGGAAGTAATTCAAGCAGTGCAGAGCACACAAATGTGCCAGTCTATCAGTGCATCTCTGTCTCTCTATTTTCATTAGTATTCCTCTCTTGGGAATAGCTGCTTCATCGAGTTCCCTGTATTCACAGGCCATCCAGCAGAACTAAAATTGTAATGTTATAGCTCTGTCATGTGGCTCATGGTTTTCTTATTAAACACTGCAGCCACCTATTTCTTAATGGGATTTGCTCAAAGCAGACTGACCAACACTGTTTGTGATGATTTCTGTGGAAAATCATTACTTCCTCCCAAGGCAGTTACTGTCCCACAAATCAGTAAGAGAGTAACTCCTCCACTCTCCTCAAAACACAGCTCCTGCCTCCATGGTTGCCCTGCTCTCCCATTTGTGCTGGGGGTAATGCCTGTGATGGGCTAATCTCCCTAAGTGTTTCAGTCCTGGTCAGCATGTAATTTTTAACCAGTAAAGTCTAAATCTTAGTAAGGAAAAGCTTTAAAATACAGAGAGCTGTATGTGATAACTGGCAAATATCTCTTGATCATTTTTGGTATTGAGAGTGCAGCACAATTCTGGCATAAGCAGTTTCTGACTTGAAAAACCTTTGAGACCAAATGGAGGCAGCAAACAGAAGCTTTAAGGGTAAGGACAGAAATATAGGGGTGACAGAGCTCACCAAAGATCATATAGGGGTGCAAGAATGTAACTGGGAGCCGAGAGGAGATGAGCCCTGGGTCCATCTGGTTGCAAGGCCTCACCAGGTTTGTCCTCAGTGTAGGATTTTGTACATGTTCATGATTTTGCATGAGACAGAAAATTGAACTTCTCAATGTCTTCTGGTGATTGTAACCTTGATGTGTCTTGAAGGGTGATGCAGGGTGAAAACTCTGGAGTAAGAATCTTCTGAGTGAAAAATATGAAATGGTTTATTAGGATTTGTCCCAGATTTTAATGACATCCTGCTTGTGTGCAGAGAAATATAAAGAAGAAAGCAATCCTTGGTCACACAGTATTGTGTCTTACAAACATTTGTCTTGCAGTCATTTGAGAACCTGATATTCATGAGTTTCTCAAGCTCATCTCATCTTTTCACAGTTTTTCTTTTGTGGGGAATGTGTTCATGGTGAAATACACATGGGAGACAATACATTAAAACATGAATAACTGGAAACACACTCTACTTCTCTGCAATAGGTAGATCAAAACAACCCAGAATCTCCAACAAATACCTGGCTTGCAGCTCTGTTTCTGTTTTGAATGGTGGCATGAAAGCCTAAGGAGAACCTTGACAGAAAACAAGTGCATGTAGCTGTTTGGCTTCATCTCCTTCTTAACAGATACTGAAAGGCAGTTTTGCTAGAATTCTGAGTTCTTGATCTATGCTTCACCAGGTTGGTATAAAGTGAGATCTGACACCTGAAATAGTGGTTTCAAGGACTATTCTATGTTCTTCTGATGATCTGCAGCACTACAGCACCACATTAGTTTTCACCAGTGAGATTCTTTTTGGCAGACAGTAAACTTAGTTGAGGAAATTACCCACATGTCATAATTAAGTTAGAAGTATTGTGGCTAATTGTAAATATCCATATTGTCTTTAGTTATCCTGGACCCAGGGAGCAGCTCAGACAAAAGCCTAAGATTTAGATTCTACTTGCTGATGCCAAAAATTTGGACAGCATCTGATTTTGTTTGCATTGATTGCTTTATCCATTAAGCTCACATACAGGAAAGCTTTTCTGAAGGAGTATCAGGCTGTAGGTAGGCAGCATAAGGAGCTGGTAGCAGAATGCTGTGCTTATTACCAGACACACTATGGATGGGAGCATCAATTGCCAGGAAAGTATTGAACCGGGAAACAAATGGCTGACCTTGTAATGGGCAACATTAGGGACTTGTTATGGAGCATTTCCTGGATGAGCCAGGCACTTTGGCACCAATCTCATCCTCCACCAACACTAGAAACAAAAGTGCCTGGGAACCAGAGCCAGCCTTGGCCATCAGGCTGGCACAGGACAGGGTCACTTGCTGAGATTGTTGGGAGCTTCTGTGTGTACACAGAAGGAGCTGCAGCCTTCACCAGATCTCAGAAGTTGGATCCATTAATAAGGGTGACAGGTATTAATAATTCAAAAATAAAAAAAAAATAGTGTGCCTTCTGGAGGATAAGGCTGCAAAATGACAGAGCAGAAGTGGTTGGGTCATTAAAGACATTTATAAGCTTCCTGGGTGCTGAGTGTTTTCAATTTTCTGTGAGTCTGGAGTCCGAAATTATTTCACTGGCTCCAAAGCACATAGGGCTGTGCTACAGTCCTGGTTGCTCAATGTGTTAGAACGTGTGTTTCCTGAGTTACCAAGGTTTTCTTCCAGTTGAAAGCAAGACCTGGAGAGATGGTGGGACTTAGCACTTTCCCTGACATTAAGTTGAGATGTGGCCAGATACATCCAAAGGAGTGGGAAAAATTTCCCAGACGTGATGGTTAAGGTCTGCCCATGTAAACACTGTCTGCTTTTCCTGATTTATTTGACGATGTCACCTGGATAAACTTGTACAGTGCTAGGCAGAACCTTTGAAACTCCATCTCTTACAGGGAACACTCACATCCCACTTTAAGGCGTTTGATCTGAATACTTCAATCAGCAAATTAGGTGATCTGTAGGAACTCACTGGAGACTCCAGCAGCAATTCAGAGCCTCTAACCATCAAATTAGAAGCACTTCTAAAGGGAGGGTTTTTTACATGCCTTTTTCTAAATCTGAAACAATCCAATTGTAGGAGCTTATAAGAACTCATTCCGTGACTGCTTTGAGAGACTTGGGATAAAAAGATAAAAAACATCTTTGCTTTTATTGTGGCTGACTCTATTTTATCCAGATGGAGAATAATTCCATGTCTCCAGAAGAAGAGTATGAGGTTTCCTAGGTGGTTAGAATGTAGACGGAGCAAAGGACAAGGTGAAATTAGTATCAGAGGTGCTGAGAATGTCAGCTTTGAACATGTGCAACAGAGTAGAGATGATGATATTTTTGTAATGGTTGCATACAGGTGTGTCAGGAGGTGGAAGTGAGGTTTTCTGTCTACTTGAGGTCACTCAGTTTCTGTACCGAGAGTTGAAATCTTGGACAACTTCTGACCAGCCTGAAAATTTTGTTGAAGCTTTGAATATCTTTTCAGCCTGGTTTTCATACAGAGCATGGCACAGTGAAACCTTTCTCTGGAAAGGGATCTGGTGGAGTCACTGTGCATGTAATACATGTGCTTCTTGGCCAAAACGTTTGCTGTTGGTTGAACTTCATGTAGAAGTTCCAGTTGCATCCATGATTTTGTTAGTAAGATAAATAAATCTAGTTTACAAACAGAAGGCAGCCTCTCCTGTCGTTGTGTGGTTTTTAATGCATCAATAAAAAATTATGGACATTTTTTCTATAGAACATATTTTTCATGCACTGAAGTTCACCCATACTGTCATTTCATCAAAAGGGAGGAAGTTTGGTTTGGTTTTTCAGGGTGCAATCATCAAATAATTAATATAAAAAAAGGATAAATCAGCAAGGAAATGGAAATAATTTAATTATATTTTAAGATTTGTCATATATCTATCTTATTACTATTTATCTGCCTTTTTCTTTTCTAACTCAAATCTATGGCAGATTACAAAAACTGGAAAGCTTTTCTTCTTTCTTCACCTTCTAGAAATCTGTATGATAGGCAAAACATACTGGCACAAGCACTAAACTGTTAATGAATTAGTATCCTATTTGATTTTAAAGACCCCATCAGGAGACAAACCAGTGTCTTTATATGTAAATTACCTACAAGATTCCCTCAAAAGAAGGTTTAGTGCCAATGAAAATTATATGCCCATATCCTCATGCATCCAAATCACATAACATAGCTTTTCCTTTAAACTTTTGTAGTGATTAAATGTAAGCTCATTGTATTTTTTGAAGTATCCATAATTGATTGAGATTACAAAAGTGTGACAGTAATTCCTCTTTTGGGAAAGTTGCTTTGCATTAATCATACTTGGTTGTGAGGAGCAGTGTGGGTGTGACTTTTCAAATGAAGCAGCCACAGAGAAAAACACTTGGTGATTTTTTTCAAATAAGTTAATGTTTTGAAAATTATTTTCATTTGAAAGCAAACAATCTTGAGATCTGGGTTGGAGAAGGAGAAGCGATCTTTTATTTTTATTCTCATTTAACATTCCCCCTTCTTCTTTGCCATTTTTGTTGCACTAAAAAAATCAATTAAGTTAATTGAGTTCATTTGGAAATGGTAACAAAAGGATGACAGACGCATTTGTTGACCCTCTCCCTAATGAGGGAGCATTGTCTCCTTCAGTGGCTGCCCAGTGCCATGTGTGCATGGAAGGACAGTGGTGGTCCCACTGCCTCTTAATGAACACAAAACATCCCCCCGCTTCATCCCTGGTCTGTGAATAAAAGCTGCAAAGATGGTGCTGCTGGTCCCCTGCTGGGGGTGGCAAGGCCATCACTCTGGTGGCTGTTCAGGGGCTTTGTTCTGATTTGAACAATTTTGGTAGGACAAAATCCATTGGAAAAAACAACTGAGATGAAAAAATGATGTTTCCATCTGGAGGCAGGAGGTAGGTGCCTTGGTTCTCTGTGCCCCCTCCATCTCTGAGCAGCAGGTGTTGGCATCACTGCTGCAGCCCCCTCCAGTCCTGCCCTTCTCTCCCTGTGGGTATTTAGTCTGCAGCTTTGTCAGCCTTTCACTGGGTGTTTGCACAGCACTGGCTCCTGATTTCTGTCTGGAAGTCCAGATGTGACTACTCTGGAGGAGCAAGAACAGGAATTTAACTTAAAGGGATCCATCCAGTGTGAAGTTTTTATTTTATGGTGAGATGGTGCAATAGAAGCTGACTAGACAGAAGACAGAAATAGTCACTCAGGCATTTAGTCTTTTTACTAACATGGATCATCCTTTAAAAAAACATAAAGAATTTTTCACTCTGATTTTAAAGCTGAAACTGAGGTCACTCTTGTGGGTTACTTTTGCTTTCCCTATTCAATCAGACATCCAAGGAGACAGCCCAGAAGTCAGGAATGGGTGCAGGGGAGTTGGGAGCTTGTCCTTTGTGCCACAGCACCTGCCTTGGGTTCACCTCCTCCTCCCCCTGCCTGCAGCCGAGTGGCTCAGCTGCCTGCTCTGGAGCAGCAGTGCAGGGACAGGTGAAGACAGCTCCTCTCCCACATCAAACCTCACACGAAGCTCCAGAGGTCCAAGTTTGTCTCATCATTTACGGTTTCAGCGTGGATGTTGAAAACATCTGCTAACCTGTCCACAGGCAGGAAAAAAAAAAGGGGATTTATGTATTGGAGTCAACTTGATTTAAAGGGATAAGAGTTATTGCAAGACAAGGAGGTATCAGCTGTTCTTCCTTGCAGAGGGAGAATCACCACATGGCCACAGTAGACTGTTTTTGGCAAGCACAGCTGAAGTGCAATAATGTGCATGTTTCCTATGAAGCACAGGAGATGAGCCATGAAAAATGCCAGGCAGCTCTGTGGGAACAAGGCTTTCCTCACTGCACCCCCGGGGTGCTTCGGCTCCTGAGACCTTGGTTTGCCACACCTCCCCTGTGCAGCAGAACACAGACACACATGCTTGAAGTTAAACCTACTCCTAAGTCTTATATCACTCATTAAATGCAAGCATATGTGTTTAAATGCTGTCCTGAGTGACACCCTCACAGCACATGCCAGCAAGCACATATTTAATTTCATGCATTTGGTGAATGGTTGATTTTGTTTTATTTATTCTTGTGACTGGTGAGAGGGAAAAGGGTTTTTTTAATTTAATTTTTCTACAACTATCTGTATAGAGATCATTGAAAACAGGGACTCTACACCATCAGCAAGGAGCTTTTTTACTTGATCTAATTCCTTCCCCCTGTGGTTTTTAAAAATCAATGGTGATTTCTAAATTAATATGGTATATAATAAATCAGGTTATTTTCATGACAGCTTTTATCTTTAATCTCTGGCTACAAGGTAGGTGTTAGTGACTGGGCATGATGTGTAAAGGAAAAGGCATCATTCCCAGTGCCCAATACATCTCTGACAAAAAACCAAGCAGTAGCGTTTGTGCATTACAGAAGGAATGTGTATTCCTGCAACTGAGATGCCACCATACAGTGTCAGCTCAGCAGAAAACATCCTGGCTTTGCTTGGATTTTGCATGATCGTGGCTTTATTGGAGCAAGGGAGGATTTTTAGGGGATTTCTCATACATTTTTCTTCCCAGTGAACACCAGCTTCCTGCTTGCACAAGGTGTGCAGTTTCCCTATTTAGCTTGGTCTGATCATTACAGACCTAGTTCAGCAAAGCTTTTAATCATGGTCTTAACTTCAGCCTGGAGTTAATGAGCATGCTTTGATGCCTGTGTGTTCATCTCTGTACTACCTGCAGAGCACCTCCTGGGTTGTTTTCTGTATTGGAATCCCATGCAGGAGTGTTACCTGCATAAAACTTAGCTGTAGAAATTTCTGATCTGTAGGCGAATTGCAGTAGGTCCTGTAAGAGTGGAGTGGAAAGCATGGTGTCCTAGATCTCCCTGCTGGTGGGCCCTCTCTAACAGTTATATCAAGGATGGAGGAAGGAGACTTTGACCTAATTGCTGGATGCTGGATACTAGGTATGAGCTGGCCTAATTGCTGGATGCTAGGTTTGAGCTGGCAGCAAGCCTGTCACTGAGAGTGAGCGTGTTGAATGTGCATGAAGAACTGATACAGTTCTAATTAGTCATATAAAATTGTGTTAGTCATCAGGCAGCTAAAAAAGGCCACTAACCAAAGGCCTTATAGCCTTTCACAAGTGTTGGAAACATCACTGTTATGCATCCAACCCTTCTATGGGGTATCTTGCCCACAGAACCATTTTGTAAAGGGTGTAAGTGTGATATGTGAACGTGTCAGGTCTGGTCCTTTAGACTTTCCTTGTATTGTGCATCTGAAATAGCTTCAAAACAAGTCAGTGTAGGTGGACTGTGAAAATTGTGTGAGGGAAAGACTAAGCCACCAGGGAAAGTTCCAGACTAACCTGCAAAGGCTTATGTATGTGTGGTTTGGCATATGCTGTCCTTCAATATGCAAGTTCACACAGAAAGGTGTCCATTCATCTGGGACACTTGGGGAGAGGTTTGGATTTATCATGTATCTGAAGCTTCTGGGCTTACAACCTCTGCCAGAGCTTTGGTGTTAACCTAATATAAAGTATTTTCTTTAAAATAGTGTACTGATATCTGAAAAAGAGAAGAGAAAGAACAACACAGGAAAAAATGAAATAGTTTTTGACAGCATTATTGTGATAAGAGCTCTTTAATACAGGTGGACCAGCTTGTATCAACAGAGGTTTTGGCTTGGAATCTCCATTGGGAAAAATGAAATGTTTCCACTTTTCTAAAAGTTGTATTACTGGCTTAGTAAGATTTTTACCTTTATCTTTTTAAATAACGTCTTCCAGGTCTGGAAAAGAAACCCCCTTTCATTGTTTGGAGTGAATGTGCAATGGGGTTGCTGAACCATAAATGGACCTGCTTGAAAGCATTCTCCTCAGAAGGATTTCTGAGGAAAGCGAAGGACCAGACAACATATTTTTATTATTTATAAATGATTAAGAGATGAACTGGAAAACTGTAAGCTAGTTTACTTAACATCTGCTGTTAGGACTGGAAACTTCTTGGAAGCTGTCTCAAGTGATGTGGTAAGAAAGCACCTGGAAAAGCGTAGCTTCTGTGTGGACAAGCAGGGTGAGGGCTGGCTGGGGAGGTCGTGCTCAGCCAGCTTCTGGTGACACTTTAAGGTATTGATGCCACGGCAGTGGTGGAAGAGCATTTTGTAGAAGAACTGCACGGAGGCCTAATGAGGGGGAGGGAAGGAAGGAGGCATGATTTAGAAGAAGGTCTGCATGGATGAGCAGTGGAAGAGGAGCAGTTGTGTGCTGCTGGAAACTGGCCTCAAGCCAATAACAGATAAACATTGATGGAAAATTCAAATTTGAAAGGGGTCGATGGTGTGGAACCCTCTGGCACAGATCTGCTCATCCTGACCAGCTGGTGAGGCAGCAGGATGGGTACCAAGGCAGATGTGGTGGGAGACTTGAGGCCACCACCCCCCCAGACCCTCAGCAGCTGTGCCCCTGCAGCTGGGGGGCATCGTGCACATGGCACTGTGCCTGCCCCAGGCTCGTGTGCTTGGTACTGAGAACTACAGGCAGTGTTAGGAGTAAGAACTTCTCTCGAGGTATCATTGCCTTTATTAAAACAGTGTAAATAATCAAGATTCCAACTGAAGCAATGTCAAAACTTTCCTATTTGCTTTTTGTCATGCCAAAATGAGAAATATAAGGTGACTATGATGTCTTGTACTCAAAACCTATAGTGATACAAATGCATGCACTTGCATACATTCATGTCGTTTGGACACAGGAGGGAATTCTTCTTGCTCATCTTTAAAGGTCATTGTCCCTAGTTCATCCAATAGAAAAATATTAATTGGGGTAACTGGTATAATCCTCGTTTATCCCTGAGAGTCTGCTAAAGCCTGCATAACCCTGCAGGCTTCCTGCCAAATTTTAGTGACTGCAAAAGATGCCTTGGATCTGTGGTCATGATCATTTCTTGTGCTATCAGTAAATGAAATAATCAAAATGCACAAGCAGCATCTGACATTAATTGCATGAAATACAGTTCTATTGAGAGTTAAACAGAAGAGAAATTCACTGCTGGAGACTCCTCGTCTTTGAGATTGATGATACGTGGGACAACAGTCTTAGAATTCATTATTTAAAGTTCATGGGAGGCTGCTGACAGGGCATCTGGTGAAATGTACTCTTCATGTGGCATTTCCTGGTTTCTCAAACAGGGCTGGGCTTCAGAGAAGACTCTGTTAATAGCAGTTAGATCTTTTGGGTTTTCCTTGCATTCTTTGTAATGCCCAGGAAATCTGTGCTGCTGCCCTGTATTCTCAGATTCAGAAATAAGGTGGTGCAGGTAAAAACAGCTGCTTAGTGCAATCTGTTTAAAAAATGACATTTCCTTTCCTGTTTGGAAGCAAAAGCACTGTGAAGCTTATTAGAGCTCAATTAACATAATATATTGCAGTTATTACTCTCAGAATGATACCAGACATTCCCCTCAGAGGGGGTAAATTGAATCCTGATAACTGGCATTTAAACAAAACTGGAAACCAGCACTTAATAATAGGTAGTAAAATACAGAATATCATTGTTCCTCTTTCGAATTCAGCTAAGTCTGGTTGAAGGTGAAGAATTAAGCATAGACTTCCACTTTTTGATAAGAAAAAGTAGAAAACAAAGAAAACTTTAGCCTGAAATAAGGATTATGCTTCATAACAAGGTTTGCTGTCAGTACAGAGCTTAGAGAGAAGGAGGAAGGTTTTATGGTCCTCAGCTTAGCACTTGATAGACATTTATGGATTTTATCAGGCATTTCTTCCCAGGGCCTGCTCTCATTTTCTTAAAAGACAAGGACAATAATTTTTAGTCTGCGACAATCTGCTAGACCTCTTAATATGATCCTTTACTGCTGATACAGGAAAAAAAAAGTGTGTTCCAGCTAAAGCCTTAGGCAGAATCCTCTGTGTCCTCTGCCAACATGATGGGAGAAAAATCTAGTGTTAGGCTAGTGCCTCAGAAACAAAAATTCAATGGCTACTATGCTGCCCACAAATCAATATGATTTTCAGGCTTCTGAACAGAGCTTGGAATTATTTGGGTTTTGTAACAAACAGTTTAAAATCTTTTTCTCTATATGTCTGTTTTTCCCACGATCCCCAAATCACATAGTTGTAAATGAAATCATAATTACAGATACAGGAAGTTTTAATACACTAAAGTGAATTACTTGTGCCTAAAAGAGAGGTTGCCATGGCAAGCTGCCAAAGCTGTGTCCATAGATCGGTGTGTTCCCAGGGCTTAGCTCAGTGCAGCAAAAACTCCAGTAGGGAATGACTAACTAACTTAGTTTTTTTTCTTGCATAACTGAAGTCATTATGTCAAATAGGTGGCAGAGAGGAACTGCCTTCATGGGCCAGTAGTGACCACACTCTCCACTGCACCACACTTTTCCCAGGTTCTTCCCACACCCACACTCAGCAAGATGCTTGAGGCCACGCTTAGATCCATTAAATCTCTTCTAAACATGGTTAATCTCCTAAGTATGATTATTTTATGAAATAGAAACCTTGTCTGAACTGGGGCAGTCAGTACCAAGTCAGCCTTTCTTGTGACCTGCAGCCTTTCTCCCCATCCTGAGAGCTGTGTGCCCCCAGCAGAGCCCATCCCCTTCGCTGTGCACCGGCGGCACAGGGTGCTGAAGGCTTGATTACTGTTTGTTAAATGGTCTGAAACCCATGGAAGGAAGTTGTCTGATGAAGGCAAATTGTTGCAAAATATGTCTGTTCTGATGTACTTGTTGAGGGGTTCTGGGATCCCTCGGAGATGGAAAGTGCTGCATAAATGTGAAATTTTAATTATTCCATGTAACATTGCTCATGCAGAGGTGCTGCAGATCTACCTCTATCTGATTAACATCTGAGCTGGTTAATTTCAAATATGTTTATATATCGTTATTGGGCAAATTGAAACTGCAGACAAAACCTAATTTGTTGTTTTATATTGATGGTAAAACTCCATTATTATTTTTTATGTTACTTAATAGAGATTATGTGCATGTATTAATTATGAATAAAACTGTACAATAGAATGGGCCATGAGTGGCCAGTACTCCAGCGATTAAAATAACAAAGCACTGAGGAAAGAAACATAAATAAATCGAGACCTGTTTTTAATTAATATCAGCCTCTTTTGAAACGTCATGCGGGTCTGAGAGTGGTGCTGCTGTTGTCCATTGCAGTTTAATAGCCTCCTTTGTGTGGTTCCAATTTGCATGAGATTTACTTGGGAACTGATTCTTCTCCAGCCCTGCTAGCTGCTATTTTGGGAAGACAAAAGGGACCAAGTATGGTGCTGTAGCTCAAGCATAGGGCAGGATTTCAAGAGCTGCACCCCGACAGGCTTTGTATGGCTCTCAGGCTGCTTTTTTTCCTGAGCTTCTCCAGTCCAAATGCTGAGTTTGTGAGCTTTCCATCTTACAGAATAGAAATAATAATAGTTCAATTATTATTTCTAAGAATAGAAATAATAGAAAGTCCAATTTTCATTGGACCCCAGGCATTTAATAATCTTTTAATGATTTCTGCAAGTTTTGAAGATGGGGGATTGCAGCTTCTTTGTATCATGTGAAGCACAAGTGTCTGTATGAGCTCCTCACTCCTGACCTGGCAGCCCTGTTCCTGGTGCAAGGAGCAGGGCAGTGCCTGAGCCCTGCCAGGGAACCCACCTGGGAACCCAGCTGCCTCCCCAGGGTCCTGCAGGAAGGGTTTACAGTACAGGAAGGGCATATAAGGAACATGGATTTACTAAGGAGCGTGACTGTGTGTCTCACATGCTGCAGTATAACCAGAGCTCACAGGATGAACACAGAGAAATCATCACTGAGTTGTGCACATGGTCTTTCCAGCCTCGGGGTGATGGGATTTGGAGTGAGCAGAGAGGGCTTTGAATCACCCAGGACTCCTCTGTCCTGTCAGCTGTGTGCTTTATGCTGCAGGTTGTAGCATGGTATTAGGGCTGGTGACCTTATTGAAGTGACTCTTCATGGGCAACTCATTGCTTTTATTTCCACAGGGACTGCAGTCTCCTGGGTTTTTGCCTATATAACACTGGCTAAAGGTAATTTTTTGTGTAGGTGTGACCGTGGGCCATGTGTACAGTGAACACCAACTTGACAAACCTGTGAAGGTGTACAGGTACAGCACCAGTAACGTCAAGGGCAGCATCCAACTGAAGATCAAACATGGGAAATGTAGCTTACACCATAGGCCTTGGCATCTCTGTCGAGTTTGCAGACAAGGGTGCCAAGCGGTGTTGGTGGTAAAGTGGGTTTTGGGATAAAAAGACCTGTTTAGCAGCATTAGCACAAAAACTATTACAAATTTGAAGCGACTGAAGAGGTAAAATCTAAATAAATAGAAAGAAAAGCTCAGTTGAAAAGCTGAGGGTGTTGTGACAGGATTTTTATACAGAATTCAAAGTAGAAACATATAATTCTAGCACCATCTGAGTCTCTAAGAGAGGCCAATCCTGCATGGTCCAGATTCTTGTAGGAAGCAGAGCGTCGGTGGGAGCTGAGATGACAGAGCTCCTGGCAGGATGAGACCAGGAGCTGGCATGTTTCACAAGTGGCTCTTTTTGCTGTTAGCAACCAGTTCTTCTTTGACGAGTAGTGAAATAAAATGAGTGATGTGCTTTTTTGGTTCAAGGAAGAGTTTTAAAATGTGATGGAGAGCTGCCAGGATAGGAGCAGCACTCCTCCTTTGCTTTGCTTTTGATGTGCAGCAAAGATGAAGGCATTGCCTTGAAATAGTCTCCTTCACTGGGCAAACAGGAGAAGATGAAAGGGAAGAAAAGTGGGAAAACAGTCCCAGTTTAGACCATGGCAAAACCAGTGTGCAGAATAGCCTCTGTAAAATGTGTCACAATAGGAAATCAATTTTGAATTACACTATGTGACGCATACTGTATTTTCCATCCTCCATTATAATGAGCAAGCACATCCTTACATAATGATGGCTTTTTAAGAGATTGCCTTTGGCTGAATTTATTGCCAGACAGATCTATCCCATGGCATTTAAATTCGTAATGCCATGAAATGTGCAAGCTGGCTGAAGCGGCAGGAGGAGGCTTGTAAAACTTCATGCCAGTGAGGGCCATCTTTCTTTTGCTCTTAGACCTCACTGATCTCTTGCAATGAGTGAAAACCAACACAAATTGATGCCACATCTCTTGCAGGACCTGATTTTCACCCCACTTTTGCTCTACTACTACAGCAGCAGCAATGCTTCTGTAGCAGGAGGAAGGGGTTTTCCTTGGAATTGAGATCCCCTGTCCATGTATTATGTCCTGCAGGTCTGTATCAGCAAGGAAGGCTGAATAGCTGGCACAGCTGAGATGGTGACTCTTTGTTGAAGTAACTCTTCACACAGCATGGGGTAGTGAGGCTCATGCTGACTGTGTGGAAATCCCCAGGCACTTTAGAAGTGAGTAGCTGAAGGTTGTCAGAGTGCAATGTCTGCAGTTTCACATTCCTCCTCTAGACGTTTTCCAGTGTTGGCACGACAGTGTCCCTGGGTGAGCCTGTTGGGCTCAGAGTGGGCTCAGACTCATCTTCCATGCATGTTTGCTTCCTCAGCCTTGCAGCTGAGGATGCCAGTGAAGATGCAGGCCATGATAGTGGATTTTGGCATGTGAGCATCCTTCCATTCCAAAGCCTATGGACGGATGGGTGGATGTCATTGCATGGAAGCCAGACCTTTCATGTGGATAACAACTTGCAGAGGCTGCATTTGAACTAGGCCACTGTGAGGCAATGCTGTCGTAGTTGACTGCTACCTTCCAACAGGTAAACAAATGCACTTTCAGTTGAAGTTGTACTGAACTGTCCTGTTTTAGGGTGTATTCATAATTGACATAACAAGATGGCATTTTTGCACTTTCTGTAGTGTTGTAACTTAGTTTCTTTCTACAAATGTGGTGTTGAAATCCCCCTCTCCTTTTCAGAAACTGAATTATTTATTTACTTCTGGATATCACTAACCATCCAGAATTCACCCTGGAACGTCAGAATGTTTTTCACTGAGTTGTGTTGCAACCCTGGTCAGCTGCATGAGATGCCAATTCACTAAAAACCAGAAAAAATGATGACCCAATTCCTGGTTTTGTACAGTAAATTAAAAAGATAATTTAAATTAGAAAATAAATGTTTTAGAGCTTCCATTTTGGAAACTGGACTTGGTTGGATTATTCACTGCATTTGCAAATTCTTTGAAAAATGTTGGTATTTGTTGTACGTTTGTCCATTGAAATGAGGAGTTATCTCCTGGGTCTGAGATGGATGAGAGGTCCCCAGCGTGGAATCTTGTCCTGACAGCCATACAGGAGCCCTTCAACATAAATGTTTTCTGCAGCCCTGCTTCTCTGGCTCTTTAAGGGTTGCTTCCTTCATGTTGAGAAGGTCAAAAACCATGAGGAAATTGAACATAATTTCTTGACATTTGAGATCATGAATTTTCCTTTCGAATTAGAGCAGTAAATTTTCAAGCTAGTAAGAATAAAACTCTGAACCCTTTAGGTGGTTTGAGGAGGGGGGATGACTCTAATTAAATCCTCCAGGTCGAGCAGTCCTCACTTGTCTGGTTTGATTTCGGTGAGCTGCCTGAGCTGGTGTATACAGAAGTGTGCTGCTGTTTGTTTTGTTTCCCAAAGTACAACTGCTACGATCTCCCCAGTGACAACAGCAGACCTGGACGTGCTCAGCTGTGGCAGATTGATTGTCTTGGCTTGCCCTCTGAGTCACTGGCTGTTTGCACAGCACGTAGGGATGGATATACATCACTCTGTCTCTTAGAAATGCAGTGAGCTGAAGCTCCCCAGAAAGAGAGACTGGGGGATGCTTCACTGCAAATCTGGTTTGTACCCGAACTTTTCATGTTCTCATCACCTTGTCTCAGTCAGTCCACAGGGCTGAGGATTTGTGTTTGTAAGGTGGTGGGAGCAGGACTTTGCTTTACTCTCCAGGAGGACATGAAGTCTGTGCAGGGCTGCTCTCTCCATCCTAACATGCACAGGTTTGTGTGTGTGATCTCTTGTTGGGGAAGGAGAGCCAGGGTCAGAAACCAGCATCTCTGTGTGTGTGGTCACATGGGGTGACAGAAGTAATTCCCGTACTGCAGCACAAGGCTAATTAATCACCATCTTACTGAGAAAGCCACTGAACTTAGACTTGAGAGTAACTCAAGTACAAGTTGAATGGGGCTGAGACTGTTTTCTAGCAGTGAGGGCATCTGGTATGAGGCAGCCAGGTCTGTGTTGATGGTTTAGCCTCCAAAGCAGGGTGGCTACATGAAAATTGATCATGCTGAATGGTACGTGGCCTGTGCTACCCTGGCTGGAAATTGTTTAGGAACAGACCAAGCCAAAATCCTGGCAGGCACCATTTATTCAAGAGCAGAGAACATTGACATCCAACCTGCATTTAGTTCTCATCAAATGCAACCTGTGAAATACGAGTTCAAAGAAATTATCATCTACCCCAGCCTTTGGAGGAGGCAAGAGGAGCTGGCTGTTCCCCAGTTTTTGCAGACTCTCCCAGCACATCCTGCGAGATGGGCAGGGAGACTGGAGTTGTCTGAAGGAGTAGCATGAGACCTGGGGTTAGATCAGTCTGACTGGGACTGAAAAGAGCTGTACAATGCAGAATAGCACAGCTGTTTTATTAGAATTTTCTCAGGGATGCATGGAGCAGCCAGTGAGGGTGAATGGAAGCAGAAGTGGGCTGTTTGATCCACTTGTGTAAACAAGTGGTAAATCTAAAGCCAAATTCAGATGTGGTTTGAAACATATAATCTGCCTTGGCTTAACGAGGGTTAATGAGGTCTAACCCTGGACTGGTAATGGGCCCTGAGCGGTTCCTTCTCATCTCTGTAATGGACCATGGATTCTGCCTTGTTCACTGATACTCTGTGAACACTGTGATATTCACTGAATTCACTGAATTATTTTGACAACAGTGCTGAGTCCAGAGCCAGGAGACCTATTTGTATGTGGTTTACATTGCTTATGATTGGACTTATCCAATCATTCTTCTCCAGTTCCAATTTCTATAGGTATTT
Organism: Calyptomena viridis; assembly: GCA_013390005.1. Lineage (NCBI taxonomy): Eukaryota > Metazoa > Chordata > Aves > Passeriformes > Eurylaimidae > Calyptomena > Calyptomena viridis. Next base: position 120,809 of record WEIV01028664.1, on the reverse strand, counting down.
GCAGCACAATTGTATTGCAGATATACATATGGCAGCATTTCCCATATCACTACTGTCTTCTATATTGGGTTCCCCCAGATTTTGGGTGGGAACTGCGAGCTGGAACACCCTTCCTACACAGGTGTGTTCCAGCTCATAGTCACCACCTTATCCCCTTAGCCCTTACTGGGTCTTTGTTCTGTGTTTGAGCAAAGCAGGGAGTCTTCCTGGCTCCTGGTCTAATGTGGGAGCCTATGGGACAAATATTAAGTTATAAATTTTCTAAGAACTGCTTCTGTCTATTGTCTTATGTGGTGCCACATCTTTCAAGATTTTAATGACTTTTTGTTTTCTTTTCAAAGACAAATATTTCCTTTCCTTTTACATGCTTCATGCAGCTTTTCAGAAACACGCAGGGGAGTTTGAAACACCAGCTGTTTCCTTTCAAGATCTCTTTGAAGATCCCTGGGCCATGTACTCCTTACTCAGCTCCTGGGTAGCTGCAGGGTCCATGCTCCATGCAGACTGCAAGGGAATAGTTTACAGCTTCTCAGTCTTGCCCAGGAGTACCTGAGTTTGCCTTGTCTCTGACTTCTGGCAACTCACTCATCCTGGTCCTACCATGGTGGAAGCAGTAACATAACACTGTCACAGATTAAAATTCCTTTTTCTCATGCCCTGTCAGATGTGCCTCCATGTTAAAGAGCAGCAAGGCAAAACATGGGCAAAGTCAGAAAAGGCATTCCTATGCAATTTACAGTATGAACTTGGATAAAAATTATATAGGAGAGGTGGAAATTATCACAGCTGGTCTGTCCTAAAGAATGAAGGGCTACAGCAGATAAAATATGTTCTGCCTCCAACAAGCTTAAAGACACCTGCTGAGAGCAGTCACTGAGGAAATGTAGGAGTGGTATTGCTGGACTTGCTCCTAGAAACATTCCATTGCAGTAACGGGAAGACTGTAAATGGTTGCCAGGATAATGTCCTGACTGGTCCCTGGTACACTCAGTCATTACCAGGATGCTGAAGCTTTCCCCATGAGCACTATCTCCATCCCTGTGACAAAGATGTGCCTGGTGCCCCCAGTGCACTGACTCTGCCCTTGCCTGGACATAGCCCACCGTCCTGGGGTGATTGTTCCCACAGAGGTGATCATCCTTCCCTACCAGTGCAGTGCCAAAATCTTCACACAGTCAAGAGCCCTGGGACGTGTTTGAGAAGCAGCAGCTTGGTCAATTGGTGAAGGGGATGGAATTGTGTGGACGGATGGTGGGGTCCCTGGCTGTGCTGTGAATATCGCCCTCCACAATCCCACCTGCTTCTGTCCATCTCTCCCTTGGTCCCCAAGAGAGGATTGAAGGTGCTCTGGCTACCTCTGTGCAGTTGCAGCTCTGCAGCTTAGGCACCAATGCCAGCCTGGCATCAGAGCTCCCTCTGAACTTTGCAGTCATCGCAGAGGCAAGGATTGGCTGTGTCCATGCTGGTGTGTCCCATCACCACACAGTACAGAAAGTTTTCTCCAGGAATGATGCTCCATCATTAAGAATATTAGCACCAGGTGTAACTAGTAAAGCCCAGTTATGAAATATTTGTTCCAATAATGCATTCATAGCATTGCTTTTGTTGCTCTCAACAATGTTAATCACTTGGGTCTCTGGAAGACCCTGCAGCTAAGAGATAACCATGGTCTTTCTACTGCAAATATGCCTGTGGGTAACTTTTTATGCATATGGAGCCTCATTAAGCCATCTGTAGAAAATTAGACTGCTTACTGCATAATTGTTTGCAGGAACAGGAACTGGGTTCATCGCCTTTCTAACAAAAATTGTATATCTGTCTAGGGCCTGATGACTTCATTTTAATTTGCATCATGGCTGTGGTAATGAAGTAGGCTTGATGAAAATGAAAAGCAGTCTATGAGAACCTGGCATCAGTAGTGAACTACTGATAACATGGTTTCATTTTCAGTTCATCTTGAGATTGTGCTGTGCTAGTGCTGGGAAAGTTTCAGCTCCTTGCCTGTATCCTGAGAACATCAATGTATCAAAGATCAATATGTCAATATTGATGCTGTGTTCTCTCTGCTTAAACTCATAAGTATATAAGAGTACGCATGTACACTCTTTTTAAAGAAAACATCTATTAGAATTCTTATTTTTTTCGTTTCCGTTTGAAGGGAAGGACAGCCCTTTACTTGAACACTTGACTATGCTGGTTCCATTCCCAGCTTCTCCTCACCCTGATACTGCAGTTTGCTCGTGGCATAAATAGGACTGTGCTCCTTCCCTTCTCCTACTCTTTGTATTGTCTTTACAGATTGTCTTGTCCTCGGGAAGTGTCGGCTCCTCAGGTTCCCAGCTAATGCAAGCAGAGGTTGCCAAAGGAGGGGCTGGTATGTCCCACATGCCCAGCCCCTCATTGCAAGTGCAGCCTGGTTTTGCTCACCTACAGACAAATCTCTAGACATGAGACTGCTGGAAAGCAAAGGTTGTTGCTGTGCTGGTGACCACACTGCGAGACAATGCACAGTGCACTTTGGTGTCTACCATGTGTTAGACACCACAAGTTTGGGATCTTTTGTTAGTCAGTGGAGAGGTTTGAAATGCATTGGTGGTTGTTACACCATCAACTTTTGCCTAAACTATTGAAAACCTTCCTTCGTGCCACAGTTAAAAGCCTGCACTGTTTTCTGAAGTGTGCACCCTCTAAAGCAGTGTGTGGTGCTATTTGGCCTAAACATGATGGTTTGCTACTAATGGCAAAACTCGAGGCTGAGGAAACTCGAAGGAACCCCAGGAGCTCAGCTCTCTGAAGGTGCTGTGGGTGGGATTGATGGATCCTACTTCAGAAGTTTACAACATCTACACCTCCATCTGGGATAATCAGGAGTCTCTTTGTTGTTATTTGTGAGATGTAGACATTTTTAGAGAGTGATGCATTTGATTTTTTTAGATGTGTCTTTCAAATGATATGAATTGTCCCCGTTTCTCTGTTGTCTCCTTTGATTCTGTTGTAAGCCACTTGCACAGAAGCAAAATCACAGAAGCTAAACCACCAAATGTTGGTCTCTTCAGCTGTCTTCCAGCACCCTGGAGCAAAGGGAGAGCTTGCTCCAGCCCTATTGCAAAGTGAAGGCTCAGCAAGAACCAAGGAATTAGGTGTGCTCCAAAGTGTTCTTACCTGAAAAGGTAGTGATGCAAACCCACAACCGAACGTATTCCTGAGCCCACACAGTACAGTAGGGCTTTATTACTTTCTGTCCAGTGCATCTCTGCAACCTATTCGATTTCTCTCTCTTACTTTTCTCCTGCTTTACCTGATTGAGGAGCATGTTTGACCTGGAAAGAAGCAGCAATCCACACTCTTCCCCTCTATGTGCTGTTTGCAGCTGAAAGGGAGAAGCTGCTTGAGGTGGAAATCTCACTTGCATTTTGCCACCACACGCAGCCATATCTTACAGTCAAGGAAGCAGACATTGCATATGGGGCACTGATTTATTTCCTACCATGCTCTTCAGAGTCAACCATGAAGTGGAAAGCTCACAAATTGGTCAGCGCCATTAGAGGCCTTAATAAATATTAATATAAGTGTGTGCTCCCCTGCTAAGAGAGTGACTGGTGAGCAGAATGCACACTGGCAGCTGTGCACAAATTAAGCTTTTCCATTTGCTGAGCTCGTGCATGGCCACAGAATTACATGCAGAGAGGAGATACACTAAACTGGGCAGATGCACCTTGACATTATCACACTACAGAGTCCATCCAGACTCTGTAATTAACATGAGAAGTGTCTTCGTTTTTCATTTTTACTTTTTGATCCTTTTACAAGTGACACTTGGTTTGATTTGGTAAACTTTAGGACATGATGATTTGCAAAGCACATAATTTACACCAAATCTGGCAGTTTTGACAGCAAGTAATTATATAGCTTCAAATTTCTTTCTCTTATTTTCAGCTTTTAGGCTTTTACCCCTTAGAAGATAGGGAACAACTTTATTTTTATTTACCAACTTATTTTTCATTCATAGTTTGTAACAAACTTGCTAAGGATGGAAATTGGATTTCAGTTAAAATGCAGAAAACCCATACTGTAAAATTGCCTTGGTATTAGTCAAGTAAATCTGAAGAGTTTGGGTTTTTTTTACTAATCCATATATACTTATATTTTAAAATGTTTAAAATATTATTTCTATGTACTAAACTAGACTGATTATTTTTGTCCTTCCAAATTATTAGATCCCAATCTCACTTCTTTTTGATATATCAGCAGGGGAAAACAAATCTTCCTGTTGTGTTGTTGGGTTTTTTTCCCAGTACTCAGTCCTTTTCTTAATCCTGGGTGAACTGATTACCCTGACTTTACCGAACTAAATTAACCTAAGCTAAATGGATCATTCCATTGAGACAGTAAATGTTTGTGAGGGTGGCTGAACGTGGCCCTAGTGATAAATAAAGCAGTATCAAAAGGAAATAGATGTACTAGATTTTATTTTCCAGCCCTTGAAATGTTTTCTGTAAAACTGTATTTAAGCAAATGCGTACCTCAGTCATTCCTTGGTCCCTAAGGATCCATTGGTTGTTATTGATTCCCAGTGCTAGTCTTGATCTAAAATGGACAAAAATTGATTTTAGTATGGTACATAACACTTTTAAATGAGGTGAAAGTTTTTTTATGTCTAGAAATACCCACTAAGAGATCTAGCTAAGTGAATAACCATATGGTTTCAGAATTGAACATAAGTATAAACTGAAAGACTTATTATTGTTAGCAAAGATAGCAGTTGACTTTTAATACAGAATTCTTATTATTATTTATCTTTATGGTTTGTAAAGCTAAGAGTTGTTTATACATTGGAAGTCAAACACAAAATACTTATTTTATACGCAGAAGAAAAAAACACATGTAAATATATTGGGCTGGATTTAGTTGAGCTAGGTTATTAAATTATTCAGTTCTTCATGTGATATTTAGATAAATAAAGTCTCATTTTCCACTATGCAGCTGATCTCATTAAAGGGAAAAAAACCCTTTAATGTTTAAACCATCCTCTAATTCTGAGCAAATCCCTAAGAATGTTCTAAGGAGCGAGAATTCTTAAATCGCTGGATTTTGTATCCTAATTAAATCTCTTGACAGCTCTCTGCATTATGTGCAGTAGTGGCTCAGTGCAATACAGGAGGTGGAGCTCAGCTTTTCATCAATCTCCTTTTTTTACAGAATAAGGCTTATATTTCCTTTTTATTCTGTGTACTGATGAGCCCTGTTTCCGGGTGATCCAAGTTCAGTTGCTCCTTGGAGGTGTATGTTCTCTGGGTTTTTTTCTTGGCTGGGAAAGGGGGACTGTCCAAAGGAGGGGCAGATGTTTCTAGTAGTGCAACAAATTAGGAGGAGGAGTGGATTCATTTCTGAAGTTGTCTTAAGAACGAAGTATGAGATTTGACTGATAGATTTTAAACTATAAATGGATTAATTAGAGTATGACTGAGATCATGTATAAAAAGGAGCCAGCTAATTAAGTCTGAGCAGTACTCCAAATGCCTTTTGTACTGATGACTGGAGATCAAAGGCTAGGGCAAGTGTTTTAAGATTATATTTCTTTAAATGAATAAATGAGCCTTACTAAGGGTGGAGAGGGCATTCTTTTCAGTCAGTCTAGGTGTATTTTCTACCTGGGGCATATGGTTAGAAGTGTCTGGGTTTTAATTGATGCTTGAGTAGTCAGGTAGTCAGCTCCCATGCATTATGGTAGAATAGATTTGTATTTTTGCATTTTGGTGCTTAATTTAAGTGCAAAAATTTTTCTCCTATGCCTTGGGCTCAATTTTCAGAGACTCTGGAATTTTCGTTTATTCTGGATGGGCTGTAGCTGCACCAACCCAGGAATTGCATATGCCCTAGAGACTCACTCCTCCTTCTTTTGAGGAATGCAGTATTCTCCTATGCTCTGTCCTTGCTGCTACATCATGGTGGCTATAGATACACGACCAGATTTGGGTTTGTGTAAGTTTGTTGGGTTTGTTGGGTCACCCTGTACCTCTTTGTAGTGTCACTTAGGACAATCGAATCCCACGCCTTCTTGTTTTGCACGGAGCTTTTGAAGACTTGTGGATTCGAGGCAATAGTAATGCACAACAAAAAGCATCTCCTGGGGTTTGCTGAATGCCTGACATCAGCACAGAAGTCTGGGGAAAATAAGGACACTCAGCTCAATACAAAGGAGCCCTGAATTTTGGTGAGGATTAGGAGCCTAACTGGCACCTTGGTTTGTTTTTTTTTAACATTTAATTGTTGCAGTTTAAATAGAAATGACCATTTCCCTAAGCAGAACAGACCAAACCCAGATACATCTTCGTGGAAGTCAAGAGACAGTAGGAAGGCAAGTTTGGAGCAAAAGGACAGGTGTACACTTCATTGAAAACTGCTTCTCTCTGCCCACAGTCACAATGAATCTATTCAGTGGAGTTTTCATACACGGTTATTGCACAGTTATTTCTCATTTTCTGACATGATACACTATAGTACTTAAATGTTGATGTTGGCATTTCCACACATGTGTGATGAAGTAAATTTTCTGCATTGAAGTTGAGGGAATTTTTTTCTTGTAGACATAAAATAGGCAAGGAGGAGGCTGCTAATTTTTGACAGATCCATTCCAAACCAAGAGCTATTTCCATGTGGATTTTTAAAGAAAAGCCTAAGTTTATGCCACTTGTAGGGGTGGTATGAACCAAATGATGTCCTGAGGTCCTGAGTTTTCATTTTGCCAGGAATTTCTTAGATATGACCTGACCATTCAGAGTTACACCATTTAATTAATGAGATTTATCCCTTTTCCTGTTCTGTGGTTCAGATCCCAAAATTTAGAGGATTCCCAGGTGAAAGTGGTGAGTCTCCTGCTGAGGGTGTTGACAAGCTGGGCAGCAGATGAGGTTTATAAGGTATTGCTCCTGGCAATCTCATTGGTCAGATTCAGCCTGATGTGCAAAGACTTGTGAATGGGATTGAAGGAGGATTTACTTCCTCCTGCCCTGGATGGCCTGAGCTGGAGCGCTGTTCTCCAGACTCTGGATTGTTTGCAGCATCCCTGTTGCTTCCTGTGCATCACAGCACAGACTGCTTCAGTCCATAATACTCTAGGAGAAATATTACCTTTTCATGACAGTAGACATCACTTGATGGATACTCCAAAACAGGTTTTATTGACCTTTTTGTCTTTGTATATTTTCTGATTTGTTTCTTCTTTGGAAAATTGTGGCTGGGATAATCCATTGCAGAACAATATAATTTCAGAAATGAGAGTAGCTGTTACCTGGAGGTTTGAAAGCATCTCCTATTGCTGGCAACATAGGAAATGTTGACGAGCAGTTTGACCAGCAGCATAGGAAAATAGAAAACATCTGGTGCCTCAGCATTTTCCTCCTACATGAAGAATGAGCTGATGTTTGATGTCTTTCATTCCTCAGCACTGGTTTAAGCCAAGCAGGACCTCCACCTCACACTGTGCAGATGGGTGCTCTGCAAGCACCTCTTTCTTTCTCCCCTTCAAAATGAAGCACCCAACGTTTAGTTGCAGATGCTGACAGAGGTATTTGGACATTGGTGAGCCCGTGGCACAGCCTTCAGGACAGTGGTTTTTAAACGTACTCAATGGCAGAGGGGACCTTTGAGTATCTGAATCAATAGCAGAACTTCTGGACTTGAAAAAAAATCCTAAATACATCCAGGGACAGATCTATGTACAAAGAAGTGTAAACATTACCTTGTGTGTCTTGCCAGGTCCACTTAAACAGCTTTCCTAGATCTTCAAGCAGTTAGTATTTGGAAGACAGATGACTATCAGCCAGTGTTCAAGATATATCTGCCTTTCTCAGGGCATAACTATATGAGATGATGCTCACAAGCATTTTTATTTGCAAATAAAAGTTGCTCAAAGGAATATTATGGACAAAGGAAGAATTCTGTGGAGAGGGAGATGGGATGTATTATGCCTGTTCATAGAAATTTAAACTGGGCTATTTGGCAGGGCACAGCATGTACACTACTGCCTGTATTATGGAACATTATGACTGTATGTAATAGACACAAATCAAGTGCTATTAGATAAAAATGTTGTCATCTCCATTATTCTAACACCAGTGGCCATTTTGCTCCATTCAGCTGCAGTGAATTCAGCCCTGGAGTTGCTCTCCAAGTACACAAAGGCACACAAACAGCATAAAGCTGATTGTTTGTTCCTCAGTTGCTTGTCACACACTGAGGACCAAGTCTACTGTAAAGTCTTGTATTCAGGTACACAGTGTAAGCAAATCTGTTATAAAATTGGGATGGTAATTTCATTCTCTGCAGAGATGTTAAGTGAAAGGCCATTAGGGACGTTGAAGTTATCAGAAGTTACAGTGGAAAGGAGAATTCATTTCTATATAAGGGTGCGATTAGAACCTGAAATCAACCATGTCACCCACAACATCGTAATCAGGTGGCAGCCAAAAAGAGTCATGCCATGGATGTAATGGGACCTGCTGCTGCACATACAGCCCTCTGGGGAACCAGAGCAACACAGTGAGTCCACGTCCTGTAGAAAGCCATATATGTGACAGATATGGATGACAAAGCAAAAAGCCCATTCTTGCCAAAGCATCTCCAAAAATTGTCTCTCTCAACTTCTAGTGATGTTGCACTTCCTTTATATATAGGCTGGTAATCTGACAGGTTTATAGCATCCATACCTATGTGTATAAATATATAAATATACATAAACACGCATGCTCCGTTTGTCTGGCTTTCACAATTCTTGACTTTTGCAAGTGGCCTGTAAACTGTATTTATAATACGAGTTATATTCTTTGATTTTTTTTTTTTGTTGTTATCTGGGTGAGTTTCTAAGCAGTGCTCTTATCCTGTCTCAGAGTACTGCTGGTGACTGCGAGGTTACTTTAACAAGATACAAGGAGAAATCCAAGTTTGATCTACATGGCAAGTAGTCAAAGCAATTTGAAATTATTGCATGGAAGAGGGGATGGTTGATACAGAGCACTCAGGTACAGCTTTTTAAAGCCCTGAGCCTTTTTTGTGGTTTTCAACCTTTTAAATGAATTTAAGGTGCAGAATACTCTCTAGGTCTTTGATTTGCAGCCACAAAGAAGCAGAAGGAAGCACAAATGTTCAGCCTGGCTCTTCCCGCTCAAAGGCTGGCACACAAATGGGGTGCCCCAATTATGCAAAAATTACACCTGCAAAAGCATTCCTCATTTGAAATCTAGCCCTGTCTGAAATGCAAGATGGAAAGGAAATCTGGTTTTGTCAGTGAATTGTGAAAATATGGAACTTAAGTCAGAGCAACTGCTCTTATATGTGCTGCTGCTGTTCGTCTTTCACAGGAATAAAATGTAATATGAATATGTTTATTATTACCTCATAAAACCAAGCAGCATTTTAAAGCAGAGTAAGAATATATCTTTGATGGATTGTTTCCCCCCATTGGAATGAAATCCCAGTGAAAACAATAACATGCTTAAGGAGTCCTTTGGGAAGCAGAGGATGATGAGGCTGGAAAGTCTTCTGCCATTTCACACCGATCTGTAAATAAGCTCACACCTCTTTTCTGACTCTTCATGTCTTTATCCATCTGGGAAGATGTTTCTTTTTAGGACATTACCTGTATTTATATTACTGTCTCTGAAACTAGAAGCAGTTCTGGTACTAACAGGATTTACTTTTGGAAGTTTTTGAAGCTGTGGATAATAAAAACTAAATTCGTCCTGTCCCTTTCTGGAGTCAGTTGGCTGTGAAAGCCCCAGTGTATTTCACACCTCCAGCAGGGTATTGTGAGTGACGTGTGTGTGCTGGGGAGAGTTTTGCAGCTGAGAGCTGGAAGCACAGGAAAGTAGATCCTGCTCCAGAGGCACATCAGCTGCAAGGCCTGTATGTATCACTCACAGTGAGGTTCTTCTGGGTGTTTTTGAGATGTCAAAACCCACAGTGACTATACGTCTCTGTCTCTCTGCTTGTAAGACTTGAGCATGGACACAGATCACTTTGAAGTTTAAAGGGTAATTTAATTGACTCGAATGGACACTGTCTCTTCCCCATCTTTGATCTCTTCAAAACAATTTGAGCTCTCCCAATCAAAAGTGCTAAAGAGGTGAACAGTATTTTCCCTCCTGGATACATTATAATATCCTTGTTTTTCTTGGTGATTTGCAGGGTTATTGCTGTACCACTTGGTAGACGAGCATCATAATCTGTTCCTGTATATACAGAAATATAGGAGATTTGATTAAATAAACCCCAACAAACACAAATAACCTTCACCATGAGTCATCAAAGGTGTTAATAAATAGAGCACATAAATACTGCACTGACTATCTGTCTCAAATATTACAACTGCCACAAGATAAGCTTCACTATAAGAATTGACCTGTCTCTCTGTGTGTTGAAATTTTTATGGAATTACAGCGTACCCTGAGCAAGGATTACATGGGGGAAACACCTTAAATTACCTGGAGATTTAAAGATTGGGGAGAAAAAACCAAAAAACAACAACAACAAAACAAAAGGAAAAAAAACCCCACCAACCCAAAACAAACAACAAAAAAGCCCGAATATGAAACCACTTATAAAAAGAGAAAATGTAATTAAAAGATTGGCTTAGAGGAAGCAGCTGAATCAGATTTATAGTCTAAAGATCTAGGACACCCCTGCATCTCTTCCATCTGGATCACTTATTTCTTAGGAAAGGTATTTTTTTGCTGTAGAAGGTATACTATTACATTTATGAAACAACTGAAATGGAAATGCTAAAAAAAATCCAAAAGCCCAATCCAAAGAAATATCCCAGAAGCAGCTTAGGGCAGTGTCTTGCCCCAGCCAGTGCTGAAGGTCAGCTTTGGCTGAGATATTTTCCCTTCATACAAGCTCACTTTTCTGTTCAGCCTCTCAGAGACTTCCATCTCTTACCAGCAAATCCCTGTAGTGTAGAAGCTAAAGATGAAAGTCTAGGTGGTCTTGTCCTCCCACCTGTCTCTTTGCAGAATATTGTTCTTAGGTATAATTGTAATTTTCTACTTCATTATGTTAAAACATAATATGAAGTGGCCATACTGCTGGAGATGAAAGTAATTTGGAAGTGCTGTCTTTCAAGGTGTTGAGCACCCTTATGTCTATTAAAGTCAGTGGGAGTTGATAGCACTTATCACCTCACAGAAGGCATTTAAAATCCTGGAGGGTTTGGGTTGTACCTTACAAAGCCCCTCAGGGAAGGAGTTTGTCATGATTTATTTGTCTTTGAATCTCCAGAGTCCCTTGTGGTGCTGTATAAATAACAACACCCTTCTGGAAATGCCATTTGTGCAGCCTTGGTAGCTGACCCACTTATTTTAAACATCTTAAACAAGGCCTTGCTGTTAGGCTTGAGGGTGCAGCCTTTGTGCTCTCACAATGCTGAGCAGGGGGTGCTGGCACAGATCTGGGGTGCCCAGCCCAGCAACGTCCCCTTCAGCATCGTGCTGGGAAGTGACATGGGCCCAGGGGCTCCCCCTGCCCTGGGAGCACACAGGTGCCTCACTCATCATTAAAAGTTTAGCTGGAAACTAGTTTATCAAAGAGGTGACCTGCAAGCACTGAGAAAACCAACGAATTTTAGGACAGTGTCTCAGAGACTGAAGAGGTAGAGGAGATCTGTGGCTTGTTTTCTCCCTGTCCTCATTAATGGGCTCCCAGCGGCTGGTTGTGGTGTCTGGTGCAGGATACACTCTGTTGCCACTTATCCTCCACCACTGAACTTTCCTGTGTGTTGCCACCAGTTCTGTCAGTTTGGTTGGAATGGTAGAGCAGCCCAGGTCACCCTTGCCTTGGCATTCGCCTCCAGCCTGGGGTGGGGTGTCACCATCACCTGCTGATGATGTAGGCGTTCCCAAGAGATTGGATCTCTCAGAGTGATCCATGCAAAGTGCATCACTGCTTATTTCCACAAGTCTGATCAAGCAGATGTGTCCTCAGGTGGGAGCACGTGAGACCCACTGTCTAGACTAGGAGGAGAGGAAAAAAAAAAAGATAAAATCTGACATCTGTTCAGTGTTAGATGCCCCCTTATCCTGCTGCTCAGCACACTGACTGAATTACAGATTTACTGCAGAGAATGAAGGCTCTCCCTTTTAACACAGCCCAATTGATGCAGGTTTAGAGGGGTAATTTGCCAGCTCCTTTGGACAGAAAGGTCAAATATACCTTTGCTTGGAGGAGGTGATTCCTCAGGGAACACAGCGACCCTCCAAGCTGTGCTGCCAGAGCATTTGGCACTGGGAGCACACAGGGTGGTGAGGCAGGACACCAGCTCCTGTAGCAACGTGGGTGTGTGTCTGTGAAATTGCTTGTGATACACCTTTGGGGTTGTATTTTAGTACTGACTGTAGAGGGGCAGGACAGGATTTCAGGCTCAGCTCTCTGCAGCTTGAGGTGACCCTGTGCTCTCAGTTATCGAGGTAGGTCACGATGCAACCCAGGCACTGTTAGTGCTGTTATTAGAGCAAATCTGTTTGCTGCTCACCCACCCTCAGCTCAGCACAGGGCTGCCTTGTGACTTGTGGCACAGCAGTGAATGCAGCCACTCAGGAAGCACTTTTTCACTCAGTTTTTGCCATCTGAAATTCCCCAGTGAGAGTTTTCTTGGACTTGGTTAATTCAGATTTCTGATTTTACACTCCATTGTTGTTTCCTCCAGGGAACATGGAGGCTGAGCAGAAGTGCTGTTTCCTTCTAGAGGGACCAGCCCCACCATTTCAGCAAAGGCAGGAACTCTGTAAAAGCTTTTACACATGGATTGCAAGGGGATTGCTCCATACTAAAGTGCTTTCTGATTGATCATTATCAAGGTCAGCTATTACTCTGTAGAAGTTTCAAACCTACTTGTTAAATCAGGAATTTTTTTAGGGATGCAGCTCTGGAAGTGCTGCAGATCAGGTGTGTAAGTCCTCTGGCAGAAAAAGCTTCCAGTCTAATTCAGAAATACTTACATCTGGTTTTCAGTTGGTTTACAGCTCTTTTTTTCCTCTTTATTACATGCTCATCACCAACGAAAGAAAGGGGAATCTAAAATCCAAAGTTCACTTTTGTGGTCAATTTTTTGTCTCCTGCGAAAGGATTCTGCTGCTAAATGCGTTATCTGCTGTGGGAGACAGAGCTGACAGGCTCTGGGCTGGGGGTTTGACTGTTAAATCCCACGGAGGGAACACAGCGTGACTTTGACAGATAGCATGGCTTTTATGTTGTGGCTCAGCTTCACATTCAGATTTCCTTAACCTGGTAATATTGAGATCTTCTCACGAGGAGATGCTCTGACAAGCTGAACTATTAATTCAATGATTGCCTGCCACACACAACTCTTATGAAAATTAAATTATTTTGGCTTTCACTGTAATTACGAGCTGCACAGTGAGGGTCAGGGGCTTGCTTAGGGGTGTGCCTGTTGATGAACCACCTTCTTGCTGAGTTTTTTTCAGTGGCTTGTCTTTAACATTACTCTGCAAGGAACATCAGGACCACACAGAGGCTGTGGGACACTCCAGGATTGGGGTGCAGCAGGGGGTGATTGATGTCTAATGTGTAAATGCAGAAAAAGGGCCCAGGAATAAATTGTTGTGCTGAGGGGCCTGGAATAGAAGGAGCTTTTCTCCCTCTCTTATATAAAGAGATGGGTTTGTCCATAGATTTTGGAAACAATTCTCCAAGAGCCTGGCAGCCATCCTTTGCACAGTGCTGCCTCTCCCCACATGGCCATTTCAGCTCTATGGCTTATGGCTCTCGCACTTGGCACAGGAGCAAACCTTGGGCACCCCAAACCCCCTCTTCTCTCCTGAAGCAAATGCACTGCCACAAGTGAGGGCAGGCATTCTCCACAGCATCTGAAGGGTACATGTTGGGAAAGAACAGAACGAGACCATGGCAAAATCATCAGCATGTGGGGGTTGGTCCATGAAAATATGTGTGAGAGATGTCATGATGGCTGTCCAGAGTAGTCTTATCCTTTGGGATATTTTATTACTTCGTGTTGGATTTTTGAGAAAAATTAAAAGGCTGCTTTTTCTCCTTTTTTTTTTTTTTTTTATTTTTTTTGCATATGTGTGTGGGAATCAAATCTGCAAAGTGCTGAGTTTTATTTAGGACCCACTTGTGCCAGTGAATGAATTAGAAAGAGGTGACTCAGCTGATTTATATGCAGAGAAATGCATAGCAAACATCCAGTGCAAACACTGGATCTTCCAGGTAGGAGAGAATCCCATGCAGGGGTTTATGTCCCAACCCAACAGCAGTGCAGGGTTGCACAGCCAGGTAGCAGCTCAGTGGAGTCTTTGCTTCCTCTCCTCCTTTTAAAGTGTCAGCCCCTTGTGCTACAAATCCAGATGGCAGACTCGATGGCTCCACAGTGCTGCTCCTCAGTGAAGCTGTTTCCCTTATGATATGATCCCTCTCCTTCTGTGGGCCAGATCCTCAGCTGGGATAAATCTTAGCAGCTCTCTGGATTTCACTGTAGCAATGTGAAATTACAGCTGCTGACTCCAGCTGCTGAGGATCCAGCCGGTACCAAGCAAAGAGCCCAGAAAACCTTAGCTCATGGAGGTGGCTGCCAAAAATTCAGATGAACAGCTGTAGATCCAAAAGCGAATCGGGACTGTGATGTCTTTGCTCACCATTATGCCATTGTACCAGCACTTTAGACCTGATGCTGCACTAAATGCAGTGAAAGTGCTGCTACACCTGCACAAATCCCCTTCCAGACCCAGGGACTCGCAAGGCTGCACAGATGTACCTGAAGTCAAAATCTGGCTCTTGGCTTTCCACCTCATGCCTTTGCTGCCTACTGTTGGCTTCCTTTGACAGGCACCAGCTGGCCCTTTGCCTTTGGTTTGGCTTGGGTTTGGTGAGCAACCCTTTGCCTCCACACTGTCAGTGGACAGCCAGGTACGATGTGTTTATTCTTGTTGAACTGGTGAAACACTCAGTTGGGAGAAAGGCCTGCCAGTCAATTTGGTAGGAATGGGGCTGTTTCTCATGTTGTGCCATTCCTGATGTAAAATCTGTGAGTTCCCTCACACCTGTGAGAGAGACCCTGGGGTACAGCTTCGTGCAGGGTTTTGGAAGATGCCCACTGAGCTGTGAATGAAGGGCTCCAGTGGATTTCAGCACAGCTTTGGTCCCAAAGCATCCAGGGTTTCTGGCAGCAGGTTTCTTCCAGCATCACACTTTATATATATACATAATTATATATATTGGATCTCACTTAGTCGTGACTGTTTTTCTTTTACAGGAAGGAGATGCACAGAAAGGAAATGTAATGGCTGCATATAGGAAAAATGTTACTTTCTTTGGCTTAATAGTTGAGTTCGTACAAACCACAGGAATATTCCTCCTCCCCCTGGGAGAGTCAGGTTTTGTCTGGATATCATGTCATCTGTCCACATTTATTTTGGATTCAGAGAAATTATTAAAAGTGATTGAAAAATCAGGCTCTGAAACAGTTGGTATGGAAGTGTGAGACCTGTCTATCACCTTCCATCATGGAAGTCTTGGCATCTCTCTCACCGTCTGACAGTCCTCCTCACTCTGCTTCTGTAACACAGCAATGCTGCCTGCTTTGGTAGGGGAACACAGCCTAGTTGATACCAGCAGATATTCTGTACTCACCATGTGACCTGCTGGTAAATACGCTTGTTAGAAAATTAATCCTTTTAAAAGAGAATTAAGGAGACTGGAGGCTACGACTGTGCCCTGCAAAACATGTTGGTCTCTGGGATATGGTCCACAAGAAGCCCTTTTCTGCTTTAGTAAAGGAGGTGCTGTCTGTTCTCCATCATTGGCCTGTTTCACTGTTTTCTGCTGTCTTGGGTGATGTTTTGTCAGTCAACATTCTGCAGCTTTTCCTTTCAACTTTTTGTTTTCCTGTGTTATCCTTTTTCTCTTCTGTTCTTAGAAGTGATTGACCTATTTTCTCATTTCTTTCTGTTTCAGTATCTAGTCTTCCCCTGTGTTATTATTAGCAAGCTGAAGCATCACTCCCTAATCTAGGAAAACAGCCCTGTCCCAAAGTAGCATAGCCATATGCCTAAATGCCTTCTTGAGTTTAGAACTAAATCCATGGCCTTCTCCTGCTGTCCTCCACCGAGAGAGAGCTGTTTCCAAACAAGGACTCCAGTGACAAACTCAGGGCTGCAGCAGGATCAGTACTCAGAGCCAATTTGGCAGTCCCAAGCTGTGATTAGGTCAGAGGCTGGGATTTGGAGCTGTTGACTGCTCTGCTAAACAGCTCCCAGGCAGCTGAGCAGCTGCAATATGGGAGCAGCAAATTTGGACTTTCTGCTGACACAGCCTTTCAATAACCAGATGATGGGTGCAGAACACCTCTGTATACAATAATGTATACAGCTTTATGTACAATAGGAAAATTAGCCCACATGTTACATTTCCCCCTACCTGCTAAGTAGGTACATATCTATCTACACTGTCTTCTCCACTTACTGGCATTGATTATAGAGAAAGTACTTACCTGCTGAAAATTAAGTCAGTGAGATTGGCTTACTCATTCTGGATCTGTCCTCATTGTTATCTCCCTCCAGGAAAGAAAAGAAGTCTGTCCACCTTGACATCCCTCCTGTGAACGTGTGTCACTCTTCCTTCAAGTTACTGTCAGTAACTTTTCCCAGCACCAAGGCTGGGCTCAGGGAGCTGATGTCCCTCACTCATTGTCCTGAACCTGAGCTCACCTGATCTCTCCTCTGCTCCTCATGGGGCTTCCTCCATACAGGTTCTTCACACTATTGCTCCTGCCTTGCTGATCCTCCTGACCTCTCCAGAGAATTGTTTGATTTTAATTGTTCTGATCTCTTTTTTTTGTTCATTTGACATACTTGCACGTTGCCTAGCATTTCATTAATTTTTCATTTTCTGCCCCCGGGAAATTTCTCTCCATTTTTGGCATGTTTCCCTCATTCTCCCTGCAGAACACTGAGTCAAAGAAATCATTTAGTTTCCTAGCAATATCCGCCTCATCTGTCATCGAGAGATAAAATTACTAAAACAATGAACAAAAGGTTAAAAAAAACCTGGATGTCTCCAACTGCGAGATTATAGGTCCCTGCAGTCAAATACTGGTTGTGTGTGTGTATTTTCCCTGTACGCCTTCACATTTGTCTCCTGCCCACTTCCTCCCCTGTGCTGAAACAGCTTGGTTTGATCTGATCCATCCTTCTTGTCTAGAGAACAGGGTGGAAACCTCTCCTGAAAGCATCATTTTTGCTGATGGGACAGATGGGAGGTATTTGGAGATGTCTCTTTGTAGACTGTCATTAAAAGGAAGTACAGAGTGGTTTGTAGCACTATAGGTTTTATTGGGATGCTTTTGAGTGGGAATGGGCAGTGCCTTTGCCTTCTCTTGTGCAGGTAATGCTCAAAACACTGGACAGACAGAGCCAAAAGTAAGTAGGAACAAGAAGTGGGCCTGCTTAGTGGAAAAGAGGAAATTCTTGGTTCATTATTATTCATACTGTAAATGGAAGAGTTTTTCTTGGCCAGCGGGTTGTACACAGCACAGTTATTAGTGCTGAGGACAAGGATCTGCAAGTGGATATACCTCATTTCTGTGGGTGCAGAAACTCCTTTGGATGGCGGGGGCTCACATGGATGCGATGGATGTAGTGAATGACTGACAGCTTCCTCCACTTTGCCTTCTGGATTCTGATACAGCAGTTGTTAACAGGGTGTGCTGCAGGTCCTTGTGGAGCCAGGGCCAGGCTCTGTGCTCTGCTGGGTGGTGCAAACCTGGAGCTCTTGGGGCACTTACACCAGACTGACACTCACATTGCTCAGATGTGCTCTTGTCTAACTGGGAGCTAGTTGAAGATCTTTAAATCTCCAGAGACCTCCAGATCTCTGAAAATTACGCTGCAGGTTTTTTTACAGCAAGTGTTACATGCCAAGTTAGTAAAATGAACTAAAAAGTTGTCTGTGTCTTTCAAAATTTGTACCGGGGAAATCTTGTTCAAAAAAATGAGACTATCTGAATGTTTCAAACAGCTGTCAGGCTGAAGCTTGCTTTTGTCCCAGATGTATGAATTTCCAGCAATGTTATTAACTGGATTGTTCATCCTCAGCACTGTATGAAATTCCTTCCTGCCATTGCCATTGAAGGGAACAAAGAGAGAAATAAAAGGCTGGGTGGGGTAGGGTGGGTGTTGCAGTGTGTCTTCTGCTTTCCTAGAGTGATTATAGAATAAAGCTTTTGACTGACAGCCAGACTGTGCAAGTCAGTGAATACGTTTCATGTGATAAAGGAAAAAAGGATGAAAAACCTCTAATTTTGTGTCAGTTTAGAGAGTTCTGCTTTGGGCTTCTGGAAATTTGGTGGTTATTTTAAAGGTGAAATCCAGAAAGTGTAGAAATGTGTGATGGCTTTGTGACGTGTTTGTGCCAGCCACAGTCACCACTAGCAAATGGAGAAAGTGTATTTTTCAAGCCTTGACAACAAATATATTTGCATTTTGCATTTCAGCTGTGTTTCAGTTTGCACTTTTTGAATATCTTCTCATCTGTGCTCTCTGAGTTGGAATTTTCTCTTTTGACACATGAAGAGGAACTCTTCCTGATTGAAAAAAGGCTGTGACTGTGTCCTTATAATTCATTGATTTTCATATTGTTTAAGCACATGTGGAGCAGAGAAGCATTATTGAATCATGACCTCTATTTACAGACTAAATAAATATTGGTAACCATTAAGTTTATATCAAGCAGTCAGTGACCGGTCACTGATTGTCCAGAAAGCGTGTGTGTGGTCTGTCCTTTACAGCCCATGGCCACACTCTGTTATGAATTTGCCAGAAGAATCAGTCTTTTCAAAAATCCCTATTTTTCCAAACTGCTATGGGAGCAGTCCTAGACCACTTGCTATTCCATAACTTCGGTTAGTAAAACACTCTAAGTTTGCTTTTCTCATTTTAGCTTGATGACCTGCGATGAGTGAGGTATTCCAGTTTATTTCCCATGTGCATGTTAATTCTGCATCCAATGCAGGTTGCTCCATCAATTTGTATTTTTCTTAGATCAAGAGTTGCTATTTAATTTTTCCTGGTGTTTCAGCTGTTTCAAATTTGCTCTTTTAAATGCTCACTAAAGCATCAGGATGACAGTCAACACTTGGAAGTCTGTTTTATGAAAAATTTTGACATGACCAAATTTGTTTTCTTTCAAAACCAACCTTGTTTGAATTTCCCTTTGGAACAGGATTTGCAAAGCTAGAGGTGAAATACCTCCTTCCACTGTAATTAAAAAATGCAGAGGGCTAAAATTGGCCACAGGAATCAAACCCCATCTATTGGCAGCAGAGAGGGAACTCCACTACTTCTAAAAGATGAGGCAAGCAGAGGGATTGAACAAGAGAACTGGATTTTAAAACCATCTCCCTGGCCCATCATTCCTGTTTTTTCATTGCATTCAGTTTTAGAGTCCAGGTTAAGGCCACTCCTTGTCCCCAAAAAGAGATGAGGCAGATGAGGACAGGGATCTCTCTCTTTCTCTGTCTCTCTTTCTTGTGTTTAAATGTAGAACTCCAGTGAACTGTACTATACATTACCAGAAGAGAATATATGACTCCTTTTACATTTTTATTCAAAGGAATTGGGATTCTAAGGTGACATTTCTGGAAGTCTCTAATGAGCAGGTTTATAACACATGCTTACATATGTATTCTCTTGTATGAAATCTCTGCACCATGCCGGGGAACCACATGACTTCACACTGTAAATGTCTTTAGTGCCATGTATGTTAACAACCCTAATCGTTTTCAGTGATCTGTCGTGAATTGTTAGCTGAGGACACCAGCTTTTAACAGGAGACGTTGCACTAATTGCCCAGTTTTCACAGACTGGCCAAACCTTCGGCCTTTCGAAGTTTGTGTGTGTGTATAATCTTTGTGAATGGCATATAGATGATGAATAGAGCATTCAGCTGTGCTGGCATCCTCCAACAGGGGCTATGGACCTTAGTGGTTACTACCAGTGAGTTCCTGGGAAGAGACAGGCAGCTGCTGACGACTCTGGCTGCACTCTTTATGTTCAGAAGCTTCTGGAATAAGAGGACACTACAGAACCTCACAGTTTATGATTCGTGTGCACCCTTGTTTATATTTGAATTATTTGGAATCTTGTTTCTTGGAATCTGGGATCACATTATACAAACACACTTCAGCCATAAATTCTGCAGACCTGTAGAAGTGGTTACAAAACTCGATGTTCTGAAGTGGTTAAAGCCCTTCTGTGGTGCCTTAAATGGTGTCTCGCTTATTTGCAACTAGTGCAATTCAGCTATAAAAATTCTTTTCTTAATGAAAGGAACTTCTGTAGTAAATAATTCTAACATTTATTGAGCAACCCAGAATAACAGCCATCTTCAAAGTAACAGGACTTACAAATTTCTGATTACTTGCAGCTCTTTCCCCTTTTCTTCTCAGAGATGTGGGATGCAGAAAGCCAAAGCAACTTGCTGCTGATCTGGCTCTGCAAGATGTGTTTTTGCAGTTTCAGAGAGAGGGCCATGATGAAAAAGCTATTTCAGCATGACTGAGCTTCACCTCTGGTGTTTGCTGGCTGCAGTGGCTTCAAGCTGCTGTAATAGTTGGGCCTTATTGTACATAAATTTGTTTTCACCTAAAACATCTGCAAGACTCGGGTGATAGCTGTTGGTTTCAGATATTAGAGGGAGGAGTTACACGCCTCAGGGACTTGTATAGAAGACGTTGATCCCTCTGAAGAGCACTTACTGTTATCAAGCAGTTTCTGAGGGCTGGTGGTGGTTAAACAAGCTTCTCTCTGTTCATATCACTTATTTGAACTTATTACTTCAGATTTTAGGTAGATAGGATCAAAAAACAGGTGGAAATGTTTGAGGAGCACTGATGAAGTGTGAGCATTTGCCCTTGAACCACAGGCAGAATTTCTCTGTACAGAGATCATAGAGATAATCCAGGATGGTAGAGCCTTTAAAAGATAAAAATGTGCTGATCAGCTCAGCTCTCTCATTTCTTGACTACAGCTGATAGGGGATTTTCTAATGTTTGGCTTCATAAGCTGTGCTGTTACTGTGGACCTGTCAGAGTAAAGATCTCATGGGAGTAATTTAATGGCAAAAGGAGATTTTGTCCAGAAGACCAAGAAACACAATTTGGGGGCAGTAAGCATTTTTCTTGCTGAGCAGCTACTAAAGCAAATCCCTCTGCTTCTTGGTTCATCACTTCCCTGTCCTATGGTAATTTTGTCCTGCTGTATGAACCTGATTGTAGGTCTCCTGAGACAGGCTTGTGGTGGTGATTTCCCTGTCCACAGTGTCACTCCAGGCTGCTCTGTGGTGACAAATAGCAAAGCTGACAGGAGATGCTGGGACCCAAGGAGAACCCTCCTCAAACTGTCAAATATACACACCGAATTTCTAAAGTTCTTGTTGTAATAGAATTTTTTTGGTCCTGAGGTGAAGGAATGTCAGAGGCTGGGTTGTGAAGGAGCCCAGCAGACGGGCACATTGTACTAGGCAGCCATCTGCAAACTGAAACCTGATGGCTGCAGGAAGAAAATGAGCCCAGGTTCAGGGAACTCTTCTGTTTTTTAAGTAATGGGAGAAAAAAATATTTGATTTTGCCTAGAAACGTGGGTTAAACTCTGTTTTCATCAGCCTGTGTTAAAAGAGTAATTGTGACTCCCTCATACACGCCACATAGGTTTTTATTTTCCAAAGAACTGAAAAACTAATAGATTCTGAAAGTGTAAGACCTTGCAGTGCTGGGTTTTGATTTATGGCTTCTAGTGGCAAAGGAAGCAATACTGTGTGAAAAAATTATTCAGAGATGAGAAAAAGCTGGGAGGAGGGGGAGAGGGAGGAAACAGGAGGCTACTAAAGAAATTTGCCTGAAGAGGCACCTAAAGTGATCCCTGTTTCCCAGTGGAGAGCTGGGATAAAGTGTGCAGCACTGAAATGTGACTGAGCTTGTCCCAGATGTATATTCAGCAATGCAAAAAGAGGAGGCAGAAAATGAGAGCAGAAATGTTGTTAAATGTGTAGACCAGGAGAATGTTTGGGGGTTTGGGGGGAGAGGATTTTTTTGTGTGCTATGCTCTGCTGCTCTTGCAGCAGTGGGAATTAGGAGGCTGCCTGGTACCACAGCAGGTCTATTGAGGACTCCAGTTTGAACCAGTACTTTAGCATTCATGATACATAGACTGAACTGCTGACAGTCCATTCAGCAGGGCAAGTGAAAAGGACAAAACTGCCCTGTGTTCTGCTCAGCTGCATTGCCCTCTGTTTCAGATTAATAGAAAATCTCCACTCCAACAGTAAGGGGAAACTCACATCACAGTGTAAAGCCTGATTCCTACTAACAGTAGATTAACCAAGCCTTGGTTGTATCTGATATTCCAGGCAGGTGTGGAGTGGGATGCCAGCAAGTTATGCTTTCAGAACTGCAGGTTGAAAGGGTTTGTCACTCAATAATCTGATCTACACAATTCTCTTTAATCTTTTTTCCTAGCGGAATCATTAAGTACTTGGGAATGTTTGGCAGAGAAGAGATGGATGTGAAATATCTTATTTTGGAAACTGACTTTCCTTTTTAATAACAATAAACACTATTTCCACCCATCATTTTTGTGACTGACACAGGAGATATAGTAAAATTCTGGTTCAGAAGAAGTGTTAGGTCAATCTGCAGCATTTCCTACAGTTAACATCATTGTCTGGATAAAACCCTCTGATTTACAGCCACGTGCTTGTTTGAACTTCCCGAGCATGCTGAAAGATTGATTTTAGTGTAAACAGGACCTGCTTGCAGCCGACAATAACACCCTACTTTAGTGGGAGCAGGAGGAGGACGCACAGGGGATCCAGAAGGCTGTGTCTGATACAACACTGGGGACGAGATTTTGCCAGTGGAAGCAGATGTTTTGAGGGTTTATATTTTCCTATTGCCCTACTGGAGCCTCCCAGAAAGACGAAAGGTTTAGAGCATGCTCATCACTTCTCTTCTTGAAATCTCTACTCCTTAAGAGGTCTCTTGCTGTTGCTAAGAAACTGGGTTCCCCAAATGGACATCCCTTTGAAATTCCTGGTCTATTGTCAGCAGTATTTGTGGTATTTCAAAGCAGACACAAAAGGTTCAATAGTCTTTTTCTGTTTGTTTGTTTTTGTTTGTTTTTGTTATTTTTCGGTTTGCTGTTGTGGGCAAGAACAAAAAGAACCATCTTTTCTCAGAGACACCTGACAGATGAGAAATTTGGCAGAGGAAAGGATGTCCATTATCCCTGGATTTAGGAGGATGATGGTGCTGTTTTTATAATATGAGAAAATTGGTCCATGTACATGGGGCAAACATAGCACAATCCCACCTCATGCATCTCTTTTCCAAGCCTACATGGCTAATACAGGTGAGGGGGGACCATGGGGACAGAACAAGGAGCATCTTCATCTTGAAGTTGTGTCCAGCTTTTGCTGCTCAGGCCCCACTTTTTCACTGCTCTGTGTTATCTCCATTCCAGACCCCAAATCCTGCAGTGAATAGGCTCAAGGTAGAATCTCTGGATAGTAGAGTTGTTCTTGTGATTACCGTGGCAAAGTGACCAAGACATTGCCCCAAAGAGGCCTAGCTTGAGCACTACTGATACAGCAGGCTGGGCCAGTCATTCCTCTTGTCTAGAAGGTGGGTAATGGCTCTGCCAAGCTTTTAGTGTGGTAGCTTGTGAAATGCACTTACAGCTGCTTGATTATCTGTATATTCCACTGCTGTTTGTCATGAAGACACCCTCATGTGAGCTATGCTTAAATAGCTCCAGAGAAGTGAAAAGCCATCATCACCCTTTGCACTAACATGTTCTTGTGTTCTTCCCTGGGAAAACAGCCATAATTTGAGCCTATCATCAGTCTCTACCTTGCTTTATTTTTGTTTAAAGATATATTCAAAAATATAAATAAAGGGCCAACTTCTTCTCTGATTTATACATTGCATGTTACCACCTGATCCTGAATCTGCAATGTCTCCATGTTGAGATTTCCCATCTCTTTCAGAGAATGTTTCATGCATGGATTGTATGTATTGACTTGGCTTTGTAATGATATGTTTGCTTGCAGTTTGTTATTTAGCTGCTAGTTATCTTTGTGTACTGTAGAGAAATTCAGGCAAGATTTGCTACTTGGTAAACAGGAAGGCAGGGTAGGAACCAAAGCCTTTTTCTTCGTGTCAACTCCTTTAGTTTTTTTCTACAAGAAATACCTTCAGTTTAAGAAAACTGTGTGTGACAGGAGAAAAATGGGAACAAAATGATAATGGATTTTCAGCTTGGACAAGAAATTGCCTACCGCTTTTATTCCAGATTCTGGATTTGAATATTATCTTGTCTGAAAAGGTTTGATGAGGTTTTACTGCCAAATATCAACATGTTTTTGTCAACTCCATACCCTGTCTTCTGATCACCGTGGAAAAATGGATCATTCAGGCCTACTTTATGTTCAAAAAGGCAGTTTATAACTTGAGCAAGTTAGTCAAGAATAAAGAATTATGGCTTGGATGTCTGTCTTCCTCATCTGCATGAATTTACAACATCTATTTGAACTGACACTGATTTGTAGTCTTTAAAATAGCATAGGGCATTTAATTGAAGAGAACTGACAATATGCAAGGAATAATAGGCTGCGAAAGAAATAATTGGTTATGAGGTTACATTGCTAGATGTTTTCTTTTTCTTTGTAATTTGCCTTTGAGCCCAAGTTAAATTTCCTTTTCTGTGTAGATAAGACAAGCAGTAGTTATTGCTCTTGTTTGAAATGATTTCTCGATTTCATGAAGGGTCCAAATCATCCTGGAAAAGGAGAGGCACAGGCCCAGTGCACAAGTCACACTGTGCTAAGACAGTTGATCTATAACAAAGCATCAGCCTCAGACTCATGGATTCCTTCCTTGGTTTCCAGATCTCCTGGCTTTACTGATTTCTTCTCTTTAAGTATTTTTCCTTTATTTTTTCTAAAAATATTTTCCATGGTAGTATCATCTTAGGATATCTACTGGCTGTTGGATGTCTCTCATACAAATATGGACATAGTTGCTATCCATGCATCTAGAGAAAGTGGGCTCTGAATTTTCTGTTTCCTGTGAGTTGGATACAGATGTAGCTGTAAATGACATCCCAAGTAACCAAGAGGTGAGTTACTAGGCTGTTTCTAGGCAGAGAGAAAGGGTAAGAAAAAGAAAGGACACTCGTGTTTAACAAATTATTCCAAAGCTTTTCCCCATCATCTTAATTGTTAGTTCCTCATGATTTCCTTCCATAAGTAATTATGAAAGAGAAAAGTCATAAATTATAACTCAATTTGCCCCAATTAATGTTGAATGATCAATGCCGTTTGCAGAATTGAGTGATTCAGTTGCACTAATGGATTGTGGTGAAAATGGGTTTCTGTCATGTTATATAATGCTCTGTTATTGTCTTTAGCTCAGCTCATGAGATGCTAGAAAATCTCTTGTTTGTGATGATTGGAAGCTGAAGTCTGTCTCAGATTGCTGAGCAAATTATGTGGGTTTTCTTCTCAATGCTGTTACCAGGAATCCTGACACAGTCCAAACCAGGAAATGGCTGGATTTCTTATTCAGGTGTTATCTTTATGGCAAAAAAACCAGTATGGACTCATTACAGATAAGTGTATTTGCTCTATCCTTCTCTAAGATCATGATCTTGCATATTAATTTTCAGGACTACCAATTTCCCAATGGTTTGACTGAGATCTGCAAAAGCCATTGATAAGAGTTTATTTCCTGTCATGGGACTAGACTCTGTTTCCAATTACCATCCTACAGTTTTATGTGCAACAGATCATTGACTATTTAGAAGACAGGATAAAAAAAAATCTGTATAAAATATAATTCTTTTAACTTGTGCCACATTCAAATTTTCTTCTTTTGACTTTTAATTGTGCAATTTAGCAGGATAATATTTTGATTAAAAAGTGAGGCTTCCTGTCTCCCTTTCTCTTTTTTTGACTCATTGTCCTCATTTCCACGTATTAACTGTCTGTTCTCACCCCATTGCTCTTTTAGCTGCAGAGGCCTGGCAGTTCTGAGCTGTCACACAATCTTGTTCCTTTAAGGAAAGATGGATGTATTGCCTTAAGTTCCTATAAATGCCTTTTGAGTTAAAGGATGATCTTAGGATTGTGGCATTACCCTGTTTTCAAGAAGTAATATGTAAGTGTGACTTGAATAAAAATGTATTCAGCCTGCAGAAATGATAAGCACTGTCTCCCAGATGACATGCGTTCTCTAACAGGAACCTTCTATAAAGAGATGTGGCTCCAGCCTGGAGAGATTGGAGATGAGCACGTCTCTTTATGACTTGCTGACTGGCTTTCAGCACAAGTCCCCTCACAACAAAATCTGGGGTTTGGCCTAAAAAAGGCTTTGGAAAGGCCTTGGAATTTGGCCTTCCATGCCAGAAGAACATGTGGCTGAGACCTGTTGTGGTGTAGATGCGTTTGAGATCTTGGACACTTCTCCTGTCTGGAGGAACAGATTTGACTCACAGCTACAAGACGTGTGTGAGACACAGTTTCCCTCACAGGACAGCAGGGGAAAGGACAAAGATAATCTAGTCATTAATAACTTCATATAACTTTTCTTTGCTGCCCATTGCCATTTTTTCCTCATTTTTGGTATTTGTTTCATAATAATATCCTTTGCCACATTTTTGCTGTTGACCCAATCTAAGATCACAGACTCTTTCAAACCAGGTATTCCAGAGTAGGAACCTGTAGTATCTCTGATGTAACTCTTCTTTGGGTTTTGGTCTAGATGTGACTCTCTGATTGGAAGCCTGGGAGCAGGGGGAGTATTTCCTTTCTGAAGCTGTTTTTTAACCACACCTCAAACACTGCCAGCTTCCTCTCCATGGCCCACTTAGCACCTCCCACACAGCCGTATGGGACAAGCACTTTTAAAAGAGAGGTAATTTGGCATCATTGCTGGCTCACCTGAGTCTCACCTGAGCAGAGACAAACAGCTGGTTACTCCAGATTTCAGTGTGTAGGTTTTCCTGTTGAGTACCAAATCTTCATCCTCATTTCACTGAATATCCCACACAGAGTTGAGACATATGTCTTAAAAATTGGAGGTGATGATTTTGGTGACCAAGAGTTCTTGCTTCTGCAGAAAACATTTTACAAGACTCATGCTTGTTGTCCTGGCTGCAGCTCTTTTCTGCAACTGTGTTGGTAGCTTTCAGACTCAGAGATGGAGCAATTACATGCTCCAGTACCCAGGTGGTTGGGTATGTGGTTTCATGTTTTATTTTCAAATCTGCCAACTTTTGGAGCTGTTTTTGCTCAGACATTTAGTGCAGCCTTTGTCAGATAGAAGGAAGGCTTGAGGAGGAAGAGATCTGGGCTAACACCCACTCTGTGCTTAAATGCCTCTTCCACCACCCAGACTCTGTACCTTCTGAAGATCACCACGTGCTGTGGTGGGAATTTCTGATCTAATGAAATGTTTGAAAGCTCAGAAGATTGAGAATGCATAAACAGACTCCTGAGAGAGACACCTTTTTGAAGTGTTTAGAGAAAATACCTGTAAACATCTGCAGTGTGGAGGATAAGCAAGTGACTGGTTCAGTCTTGGTCTTTGTCAGGGAAGGCTGTGCAGTGCCTGGCACAGGGCTCTGCACAAGGGCCAAGGGGCTTATCCTGAGCCTGTGATAACCCCCTGCGTGACCTCAGTGAGGGACTCGGCTTTCCCATGCCTCTCTCCCTTCACAGTAGATGCACTTTGCCTCCAAGCACACTGTTCACTGTGCTGCTCCAGGATACCAGTGATCCTGCTCAGATGAGTGTGTTGAAAACTCAAGGATGACTCAGGCAAGCTGGTTTTCTTTCTTAATGCAATATTCGCTACTCTTATTTCTCACTTGCTTAACTAAAAATTTGCATTGGGTGGTGGGTTGCACCTGAAGGTCTTCACTGGGTCTGAACAGGCTGGTGAAGCAGCTGGGAATAGCTCTCTCTGACCACCATGTGCTGGAGACATACTGAGGCTTGGACTGATGGTAAGTTAGATTACACTCAGTGAAGTTCAAGCTATCAGCAGACTAATTGCTCAAGACTTCACCCAGCAGCAGTGCTAAATGTGTGGCACTTGAATATTGTATCACTTTTCTAGAGATGGACATTTTCTTTCAAGAACAGTTTTACATCTTTGCTTTCTGCCTTTTAATTTCCCTCCGAGCAAGCCATACAGAGAAAACACCCACTTACCACTGATGGTAAGAAATTTTCTTGGCCAGTGAAAAGACAAGATGCTGCTTCCAGACTCTGTGGCTGCTCTCAGGAGTTAAGGAAACATGCTGTCCCCAGCATATGGGTGAACTGAGATGCAGGAACAGTGAATGATTTGTGTGTGATCACGTTATGTCTGTGGCCAGGATTGAAAAGCAAATGTTTCCAGCTAACCCTGGTAATCATTATTCTTCCTTATCTTGAGACCACCAAGGAAAATGTCAGAGCTTCCTGGAGACTTGAGCAGGCACATGAAGACCCGGGCAGAGCTGCCTGGAGCTGGGGGAAGATCTCACATCATGGGCCACCTGCAGCTTTTATCTGCCCCGCTGTGACACGGGTTACTTCCTTCATAGGCTTTTGGAAAGAGTACACCAAGGAAGGGAAGGCCATTTCCTTCTGGAGAATAAAACTCAAGTGTAGGTCCAATGTTAATGCCTAGAGAGATTTCTTAAACAAGCCACAAAAAGGGGTCGCGACCTGCACTGATGTCTGGGTATCTCCATCATCTCTTGTTTTTTTGCAGGAGACCAGTTAAATGAATGGTTAGAAACATCCCATGTTTATCAGACAGTAACTGTTTCTTGGGCTAAATTAATTTATAAGCAACTTTTGAGTAAGATATACATCCTGAGACTTTTAGCCAATAGATTATCCATGATGGCTTTATTGCCAGATTAGTGTGCTATACCTCTGTGTTACTCTTAGCAGACAGATATGTGGTCTCCTTTTTCTCATCCTGAAATAATTTAATAAGGGAAAGATAAAAAATGAAATGGGCTTTCAGTATCAATTTAATCTACAATGGGCTTTCAATATCAATTTAATCTTCAGCTATCAATAGTACTGTGCACTAGTCATAGCTGTGTACTTGTTCCCTGGTATCCCTGGAGGGTCTCTGCAACCTTGCTGCTATGCCATAACACTGATTTCCATACCTTAGCCATCTTGGATTGCTTTTACATTTAACCCAGCTCTGAATTTTCTGGATTTCTTTTTGTTGTCTGGAATAATTATAACTTCCCCCAAAATACTACTTTCAGATGTCTGAATTGACTCAACTTAAACCCTGATTTAATGTTATTTTTCTTGGGACTCCAAGTAGGAAGCGTTCAGGTCTGAGTCAGTAACTGTACAACATCCTGTGCTGTAAATGGCAAGGCAAATCCATTTCTTCATATAAGGAATTTAAACAATTCCCAGAAAAGACCACGAGGGAAGTCATACAGAAGTGTGGAACTGAAGAAGGGTTTCAAAGGGGTAAATCTACAGTTCTCTGAATACTGCATAGTGCTGCTACGCTCTGCGTCAGCTTGACTAAATTTAATCCAATGTCTGAAGCCACTAGTATTGAGAAGACTCTGGTTTCCCTCCAGTCCAGAGCATTTCACTGTCCACCACCCTATCATCCCATCTGTACAAGGCCCCTTCCCCAGACATCCAACATCCCTGAGCTCTCCAGAGCTCCGCTTAGTGTGGAGCATTGTGAGCATCATCAGCCTGAAAGCAGAAACACTCTTACTGGTTGGGAACTATTTGCATTCTCAGATGAGGATGAGTCAAATAGCACGAGCTCTGACTAGTGCTGGGAAAATATCATCCGGAGGACGGAGTGAGCCACAAGTACTCCCATTCCTTCTCACTGTGCTTGTTTCAGAGTCCCCCTGACAGTGTATAAAGGCAAGTCAGCAGTGGCTTCTTGTAGGAGCAAGAGTCTTTTCCTGCATGACTGTGGGTTTCTAAAATCTCCAGGCAGACTTAATCATCATGGGAAAGACCGTGGCTGGGGCTGAAGTGGGAAACGATTGGCAATTGCCTGGCACTAACAGGCTGTGTGATTGACAGGATTCCTTGGGACTGAATATGTCCTAAGAAGCACAATTAGCATTTGAGGCTGCTCTTTTCTTCTCTTTACACCTGAATACATAAAGAGAGCCAGAGAACAGAAATACGTCTCTCAAGCACCATAACAGCCATAATTGGCCTGATGTTACATTGATCACAGTGCTCCTTAATGATGAAAGCCAGGACCACTGCTTTCCAAATCAACAATTTTACACTTAGCTAAGAATGTTAGCATTTGGATTTAATTTGGATTTAACACCCTTGCTTGTCCTTGTTGGAGGGGAATAGGAGAGGGAGGAGACCCTCAGTAAAGCTGCAAGGATGGCTTGGCAGGACTGCCCCTGCAAGCAAGCACCTCCAGTTTATGAAACTTGCATGGAAAGGCTGGGTGTGTAAAACTGGCTAATATTTTGGAAAGTTTGTCTGAACTCACTAACTTGGTACATCTGTAAATGCTGGCCATGTTCCCAGCCTTTATTTTCAGCCCACTTTTCCTGTAAGCTCTTATTCATTATCTCTTTGGTTGCCATCAGACATTGTCATAAACTCCCAAAGGCACAAGGATGGAGGAGGCAAAGCCCAGATCCACATGGGGTGGTCAGCATTGATGTGGCTGCACTATGGGCCACAAAGGAATGCTGTGACACAAATAGTTAATGAAGCAAACACTCCCTCAGTTTACTCACCATAAGTCTGTGTTTATGTACAGCTGTTAACTAAGGCTTCTGCAAAGCCTTTGCAAGGCTCAGGGTGACCATCACGCTGGGATCCACAGAACACCACTGTGCATATGTTTGACCCATGGCATCCAAAACCATTTGGCACAGGGGCCCAGAAGGAAAGAGATGGATAAAAAGAGGGGATAAAATGGAGAGAAGAAGCAATGTCATGGCTGCAAAGTGGAGGTTTTGCTGTAGGAAACTAATAGGAGATATGAAAAAGAGTTGGAAGATCTGTATGTCATTCTGGTAGGAAGCTAATCTGTAGCAAGCAAGGTTTCAGGAGTTCCTCTGCCTCTAAAAATATTTTTTTTTTCGTGAGCAGAACAGTGGGGGTCAGATACCTGATTACAACCTGTCAGAGTTGCCAAGAGGGAAACCTGCTAACCCCCACACTGCTGAGGTTTTACAGACAGCTGGAGAATGGTTGAGTTACATGTGTGCACATGGGTCTGTGTAAGCAAGTCAGGGATGTCTGTAATGCAATAATTTGCAGCTGTCAAATAGTTAATGTAGATTCAGTTTGCAGACTCATAAATTTTAGTTTCACATGCAATTCTGCTCCGACAAGTGTCTATATAAAAATAACACCTTCCTACAGAAATGATCTGCTGCTATCTATGTGTAATCACATGCAAATCTGATTAATTTGCTGACTAAATTAAGGGGAACAGTTTTGAAAAATGGGTGCCTAAAGTTAGGTACATACTATTTATGTACCTAAATATGCAGTAAGATTTTATGTGGTACTTAAGTCTTGTCACTTTGAGCTGCCCTTGGAGTAACTTTTAAAATCAGATTACCTTTCGGGAGCCCTGAAGCACAGAATTAGATAAATGGGTTTGAAAATATTGTCTTCATTTTTATTCCTTATTATCTCTGTTGAAGCTGGAAATACACAGCTGCTCCAGAAGCGGGTGAGCAGAGATCTATTTTATTCCTTTTGTGATTGTACAAGCCAAAAAGATGACAACTTAACTTCTAGATCCCAGCATGAGTTTGTAGACCTGGTAGTTGGAAAAACAAACCAAACATCTCTTTTATTTGTACACTGACTGCATTTGATCTGGAAATCATTGAGATGTAATAAACATGAACTCCATGATCCTGTTTTTATGGAGTCAGTTTTCCAAGTAGAACAACACGTAACAAAACAATCATTATAATTGAATAGCAGTGCTTGTGAAAAGGGTTGGATTGAACACACTGATGACAGAAGCCTTCTGTTTATCCCTGGAATGGCAGTGACAGTGGCAGCATAAGCTACAACACTGTTCCTGAAACAATTGACACTCAAGGGACTAAACAGTGTTATGGCTTCGAGTGCACTATTTTTCAGGGTACCTGTTTTCTGTAAGTGCTGGGCTGAACAGATAGAGCTGACTTAGGGCCCTTCACCTTACTGGCACTTGCATAGCTACACTATTGCTAAACAGTTTTTGGAAGCAAAGGGGTGAGGAGGTTGCTCAGATGCTGTTGCTTGTTTGGTCTCCACAGACAAGCTCACTGCCATTCTGTGGATTCGTGCTGGCTGTGCAGAGCTTGGACTCCTTTTTTCCCCTTATCTTTTTATGCTGACATCTGTCCATTGGACATCAAAGTGCAATCTTTTAAAGCCACAAATTCTTCTCACTTAAGTGGTGATCTGCACAAAAACAGGCAAGCTCCCTCCTGGAAGAGGCATTCTTCTGTCGTGATGCGTTAAAACAGCTCTTTGTACTCGGGCAATAACAAAGATTCATTTCAAAGTATTAGCTATCATCAGGGCTTGACCTCCTCAGAAAGTATTCTTTAGTGAGCGTTTTAAAGTGGATTTGGAAAGATAATTATTCTTGTCCTTGGGTAGAATCTGGGCAATTTATGTGCTCAGCTGACTTGCCACTTGGGCTTCAATAGATATTTATTCCCGTAACGTAAGATTTCTGTGCACAATTGTGCTGTGGTGGCTGAGGATGATGGTAATGGGCAGATCAGACACATGCAGACAGAGATACTGCTCAGGGTGACACATCCTTAATTGTCAGTAGTCTTACAGCAGGCAGTGTGCTCAGTACTGTAGCACTTCAGTGCAGGGGAAGAAGAGACTGTTTATCTCTTTGTTATTTTCTCTGTGTGTACAACAAAACAGTTGCAAAAAAAGCATCATCTCATGGCCATAAAAAGGTTGTTTGTATATAGTTCAGCCAGTATACCACCCAGAAAATTGAATTTTTTACCTCTCCTGCATGACAACTTACTTTCTGTGATATTTTAGTATGCATTTTTTGTTCCCAAGCATGCCATTATTGCTTTATTCTGCAGCTTTCACTAGTAGCCAGTGTCATGTATCTTGACTTTCTGGGGTTAATATACACCTTGCTATAAATGGAGACCACAACATTTGATAGGCCTTCCTAGGAAAGTGCTAGAGAGAGTAGATATATCTTCACAGACTGCATTCTCATCATATCACAGAATTTAAGTGGGCATTACCAAGAGGATATCTTTCTGTCCCTCTCACTGCCATGTAGTAACCCCATACTCTGCTGATGGGCCAAATCCTGCAGTGGGATTCACCTGATGGGGTATAAAACAGAGATCTGTGGACTCATGAACATTTCCATGATATGTTCCTCATGAACAAGAGCTCTGGTTGGAAAGTCCTAGCTACCTTTCCAGTGCAGGTTTATAAATGCCAAATTTATAAAAGGTTATTATAAACATCCTGCTTCAATCACTGGCCCATGACACCTGAGCTCTGGCATCAGTCAGCTCCCTTGAAAAATGGGAAATGCCATTGTGTGTCTGGTTGTCTCCCACCATATCTGGCTCTGGCCATTTTAGGCACTTTGGGGTAAAAACTGCTCTCCATGATGTGTTTGTACAGCTCTACCAGTGCTGCTGACTGGACTGCAGGATGTAGACATAAGATGGATGGTGAAGGGCACCAGCACAACTACTATTTCCTATGACTGACACACGCATGTTGCACCAGCTGGTGGTGGCAGAGGGGTGGAAACACATCTTCTTAATGTGCACCTGCTAATATAAATTAATTATTATAATAATGAAGCCAAAGCGTGATGAATCTATTCTCTCCAGCCCGTCTTTCATTCTGCCTTTGCTTTGGAAGCTGGCAGAAAAATATCACAGCATTTCTTTCTTTGTGCAGTTAGTTTGCCATTTCTGATTTGTCATCACTCCTAATGTTTCATTGACTTCTGGCTGTGACTTGTCATTTATTCAAAGCTGTATTAGCATGCTAGTGCCTAAGAGTTATTGAACAACTCATATAATGGACAAGTCATTCCAGCAGCAGAGTCTGTGTTTGTAGGAAAAGGTCATGGAAACACTGGGTTGAGTCGTATGTTGGAAATGTGGACGTGGTCTGTCCTTCTATGAGCAAATACTCAAACCAAAATATGAGAAGGTGTGTGTGCTTGCACGTTTGTGTGGGAGAGCAGGGATGACTGGCATAAGATATTTATAGAGGATGGGGAAAACTATAAAAATGGGTTATTAAAAGTGCTGCAGCTGGAGGAGTGAAATCTCACCTGCAGTAGGAGATGTGGGAGAAAGGAGCAGCTGTGTTTTCCTCTCATCTCTTATTTACTGAAGGTAATAAATGTCCTTTGACTGACTGGATTTAGATTGGGGTCTACTCCTCAGTATTGTACTTGAGGGAGGCTCAGCAGCAGCCTGTAGCCAGATCCTACAGGCTGCAATAGGTCATCTCAGATCAAAGTGTAATTTCACTGTCGTTAGAAGACCTTTCTAGTGAACTTTTTGGAGTATTACTGACACTTTGCTTGTGACAATTTCCTCCTGCCTGGAATTGCTGTTTTTCACAGAGTATGCTGCTCAGTGAAACCACCAACCAGCAAAGTCCCTTCAGAGGAAGGGAAAATGTGTGTGGAAAAGGGATTTTATAGTTCAATCTGTGAAATTAAAAAATCATTGCCAATATATTGTACTTCTGTCACCTCTGTTGGAAAAAAAAAAGCAACCTGGCAGTGGGCTGGAAAGAGGGGCCCCAAACTATTTCCCTCTGTTTCAGGGATGAGTTGGATGGTCATTTGACTCCAGCTGTCAGGGATCTATAGAGCAGCAGCTTGCATCCTCTGGAGAGCAGTCAAATCTCATTAACCTGTAGCTGGTTATTTGTGCAGCTCTGAGCTCCCCTTTAGTGAAAAGAAGGCAATTTGCTGGGTTTAGGTGATAATGGTTTAGCCCATTCAATAAAGAAAGATATGTTTGGGATGAGGAACATATTTCTGGTAACTCTGGTATCCAGAATCACGCACTAGTGGGTTTAGTGGTGGACTTGGCAGTGCTGGGTTAACAGCTGGACTCGATGATCTTAAAGGTCTTTTCCAACTTTAATGATTCTATGATTCTGTGATATATAAGATTAAATACATATGCTCTGTCTTTGAAGCCTGCTCAGTGGCTTTTTGTAACTCTACCTTCTGGTGAGTATCATTTCAGCAAATTTAAGGACTGCTTGTCCAGGAGGAGATCCAGACAGCTCATGAGGCTTTAATCCCAGTCATCTTTTTATGTGTGTCCTTAACTGGAACAAACTAGAGGAAAGTTGTGTTTCCAACCATTGGTGATCCTTTTGAATTCAACATTACAATAACATTGCAGGTTATTAGCACAAAAATGTCAAGCTTCTTACAGCACTAAGTCTTAGGGCTATAAACATTTATACTAGCATGCTAAAGAGATTTGGGCATAAGGGGCCATACTGGCATCAGGGAGCAGCTGAAAATATGAGTAGGCTAACATTAGATTAAACAGAGGCAGGCTGTAATTTAATTGGCATTTATACATTGAGAGAAGGAGAAAATAGTAAGTTTAAAAAAGAAATGTGGCTAGGAAGCTTTTGGAAATCAAGGAGGTAATTTGCTTTCCAGAATGATTCACAGCATCTCGTGTTAGCTAATTAGCAAAACAGCAGGTTTGTGAATTTAACAGCAGTGGGGTTAGGACTTGTGGCTTGGGTTCTTGTCCATGTGGTCGTTAGGGTCTGTTCAGCCCCCTCGGTGCTTCTGCTCTGCTCTTTGGCATCTGGGGGAGCCTGGCCTCTTTCAGGAGGCAGAGTTACAAGTGGCTGCACTCTGTGATAGGGGCCAGATGAGGGTGAAAGGGGCAGGTGGAGAGGCAAGAGATTATCCATTGACTGGCATGACTCAGCCATCCATAAAATGATTTTCATTAATGTTTAATGTGTGTCAAAAATGTCAGCATCCGTCAGAGAGGCAGATAAATTATTTAGTCCTGTGAGTGTCTTGCCCTCCCCCTTTCGCTGATGTGTGTAAAATGTTTGCCCTGATTTTGTTTAGATTCAGGATGCTGCTGGGGCAGTTAAAGCAATTGCTGTTACACTCAGTGTGTCCTGGTGAGACCCTCGGAGGAGCTGCTGCCGCTGCCACTTCACAGTTCAGTGCTTTGTTAAAGAGCACAACCTGAAGTTGGCTGCAAGTGGGTTATGCACAGGCCCTGCTGGTGGGCTGGGGTTGGGTTTAGATTGGTTTGCAGAGGAGTAGCCCCTGGGAAACTGAAATAAGGACAGAAGAGTGGCGTGTGGAGGGAGGTCCTGCTTGCCAGGTAAGGGCTGCAGAGCGGCTGTTGGAGCAGCCCAGGACTGCAGCGTAGCCTGAGCCTTCCCTGTGCCCCCGCAGGGATGTGCTCTGCCTGACGTTAGCTGGAGTGCTTTCTGCTGCTCTTCTTTCTGCCTTGGTTTTGGTATTTTTTTCCAGAGATGAATCACCTGAAGACCTGCAACTCCCTTGTCTGGATGAACGTGTCCTGCTCAGGGGCAGGGGCAGCCTCTGCTATCCCACCAGGGCTTTGACAACTCTCCCACATACACCTCTGCAGGGATGGTTTCTGCTTTTGCCTGCCCTGTTTCAAGAGCTTAGGGCATGGATCTTGGTTTTTTTCTAACTAGGGAATTAGTGCACAGGAAGGGAATACTCCCCTTTGAATTGCAGATTTAGGTTTTCTTTTTTTTCTTCCTTTTTTTCCCTATTATTTTTTTTAAATCAGCTTCTCAGGTTGACACAATAGCTGCAAGCTGAAATCATAAGCCCTGGCAGAAAGGAAAAGGGACCAAAGGAGATGAGCAAAGGCAGAGATGTATCTGGTCAGATGGGATTTGAGGCAAGGTGAGACAGGGGAAATGTAAGCCTAATTAATAGTGAGGCGCTGGTTTGTGAATGTTGGATGAACCACAGTCAAAAATGGCTGCATTAGAACCCCCTCTGACACGCCATCCTTCCTGGCCACAGATTTTTCTGAAAGCGAAGGGAACTTTGTCAGTCTGTGCATCCGCTCAGGTGGGGCATGTTGAACTCTGAGAATAATTAAAAAGAAAAGTCCACTTTAAAGGAGAAAATATACAGAATGTTTTTAAACATGGGGGTAAAACAACTGTTTTGTTTGTTTGGGATGGTTTGGATTTTTTTTCTTTTTTAGGGAAGTCACAGGGTTTTGGACAAAGATCTCAATTGGCCTCTAATTAAAGCTGCTTTCTTACTGTCTGTCATTAAATCCCCTTGAGAGGCAGATGTTTGCAAAGCACACTTGGGGCACTGGCATATGGTTCCTTTGTAAGGCTGGCGTTTCAGCAAAGTGCCTCCTCAATGTTGTACATAATTAGATATTTTATTTTATTTTTTTTTTGTCCTGGAGAAGTTACTGGTGGCTGGGGACCTCCAGGATGTGAGTGGGAGGCTTTCTGGGAGATGGATGGGAAACCCTAAGCATGTCACCAATAAGTGACAGGTGCTGGCAGATGCCCTTTTGCAGCTTTTTGGAAAAAGCCTGTTGACTAAACATATGCCAGTTAAAGGAAATTATTCTAACCTACAGAATTCAATAGAGGATGAGACCCTGGGTGCTCAGCCTCTACAACTTCATGGGGGCCCTGCATCTTTCCTAAAGGAATCCATCAGCAGTTCTAAACTTTTTATGGGATTATAAAATTCTGAGGAATGTTTCCACAAGGAACCCAATTGTAATTGAGAGAGGAGTGAAATGAAAAGAAAATATTCCTGCACACTAGGCCTGGGCAGAAACCATGGCCACGTTTAAAATGTGACTTCAGATTACAAATGGCCCATAGCTGTTTATTAACACCATAAAAGACTGTTGCATCTGGGTGGTCAGTGATGTGTAGAGAAATCTGTAGATTGCAAGACACTTAATGACTGAAAGTTCAAGGTGCTGAATATACTTATTTCCCTCTGGGGCTGCACATCTATCCCCTCTACACTGAGGAAATAAAACAAAGGATTTTGTGTCAGATGACCTAATTTTTCCAATTCTCCCAAAGTCTCCCTTTTCTTCCCCAAAAGCCTTTTCTGTGATCACTAGAGCAAGTCTTTCCTACTGTTGGTGCCTCATTTTTACCTATCTATAAAAGTGCACTGCAACAGTTCCCTTCCTCAGAGAGGTTTTTTAAGACAGAATTAATTCACGTTTGTAAGGTGCTTTTGAGGTCTGTGAACCTGACTGTGCTTTACTAGTGTGGGCAGTCATTATTTCCGTTCTGTACAGAGGGAAACCAAGATCTGGCACAGTTGAAACAGCTTGTTCAGGATCATGAAGCAATTTAGGAGCAGAATCACAAACAGAGCCAAGTCTTTTGACTAGAAGTCAGATGTGCTACCCACAGGGCTACCTATAACGTCTAATTATTTTTCTAAGAGTAGAACTGAGAGATCTCAGCCTGATTCCAAAGTCCTGATGAAAATAAAAGGGAAATGTGTAAAAGATTGACTCACGGTCATTGCATTCTCTTAGCATCTCTATTAGTGTATGTTTAAAATGAAATGAATAAAATTCCCCATGGATGGAGTTGAAGCAGAGACTTGGCTGCAGATTGTGCATAAATTCAGCATCCTTCTGATGTTTTGAATGGTTTTGTGCCAGGGATGAAAACCCAAAGCCTGGCTGCTGGCTTAGGTGGGATGCACAGGGTGCAATGTTTTAGACTTCAGATGGTGAACACGGCTTGTTAGAGGCCACACGTGCACAGGGGCTGATGAATTTGCATCCTTGCTGCAAGTGCCTGTATCTTTCTCGAGGCTTTGCCTATTCTTTGGTGAGCCTTCAAGCTGGGGCTACTGTTTAAATGTGTGGACATTCAAAGGCTGTGCTGGGAGGCTCGATGCTGCCAAGTACCTCGTGGAAGGAATAACAATCTGAGCAATTAGCAAGGTCCCCCAAACCCCAGCCCCGTGTCTCTTGGTGTTACAGGCAGGGGAGGGAAGGGACCCTGGCAGTGGCTGTCTCTGTGTGGGGATTAAAGCCGTGGGAAATCCGAGGGACCGACATGTCGGTGTAGAGGGGTCAGAAAAGCATCTGGTTCTCTGACATGCACTGGCAAAACTTGGAAGCAGGGGTAGCCTATAGTACTGCCACCCAAGAGCTGTGACCAGAAGAATGTTTCAGCAAGCAGTAGTGGTGTATAATTAACAAAAAGAAGGACAGAATAAAGAAACACAAAGAAAATAATATTAGTCTTGGACTGAGCCTAAGTATTACATATAAACCCAACATCCATCTTTTCATTTTAGAATAAAAGCAACAATGTAATGCATATGACTTTTGTCTCACCTGGGATAAAGAGTGTGGCATGTGGTGCAGTGGGATTAGTCTTCTGTGCAGACCACCTAATTGGTGTCCATGGTTCTTGCAACTTCTGAAGCCATGGGTTGGGTCTGTGTCTCAGTCTGCACACTGAGATCTGGGGATCTGAGGGACCTGGGAGCTTGAGACAGCGAACAGAGAACTGAGGGGCACAGCTGCCATTCCTGCCCCAGGGCTATGGTGATAGTCCAACCTGCCTTTCCGCCTGCCCCTATCACATTCTGGCCTGCAGTCCTAAATGCTTCCTGTGAGACCAGGTATTACCTTTTATTGGTTATTAAGGAAAAGTATATAGCTCTAGGTTAATCTTCAATAACAGTTGGTAATGATATTTACAGCTTAATTTTGTATTTTTTCTGTCTGGTGCTGCCTTTAGATTCAATTCAATTCAGTCCAATCCTTCCTTCCTTCCTCTGTGAAATCAAAACCTGCAATGGGTGAGCGTGGCAGGAGAGCATTGGGAGCTCCAGGGGGGGTGCTAAGGGCACTAAACTGCTCTTTCTTTGCATCAGGGATCAGGCTGTTGTCCACAGAAGAGCGATAGGCAGATGCAGAGTGTCCAGCCCCATTTATCTCTGCCAGATGGTGCTAAAATACTAGTCTGGAGCACATGTTGCTTCTATTCAACCAAATGCTTGTACCATGCTGTGGCCTCTCTGCGTCTGAACCAATGAGCCTCAGCCAGCAAAATCCCAGTGGCAAAGGCCCCA
Organism: Calyptomena viridis; assembly: GCA_013390005.1. NCBI lineage: Eukaryota > Metazoa > Chordata > Aves > Passeriformes > Eurylaimidae > Calyptomena > Calyptomena viridis. Next base: position 80,578 of record WEIV01028664.1, on the reverse strand, counting down.
GCAGCCCTTGGCTAAGCCTCTCTGCATGGCCTGTAGAAAATCAGAGAAATCAAACGGGGAAGGCTCACAGCCCTGTGGAGACAGACAATAGCCTGAAGGAAGGGGTGGAAGGGGTTAAAAAGAAGATTTAGCTCACAGAGAAAGTAAATATTTGAGGCAGAAATGCAGAAGGAAAGAATAGTGGAGGGAGAAGGGCAGGATGAGGAAGCCAGAAGTGTGAAGAGAAGAAAAAGGAGGATTATATTCTGCCAGAAAACAAAGGGATGTTTGTATGAGAAAAGCATTGGGGAAATGAGGGTTCGGCTCTGCACAAACTTTCTGTCTGACACTGGACAAGTCAATCTCTCCGTGTCTCAGTTTGCAAAGGCTACAATGGGAACAATAAAGTCTCTTTTGTTCTGCCTCTCTCTACTCACATCAGACATCCCTTCTGTTTCTCTGTTGTAGAAAGCCAAGATGCTACTACACTGCAAACATAAGTAAAATCTACTGAGACTCTGAGGGGAAAAAAAAGAAGTAGGAAGGCAAATAAACTATGATAAACCTGGTAGATAACTGCCCCCAAAACTGGAGGGTGCTGATGATGTAGAAATACAGGAGAGGCCTTTACTGAGGGAAGAAGAAAGAAACAATATGGACCAGATTAATCCTACTGTTGCATGCTGGACTCCAGTGGAGTTCCTTGAGGGATGGGTTTAGCCCAAGGAGTTCAGTTTTGTTTGGTTAAAGAAACTTTGTGCCAAGGTCTTTAAATAGTCAAATCTGTTCTGAGAACTATGAGAATGTGGGCTGCCTTTCCTGAAACATTGCATGGGACTTGGGATGAACAACTCCTGCTGAAGGCATCAGGAGCCAAGTGATTAAGCCCCATGCAGTGCTCTGACAGGAGGCCTTCTTCTTGCCTACGCATACTTTTTTAAGTATAGAAAGTATTTCCATATTTCCAGCAGCTGATCTTTATTTGAAGCCAAGAGCTGCATTTTTCAGACTAGAACTGAAGCTTTTCTAGGAAAAGCTACTCTGGAGCAGACCATTTCTCCATCTAGCCCAAGACTGTGTCTCCAACAGAGGCCCTGCACTCTACTTAGAGAAAGAAATGCTAAAGCTCACAGGGCTCTCTCCAGGGATAATTTATATTTCACTCCAAGAGTTAGAGCTTGGCTTTCACTTCAAAGTCTGTAGGCTTGCATTCTCTTCAAAACTCTTGTGTATTTTATTAATCTTCACAGTTCCTTGGAGATTGTTGTTTGCAGATCTCCAACCTGTTCTGGAAGCCCCTCAAGCTTCTGACCTCTGTGTCCTACAACACTGAGTTCTCCAGACCAACTGAGGCATTTTTGCAGTGGAAAAAGGAATTTTCTCAATTTCAGGATTTCTGATTGAACATGGAAGCATGCCTTAAACCTCTCGTCTCACCCATCTGGCTTCTCATTGCAGCATCTCATTTAAAATGGTGAGCTGCTTCTGCCACCCAGGGAATCCCTGCCGGGAGAGGGATTGTGCACGTGTGATGCTGCTCTGCCCTGAAATGTGACTCAGCTGTGCTGAGGATCCACTCTTTTAATTTTTCAATGCCTCCAAGTGTACAAGAACACATTATTCTGTCAGCTGCTCAAGCTGGCATGGCGTGCTTTCATCTTATGTCACTGGAGTAATAAAAGTTTATGGCCAGTCATAGTGCCCCACTACTAATGCAGGACATGATGATGGTGTGAGGGGCTGCAGGTGGCTGGGACACAGCACCGTGCTCTCTGTGTCTCTCTTTTGGTGAAGAGGCAATTGCAATGTTCAAGCATCTTGGCAGACCATGGTGAGACCTGCAGGTAGAAAGCAAGAGGGGCACTGTTTGTAGTCCCATGCTTATGAGGATGGTGAACCAGCAAACCAATGCCTGGACAATGGGGAGGATGCCTCAGTGTTCAGCCTGCCCTTCCTTCATCCCTCTGTCCTTCTCTGTCCTTCTCTATCCATCTGCTGCAGAAGGGTCTTAGAGGAGCAGTAGGAAGATGTAGGGCAGGATACAAAGTACAGCCTTTGTGTACACAGGGCTCTTTGGCAAAAATCAGATGGTGCTGTGCAGACATGGCCTTGGATCCAGCACACAAACAAACAAAACAAATGTATTAGAAACAGCTGGGGAATAGAATGAAAATGAACATGTTTAAGGATATGCTTATAATAACTTATAAGCTGGGAAATGCATCATTGCTACACTGGACACTCCTGGAAACAGATTTACTGCTGATTTTGGAATCTTTGTTACAGCCATCGGTTTTCCCATTTATGTATACCTTCCCCCAACCCTTGATGGAAGACCTGACATCATGTGCTGAGATGTAGCTTCTAATAGGAGAATTTTGTCAGGAACTGGAACAACTTCTGAAAGCAGCAGCCATAGCCTCACCTGTGGGTCGTGAGCTGCCAATTGGTTGAGCACGTGCATCATCCAGAGTGAGAGTATTGCTTTAGGCACTGATCTGCCTTCAGGAATTTCCTTCCTCATCCTGAGGAAAGTTTTGCACACCTTGGGTTTCTTTGTTTATTCCCTGGCTGTAGGACACGTTCGCAGTTTTTTGATTTGTTCATTGTTTTGGAGTGTGTCTGACCGATCCTGGGTGATACTGAGAAAGGGGAAAGTACCTGCTGGCAACACTGTCCCCTTTCAAGCCTTTTCTTGCCTGTCCTGTGCACAGTCCGGACATCAGGGCTGTTAGCAGGGATCCCCTTGCCTGCAGCCTGCCCTGCTACAGCTCAGGAGGTGACAATCTTCTAAAGTCATACATTTCTGTCCTGGCCTCCATGTGTATTACCTTTTGTAATTTTTGTGATTTGCAGTCCTTCCTTGTAGTGCCTGAAATTGGCCTTCAGCCCTCAGTATATTGGGCTCTTGCTAAGAAGTCCTTAGTGTGTGCTCTACGTACACCCACTGACTCTAGTAATGCTCACTAAGACTTCAGTTGTACCGTGTCTGCTGCACAGTTAAGTGCTTAAGGATTGACTTTGCCATTTCCCTGACAAATTTAACAAACATTGGCCAAAACTCTACTTTCATTGACTGCTGATCTTGCAGCTGGATAAATTTGGCCCACTACTCCACTTGAGCGTCTTCAACCCCCCGTGATGTGTCTAGCACATTGGCTGTTCTCATTTACTTCACAGTTGGACAAGATACTTATATAGAAAGCTGCTTAAATTCCAAATGTTGCTTGTGGCTGAGCAGTTGCTGCCTTAGATGTGAGAGCGAGCCACAGCCTGGGATCTGAGAGGTTATTCTTGTTAAGAGGTTAACTTAATAGCAAAGTCTCATTATTTAACACAGAATGCACAAAGTCCTGCTTTCTTGATCGCAGAAAGAGTTCAGCTACCAGGACTCTTTTCCCTGGTCCCAAAAGACTTTGCTAATACAATGTGCTCTTTAGGGGTCCCAGGACCATACACTGGTGCCTGTTCAGTTTGCAGTTACTTTGGTCCTGGCCTTCCATTGAATTACCTCACTCCTTTGTCTGCTGATTTTCACTATCTGTGGGTTTAGCTGATAAGCTTGGGTATCCTCTGGAGCTGAGTGTCACAGAGGTGATACCTGAGAGCTTGTGGGGACATAGAGAGGTAGCCATAGCCTTTGGTCATCAGTAAGGGACATATTTACATGTACAAGACAGTTTTGTTGCATAGTCTGTCTATGTAACAGTAACTCAACCATAATAATACTAAAACAATTGTGAAAATGGCTTTTTCAGTCTTCATCATGACTGCTCCAAATGTCTGCGTGGATTGTACCTTTGCAGACTGCATGTTGGAATCAATAGTGGACAATATAAAGGGGGTGCTTTTATCCTCAATCTCACTTTCAGACCCAAATGGTCAGGTATCATCTGCTGTGCTCAGCAAGGAAGGTGTGATGGCTGCAGCAATGTTACCCTGTTTCTAGAAAGCTATTTAGGGAGACTTTCTTGCTCTGGTACCATCTCAGAAGAACTGCCTGCCTCTGAAAGGCAGAAAGTAGAAATACAGGGTTTCAAATGTGTTCTATTCTTCGTTGAGCTGGAACAGATTTAAGGCCATATTGAAGATCACTTGTCATGATGGGTATTCACTACCCAGAGACGGATGACTTATTTTTCAGAGTAACTGCAAGGATGTCCTTCAAAGCTACGTTTTGTTTTGTAATAGCACAGATGGAATAGCTGTGTCTGGCTTGCTCTGGGGTGATCCATTACTGCTGGTCTTTTGCAAAGCAAAAAGATGCTGCTGCTGCCTGAAACTGTCAGCAGTTCTTTTCCTGAGGCTTCCAGGAGAGTAAAAATCTGCGATTTCTTTGGTGAAATTTTAGGAGACATGAAATAATTTGGCACTGCAGGGAAGGCAAACTGCCTGTACAGGTATACTTAACATGTAATCAAACAGCGTGAATTACATGAGGATGTGTTGTGTCTTCAAACCACTTCTTGCCCAGGGAATAATTGTAAGGAGCATGTCCTCCCTCTGAGCATGGTCCCCACCTGGAACTGTTCCAGCTCTAGCTGTGCTGTGTACAGTGGAAAGGGGGAAAGGGGAAAATCCCTATTTAAGCTAGCCTCTGTGCAGATCTGTTTCAGAGGCTGATGCTAAATGGATGTCTATGTGCTGTAATGTTCCTGCAATTTTGCTTGGACTGTGTTGAGAACAGTGAAGGGAGGAGGCTCCTCATACACTGAAGGCTCACTGTATAAGCTGAGCATCTCCCAGGCTTGATAGTAAGGTCTGTGAAAAAGGCAGTGGGGATAAATCTGGTTACATGGTGGGAAATTTACGTGGTGGGAACTTCTTAAGGATAGAGTGATGAGCTGATCCTTTATTGTTATTTTTTTACGAACTTATCTCTATTGATATTAATGCTGTATGTGTATCAGTCATTTGGGTCTGCTTGTTGGTGCTGTTATGTAATTAATAGACTTTCTCCAATCTGATTTTGAAAAACATGGCATATCTATGAAACTGGGAACGAGGACATGCTCTCTTCTAATGTGGCTTTTCTGTTTTCCTCTGTTTTGCAGGTTCTTTTCGAAATGATGGTTTAAAAGCTGCTGATGTCCTTCCTATACTGAAGGAGAAAGTAGCCTTTGTGTCAGGTGAGCACATCTCTTCTTGATCCCTCCAGCCCAGCTTGAGCACTGTCTGCCACATCCTGGTCCTTACGGAGCTCCAGAGTCACAAGGGACCAGTTTCATATTTGAACTTGGTAGTACTTAAATTAGCTCTTCTGCTAAGAAAAGGGCTATATGTGGACTAGGGCTACCCAGAGCATTGGAAACTGGCCCATGTTGATTTTTCTTTATATTCTGAGAAACAGGTAAATAGGCAGCACAAGTAGGATGAAGTGCAGCTTCTCAGCTCAGCCCATACATGGTCTATCTCAGCATTCAGCACAGTTCAGGGATCCTACTTTCGGTTCAAGGTCAGTGAATGGGATTAATTCCTGTTCTGACTCATAAATCACTGTTGTTTCATTTACAATCCCAATCAACTTGCAGTTAAAAGTACCACTGATGCTGCATTTACATAATAATTCAGATGCTCAAAGTTCTCCTGCCATCCTATACAAAGACTTACAGCCTTCATTCAGGAGACAATCTCGAGGACCTCGGGGTGGATGAGGACTAGACAATATGGAAAAGGCTTTGAAAATAGCTTGAATGATAGTGTTTCTGGCATGAATTACAATTTGTCAGTGAGAGGGAGAAGAGAAAGAGATCATAATCTTGCATGAAGCCGCTCAAATTGGCAACATAAACCAGGGTATTTCCAGTGGCAGCATTTCTATGCTTGCAAACCATTCAGGCTGCTTGCAACAAGAAGACCTGCAGCAAGAATAGGCAGCTCCTCTTGTTTGCAGTCTTTGCTTTTTGTCTCCTTCGTCTCCACAGTAATGCTGATCACAGAGGGGAGGAGAGGAGCAGCAAGGCTGTTGTGTGCCTGGACTCTTCCTCTCTGGCTCTCTCCCCACTCCTGGAGTGGGGCCCATGAGGATAGGGCTCATCACCCTGCTGAGCCGTGGAGATGCTGTCCAGGCAGGAAAAGCTTTTGCCTTGACTAATGATTGGTGTGAGATACCTTCCCATGTAGCAACAGTTAAATGGTCCAGGGATTGTGAGTCCCACAGCGACTTGGGCAAATGATTTGTGACCCTATAAATGCTAAACCTTCTCATCAACAACATGGGAATCCAGGAGTTTGAGGGAAGTTTCTAAGGCAACAAAAGCCTCAGGTGAAACCCCAGGAGTACTTGCATGCAGGAGTACTTTATCTTGCACTGAAGTCTTGTTCTGAATGTCCTGAAATGTTTTACGTGGTTGTTGGCTTTCACTGCTCCAAAGAGGGGAACATAGTCATAAAAACACAGCATACCTGCACACTTGTTTGTGACACAAAAGCTGAACTGGGTGCTCTGGGGATGTGAAGGGGAGGAATTTATGCAGGGACTGTACTGCAATTTAGTTCTTGGCTCCTGCTGTTGCTTTGCATGGAAATGACTGCAGAATCACTTGGTAATTCATGGAATATTTAATAACGACAACCTGTCTGGATTGTTTATATAGCCCCTTGTGCTGATGGTGCTTGTGTTCAGCTCTGAGCCAGAGGGTCTCACACCAAATCATCAGCTCATTAGACACTGCCCTGGGCCAAGCTTGCCTTGTGGAGGGGGGTGTTAAATAAGCAGCTCCAACACCGTCCCCCGGGGTTTCGCACCATGATCCGCTGCAGGCAGGGTACAGCTTGCTCCTTATAGATTCACCAGCCTCCAGACTTGGATCTGCTCAAAATGTGCTGTTCCTGACACAGCTAGAGGCCCTAGGATTTACACCTCCTCTTCGTGGTCTCCAAATGTGATGGATACAGGCAACAATTGCCAGGAACTTTTGCAGGCAGAATGCTCTGAGTTGCTGGTGTCCCACTACAACAGATCCAGCATCACCTTCCAGCCTGGGGTATAAGTACTGCCCAGTCTTCCCCATGGTCTTTGTAATAAAGCAGATTAAGAAAAGGATTGAGCATTTCAACTGATAACTGGGTTTTTTTAATTAAAATGGAATCACTTCCTAGAGTATGCTTTGAGCACAGAAGATAAAATGTTTGACAAAACAGAAAAATCGAATAGCTGGACTTCACAAGATTAAAAAAATTGTTATGTAGTTAGCACAGACACTGAGAGCACATTGTGTTTTAATTAGGCTTCCTTGAGGAAAAGGAGTTTTATTGAGTCTTCTTCAGAGTTTAATACTTAATCTCAATGATAACAGTACAGTGAAGTTGTCAAGGGGGTTCTCTTTACACCACAAGAATTTATCAGCACGCACAAAACCTCTCAGCTGGACATCTCAGTTACATAGTTTGTTTCTTTTCCCATCAGCTGTGGCTCACCAGCTTTCTTCGTAGTCCATGATTCCACAGGAAAACTACAGAGAACATACAAGACCCTTCAGGCAGGGGCTACACCGTGCTTTTTGTTTCAGTGTGGTGGAGGCTCCACGCCTGGACCCTGCAGAGCAACAGGGCAGAGCAGGCTGGGGAGAGCAGCTTCTGCCTGCTCCAGAGCAGGACCTGCCTGCACAGCCGTGTCATCTCAGAGGAGCACTCAGGCTTCCACAAGGGCACTTAATTTCAGAGTTGACATACAGCTCTAACTAGCTGGGCATGGATTCATCCAGCCTAAATGCTGTCTGGGGCTCTGTGCCTGGCACTTCCCCTCAGCTGACTCAGCTGGCAGTGAGCAGCAGGCACAGAGCTCTGCATCTGCATCCCTGTGCCATGAGAGAGTTGAGGGGTGGTGGTAATATTGGGATTTTTTCCTGGAACTGGTTCTTGATTTCTTTCAGTGCACTCATAGATGAGTTAGACTGAACCCAAGCAAAGCTCATGCGCATGTCTAAACAGCACCTGAAAATCCCATTCCATAACTCACACACAGAGCGATGGACTGAGCAGTGACAGGTACAGCATGTCCTGGCCATCATTGGTTTCTTCCATCACTGACCTCCTGGAAGCAGATTAAGCAGGGGGCTGGCAGAGGGGAGGCTTTGGCCACCTGCTTGTTGTCTAAACCCTAATAACATCTTGGCTTTGCCTGGGTGGTTCACTGTGTTGCTTCCAGCAATGGAAGAGCTTTTGGGAACCATTAGGGAGTGAGTTACAGGCCTGACTGATTTTTGTGTTCTGAGAAGGAGATGAACACCAAGGAGGGGAAATAAAACAGGTTGTAGATTATTTTAGGTGGGTTTTTTTCAGTGAGATGTGGTGAAATATTTTGGAAACTGGTCTTATAGTCTTTCTTGGGAAACACAGGCCCCGTTTTAGAAGGGTGGTATAATTTGGGGCGTTGTTCAGATGCTTGATTATATTTATAGGAGATTTCCTATTAATCAGTGCAATATAGAAGGAAGTATATGAGGCTCTCAGGAGAGGGAGGGGAACGTGTTACCATGTTCCCTTCCCATGCATGGAGCTTTTCATGCACTTAGGCTATAAAAAGCTTGTTCGTTGACTGATGTCATGGGTCTCGCTGAAAGCATTTCCCCACATCCCACCCAGAAGAGCTCCTTGGGATCCTTCCCGGTACTTCCGCTCCCTGGAGGGCTCAGAGGAGCGATGGCGCGTGGGCTCCCACCTGTCACCCAGGTACTGTCTGCTCATCTGCCGAGGCAGCAGTACAAAGGAGGAGGCTGGCTGGGTTTTTGAGAGGGTGGTTGAGCACGGGGAGATCAACAGCACACGGCAGAAAGGTGTAATAAGCCAGTGAGCTGCCGCAGCTGTGACAGGCAGAGCTCCCAGCATGTATTCCACAAAGCAGGAGGTTCTTCTGTGGACTTTGGGCAACAGAAGGCACAGAGCAGGGAGAAGAGGATGTGGTAATAGCTCAGCAATCTCCATCCTTAAGCAACCCAGTGTCCCCAACCCCACATCTCAGGAGCAGCCTCATGAGCTGGGTAACAGTGATGTCTGAACCTGGCTGAGAGGATTAAGGAAAAACAGGGATTTCCTGAAAGGTCTCTCAGATGAGGAATCTCAGTGTAAATAGATTGGATGGAAGGACAACCTTGCAATTTGGTTCCACCAAATTTAGGCCAGCAGGATGAATCAAAGGGGAAAGTTCAGAGTGGGAAGGCACTGACCTTCCCAAAAACTTGTCCAAAGACAGACAACACTGGTTGCTTACTGCCAGAGGTACCACATGTGGAGGAGCATGTTTTTTTCTTTTTCTGCAATGGATGCACTTCACTCTTCAAAGAAAGGGTTAAAATGAGCACTCCAGTGCCTCTGGGCACTGGAAGAGTTCACATCCAGATTTCAGGGGGTCTCTAATGCTGATTTGTAGACATTGGAATTTGCATTGGGTTGGGAATAAAACTAACCAAAATATTTAATTTTGAAGTGATGTAAACGTTTTGTATTTACACAAAAAGTTTTGATTTAAATGAAAAGTTTCCATTCTCCTCTTCCTCTGGAACGGAAATTTCAAATGAAACATCAACAATTCTTCTATATTTTGTCACAGAAAAATATCTTCCATTTTATACCATTCCCTGGTGTAGTTTGAAATCAATGGAAATTCCAAGAAAAGGAAATATGCTATTACAAAAACATGGCATTGCATAACCATTGAATTTTCCTAGTGGTTTTGGGCCATCATGCTTTCATCAAAAATTTGCTGCTGCATTGATAGAGATTTTTCTTTGAAGAAGAAAATGAAAATGTTCAGACTGGGAGTCTTTTGATGAGGTCTGAGCTTGCTGGGAGTTTTTGCCTTTTTTTTTTTTTTGTAAGTTGTTGTTTGATTTTTTTCTTTTTGTTTTTCAAGTGTATTGGGTGATTTTTGAGGGTAGACAAGAGCTTTTACTTAGAGAGTCTTGTTTAGACCTTCTTCTGCAAAGTTAAAGCAGAAATCAAAAAGTTTCCTTGGATGTCTGATTTCTTTTACAGGTAGTAAATGAATGTGCAGAATCAGCTGCTGTGTATTTTTCCATATGTTTTAACCATAGCCAGGGCAGGTTCTGTGGACAATGTCTAGTCACTGCCAGCACTTATTGTCCCTGCATCCTGTCACATAGGTATAACTTCTCAATTAATGATAGGGGCTTTGAAAATAAAAATAAGAGGGAGGAACTGAGCCTGTAAAGGAAGAAAGTCTGTGTACATCCCATCCTGTTCCAGCTCACAGGGTTTTCTTGTCCTTAAAAACACAGGGAGCTACATTTGCAAAGGTCTCATCTTTGTTTACTCTGGCAGTCGAGAGTTGTACTTACATAGAAATTAGGACTGGGAGCTTATAAATCAGTATAAGGAAGCAGGAAGGTGACTGTAACACCTGAGACAATAAAATAACTCTCAACCGTTTGGGTTGTTTTGCAGTAAGGGATGCTGTGCTGTCCTGTTAGTGAGACTGATCACCTCTGATAACTTCCTTATTTCTTTGAAAGCACTTTGGTTCCAGGTGCATGTTTTTTTCCTGTGGAATCAGTTTTAACTGACAAGAAGCACTGAAATTCACAACTGGACATCCTCTCTGATGCTATTTGAAATGGAAATACTTTACTGGTATGTGCAATTTCAGAAACATCTTCATCTGCCTATGTTTTCCAGCTATAGGCTGAATTTATTCTTAAAATCAGAGGGGAAGAAGAGTTCCTGACAACAATTACATAAGTCCAGTAATTTAAGCTCACCCCCTGATTTTTCACTACTTTGTAGGATCCTCTGTTTGGCTGTAGGTGTCAAGGACTTACCTGCTGGGGATGTGACAAACCCAAGCAGCAGAGTGAATCAGTTTGTCACGTATTTCACTTTGCTGCTGGACATCAGAAAATTTACCATTGCTGTTTCACCATGCTTGTCTCAAATGAGAAGGACAAACAGTGTGTGACCAGGGTGAATCTGGCCTCTCTTTGTTTCTCCTTACTCTGTACAGCTTCTAACACTGTGCCCAGTGGTGTGAGTTTGGAGTGTCTGTGAGTACCACCATCAGTTGTGTGACCGGCATTGCCTCATGCTGTGTTCTTCCCTTCTTCAGGGAAAATAGGGTGTGCAGTGGAGTGTTTTGTTTTAGAAGATTTTGGGGTTATTTTGTTCAGTTTCTCAATTGATATTTAAATATATACAGGTATTCCCATGCATTTGCAATAAAAGAGGCAAGATCAAAAAAACCCGTAGTTTGTAGCTGGGGCAAAAGGCAGAGAGGCTTAGAGTCAGCATTGAAGAAGAGGGTACTTGATACTTCAGAGCAATCTCACTACTTCCAGAGGAAGAAACAAGGTTCTCTGTACTCTCTCCAGAAGTTTTTCTTCCACATGAAGAAGCTCTTCTTTCCTTTTAATGAGTTTCACTTGTCCTTAGTTTTGCTGTGCTGGAATAATCACTTGAGACCATTTCCCCAGTGGATTATTGGCCAGCATACATTTACATTTAAAATTAAAGAAGCATCCCAAAATACTTGGATAAAGCAGCAAAAGTGTATTATAAGCCACAACAGGTGGTCTCTTCAAATCCATACAGTGGCTTTTATGGAGGCACTTGCAGAACAAATCTACTTGGTAGGAGATGGGATCTTCCAGTGGCTGCACTGGTCACCCTGTCTACAGCTTCTGATCTGCTCTGCCAGGAGATCTTCTGGGGAGAACAATAAGTCTTGTTTTTGGAGTCATTAACCCTAAATGTACTGTTGTGAATGTTTGGCATTAAGATTTGATTCAGGCAATTGACTTTGGGATATGGGGTTCTGGTTACTGCACTGCAGCTGTGTTAATTGGCAGGTGAGCTTGTTGTGAGAACTTAAATTTCGTCACTGTTGCACTACAACCACCTGTGTTGGAACCAGCTGAACCTGGAGGTGGTCACACAGATAATCCTATATATGACCCTTGCAACACATCAGTCCATCTTGAAGCTGGAGAAGTTTTCGTGTAGGAGTTTGTTCATAGGAGGTCTAATAGCAAAATGACTCTCACACAGCTCAGCTATGGCAGGGAAAGGAATGTTATTTTAAGACTCTGGATACCAATTCCTCGATGCTTTCCTTTCCCAGGAAGTCTGTCAATTAGATTTAGAAATCCAGGGTGTATTGTTTATCATTGCATTGAAGTGCCTGACACCAGATGAGCTCCTTCTGTCTCCAAGTTCTCTTCATTATTGTTCATTTCTTCACCATATTTTGGACTGAAATACCTGTTGAGGATTACTTCAGCTTCTCTGGAAACTCACTTATGGTCTGAGCAGAGTCTGCAACATCAAGATTGATCAGCTTATGATCTGCAGGGTCAGATGAAGCAGCACACTGATTTGAACTGCAGTAGACATGTGAACGGAGGCCAGAGACACTGTGTGCTGCTCCCGTTTCCGTTCCCGATGTGCTGCAGGACGTTAGACAAGGTACTGGGAGCCTTTAGATGTGTGGACATACATTTGTCTGTGTCTCTGATTAGTTCTTGTGAATTTTTGCTTATAAAAAAGAGTGCTGAAGGAAGTAGAGGGTTTGAAACCTTTAAGTATGGATCACTGCAAGCAGGTAAATGTCCTGGTAAAATGGCTCATAGAACTGGAGAGATGCAGCTTGAAAACAGCTTCATAAAATCATTATCTGCTGCATACAAGAACTCTGCATTAACGGAAACTGATAATTTCCTGTCCTAAATGGGACTAGACATAGCTGGAATTCCAGCTTTTTCTGTTAACATGGATGGATGGGTCTCAGGATTTGAGATTGGTAAGGCCCATATGTAAAGTTCATAGCAGCAACACTCTGGGTCAGCCAACATCTTGGCTTACCTGTGGGCAGGTGGGGCCACCATAGGCAGAAACATTTGGGCTCACCACTAAGAGGGTTAAGATGTCAGCTCAGGCAGCTGCTAGGATAGGGATGTTGTTGCCAGAGTCTCTTTCCTCTTGGTTGCAGGCTTGACTAGAAAAGTGGTCATCAGAAGGCCACTGACTGTGCTGCCTGCTTTCATGCAGGTTTTCTGAGGTTTCTCCAATGTTTTCTTTTACATAATAAACATCAAGATTCCTTGTGCCATCACTGCAATATCCCCTGTATGATCTGTGGAGGAAAAATTATGTAGTCCTACCTCTGGGAATAAATGCTGAATTTAGCAATGGGTTTGTATAGGCTAGAAGAAAGGGAGATGAGAAGAACTAGTAAGGAAGCCACTGAGAGGCGAGGCCATCAACAAAGCATTTTTGTGGGAGAAATGCAAGACATAAATGACTAAATATTTGTTCTCAGTGTACTCTGTGCCCTGAAAAAGATGTGTATTTCTAACTCTTTTTTCAAAGCACTAATAACCAGACCATCTGTTTGCCACTCTAAATCAGAGCAAAGCTCATGAAAACCCACCTTGAAAACCAGTAAGAAATTATCAGCTGTTTGTTTTAGCATTTAATAACTGTAATTAGCAAACCTAATGACATGTTGGATTATTGCATCCCATATTTGTGAGTCCAGGGGGAGGCAGGAGATGAGACATTGATTAGAGCAATGGAGACTCCTTACTTCCTCTTATTTTTTTTATTTTCTTCTAAAACAATGATTATGTAGTCCCTCTGAAGACTATGCATGTACCACTGGTGTTGAGATCATGGCTGACTTGGGGCAAGATTGTCCTCCTTGAGTGGATTCCTGACAAGCAGAGACAGTCTCAAGCATTATGGAACTCAAACACAGTGGACAGAAAACCTCATTACTACTACTGGTTATTCAAGCAAACTTGCTGTGGGATCTGGACTGAATTTCTTCCCCTCTGTACTTTACTATTGCCCTCAGTACAAATGGTAATAAAGAAAAGGAACAGTGTAGACTCCTTGTACAGCCAATTGAAAAAAATTTCCTTCTCTTTTAGTGCCTGTTGCTACCTATCCAGAGGCTCTGTTAGAGGAGATGAGGGCCTAATATAGACACATTTGGTGTCTGAAGTTTCAAAGATTTCACAGGTTATTGTGTGTTGGAAGGAACTCACAAGGATCATCGAGTCCAACTCTTAGGTGAATGACCAATATGAGGATCAAACCCACAACCCTGGTGTTACTAGCACCATGCTCTAAAGCTGAGATTTTGGGTTAAAAAAATGCAATGAAAAAGATACATATTAGTATTTAAGAGAGTAAGCCACAGTTACTGAACTCTGCAAGTCTTATGGTATATTAAACGTATCATGGTTTGTTCTGGAAGAAAGCTGATGTTTCTTCATACAGGCTCTTCATAAAATTATGTATTATGCAGGCATTCAGATCTCAGTAATTGGGATTGAACTGAGTTGAATAATTTGGAAGCAACGGAAGGATTCTAATATGTATGATGCACTTGTAATAATGATTTTGCCCTATATGTATGATTTTACCCAAAACATAGACCAGTGCTTTTATCACAAATGAGAAACATTTGTTTCTAAACCCCATATACCTTAAGATTTGCCCCATGTCTCCTTGTTTTTCTATGCTATAGGACTAGAAGGAATCAGTCCAGGCATTTATTTATCCTTCCATCATCCAGGAACCTCCAACTGGGTCATTGTGCAACCTTCCTCTCCTCCAATGAGAATTTACCCATTTTCTCCTGTCTGTCCTGATAACTTCTGCCCCTGAGTCTGAGCCTTATTTATCCTGCTCCCCTGAGGACAGTTTAGACAAACTGTTGAGGGACAATTTTTATCCTGAAGCAAAGACAAGACAGGAATGTTCTGGATCATGTTGCCTTTTTCTGTAGTTGAAATCCTTGTGTTACCATTAGTGAAAGGGTCATGAGTTTTCTGACTTTTTTAGTCTACCAGAATCTAGATAATTTTCTTATTATTTATATATTTTACAGAGCTTACTTTGGTGGAACTTCAGGTGTCAAAGTGGTTGACACCTAGTAGTAACCACTGGCTAGAAACATGATTTTTTGTTTACCAGGTGAATGGACAGCATCAGAGCAATCAGGGCTGCTGGGCTGTGAGAAGCTCGTGGCCCTTTACAGGTGTTTGATATTCTGGGAGAGGGTTATGACTGTGGACTTGGATGTCTCCTGATCTCCTACCTTGGTGCTTTTCCATGTTGCACAAATATTTAAATAAGTGGGAATGGAGGAGGAAAGGGAGCCTGACTGAGTAGTGGGTAGCATGTTCTTCTGGGATGCAATTCAAGTTAAGGTCTCTCCTTCAGTGAATATGTGGAAGCTTTTGAAAGCCTTGGTTACATCTTGATATGATGGGAAATTTTTCAAAACCTTGAAAAGCTTCTTGTGTTGAAAAAATATTTCCCTGCAGCTTTAGTTACTAGTTTGCCATTCTATAGGTTGGCTTTCTTTTCTGTTGGACACATCATGCATGATATAATGGTTTTGGCATTGATGTGGTGTGTGAAATAATGTCAACAAAGAGAGAATGATGAAGTTTTTTTCATAAAAAGTCTGGAAATTTAAATGAGCTGATTTCCTTATAAATGGAATCCTCTTTACATTACATCTCCATTTTTGTGCTGTGTGGTCATGAGCACGGGTCAGCCAAGGTGACACTGAATTCCAACAGACCTTCCTCACCTTCCCAGTGTGAAGCCAAAGGCAAACATGAGGCACAGAGATCTGGGTGGAGATATGTACTCCTGTCTGCATGAGGGCTCAAAATAAAGGTGGAAAGGCTCGTTTGCCTCTCCATTTGTATCTCTGGACATATCAGACACGACCTGGTTCCAATGGACAATTGCACAATGTAGCCATTCAGGTATATTGCATCTATTGAAAACTGTGGGAGTGTGAAGACTGATGTGCTGTAACATGGGGTACCAGTGGCACACCTGCTTGTACAGGTGAAGTTTGTGTAATACACTTTGTCTTGTACAGGCAGCAGTGCTGTAGAAGACCTTTTAGATAGGTCTTGGCAATTAAAAAATACCTGTACTTTAAGAAAATGTATACATAGTAGAAAGAATGTGCTACTGGCACAGACTTCAGGTGTCCTGAGTTCTCCATGAGGGAATGCAGCATGGATGGGTGCCAGAGATGTGCATGTCCTTGTGTAGCATTTTCTTGTAGGCCAAGTAAATTAGCTCAGAGAAGCATGTGACTTTTTTTTCTCAGAAGTGGTATTTCTGTCAAAGGGATTGTACTTTAAGTGCAAACTCATCTGCATTTTTACAGCTTATTTTTGAGGTCCTTGCTAGTTCCATGCTAGCTTTTTTAGCTGTAGTTTTGCTGTGGCCTATCCCTATATAACAGTGCAAATGTGTATCTAACAACACACAATTCCTGGAAAAAATCCTGAGATAATGTGTGAACAAAAGAGCTGAACACTGAATGAGGCAGTAGATTTCAGTTTCAAGCTTCTTAAACTTTAGTCACAGAAGAGAATAAAATGAGGTGCTGTAGAATAGGTTGTAGAATAGATTCTCCCCTGTATTTGTGACCGTGTAGTTCAGTGTAGAGTCATTCCTTTATGGCAAAGCCGTGAGACAATAGCTGCAAAAGATTGAGTGCCAGACAATGGCAGTTTAAAAGGAGGGGATTTTAAGACAGGAAAGTTACAGGGGAGAAAAACAAACATAAAAATTATTCAGATTGCCAGCAACGCTTTGAAAATAGAAAGCATAGGAAGCATGAATTGTAATAAAAATTTCAGTTTTCATGAACTACCTGATAGATTAGAACACTGTACTGCGTAAACATTATTTACCTTCAAACTGGCAAGATGTTGTAAACTGTCTTGCAATGAACAGTGCAACACACTGAGCAACAGTAAAAAATGCTTTCACTTTTTTGGTGTTGACCAGTTTAAAACTATCGCCACAGTAGGTTTTCATTAGCACTGCCTGCTTGGATTGGCAAATATATTAGATTCGATGGGACTAGGTGAAAGAAGAAACGCTAGTAGCAATTTTCCTTGTGTGGGCTTTTTTTATATCTTCCTCTTTGGAGCTCCAGCAAATGCAAGCATGTCTTCCTCAATTAGGCAAGCCTAAAAGCTACAAGGAGTGCGTGGACTCCTGAATGTGCAGTAATTTATGTTTATCAATTCAGTGCACATAGTTTTTTTGACATGTGCTTCCTGCCTGATTTTCTAACAATCCTTTATTTTCCACAGGTGGCCGTGATAAACGAGGTGGTCCTGTCTTGACCTTCCCAGCCCGCAGCAATCATGACAGAATAAGGCAGGAAGACCTTCGGAAACTTGTGACTTATTTGGCCAGTGTGCCAAGGTAAAGCTAGAAAGAAAACACTTCAAAGCTCAGGGTGGATGGGTGGGTAGGGAACTTGTTCTTGGCGGTTGCTGATTTCCAAGCATTAACATTTAGTACCTTCAGTTCTTGGGGTGGAGGAACAAAAGTGTTCCCTTCCTCCTCCTGTGTACACTCTGATGGTTTTTATCACACACGTGGCAATGCAGGAGCCCCAGAGCAGAGGCACTGTGAGCAAACCCAGGCTTCAGGCTCCTCACAGCAATGAGGAGCCTCCTTCCTCATGTTTCTGTGCAACTGTTTTAGAGGAGTGCAAAGGAGGAGGTGCTTAGAGGTCTGCAGTTAAATATAGCAAGCTGGAGAGAGCCTGCTGTCTTGTTGTTGCTTTTTAATACCTTGTGGGAGGTTCAGGAGAGCTGGGATAGGCAACTGTAGCTGTTGGGGAGGAGAGCATGCACGTACGAGGAGGCAAATCTTCCTGCTACAGCACTTCCCAGAGATTTCTATGAGCTGGGGAAGGAGCATAGGTGTACTTCGGGGGAAGCTTTCAAAGAAAGGCATTTCAGATTGTTCTGAATGTAAACCAGCACCTTTCACCACATTAGTCCCTGTGACTCTCCTTCAAGAAGCCAGTCCCCATCCTTTTCCCAGGGATGCTGGAGGAAAAGTTTGTTGCCAAAGCATATTTATTTTTGCAAGCTTTGGGGGACTGTTTATAGGGCTCGGTGCCTAGGCAGGTATTTCTGGTCTAGTCTCAGAGAGTACAAAGTTTTGTATGCCCTCATCCAGCTTCCTTTTCATGTTTTTAAGCTTGCCAAATATCCTTGCCCAGTAACCACTGCACAGGCTATTGAGGTGAATGTTATCCACAGGCAGGTGAGGGGCTGAGAAGGGATGCATAGGGTTGCAATAACACCCTGTGCCACCCAGAAACTCCTTCTCTTTTAAACCTCCAGAGCATGACCTGTTCAAGAGTGCTCATGTTTTTGCAAAGAGTGTGAAGTTAGGACATGAAAGGCAGAGGGATTGGCTGCATCTGGAAGTCAAGAGGTAAGGGTCTCAGATTAAACATGGGGTGTGCAGAGAACAGAGGTTGTATTTGGTATGGAAGAGGGGTAAGGGTCCTTTGGAGACTCATCACTCAATGAGAGAGTGAGTGCCAAATGCAGCCATACGTACCAGATCTGCCAGTGCTTGTTCCCTGGACATCTTTAGTCCTCTGGTGATGCACTTTTTGCTGTGTTGAACTTTTGGTCATCAAGGTTTTATTAATAAGCTGAGTCTCTGAATCTGTTGGCTTTTCCTCTCACCTGCCCCCCCTTTTATCCTCTAGCCAGCTCTATTTTCAACCATATTGAGACATTATGGACATGCTGCAGGGGTGGGAAAGCAGTAGGTCACTCCCTGGGAGTGCATGTCCCAAAGCTTGGCAATCCCCTTCCAGCTGCTGCAGTAATGAAACTGCTCTCTTGCATCTTATTTTTAACATGGTCACAAGTATGAAAATTACATTGCTTGGTGTTGCAAGCAATTGCAAAGCAAAAACGACCTTCTAATATGTCAACCTTTTTTATTAATTGCTTTTCCCTCATGGAGGTGGCAGTAATAGCAAGATACATCCTTCTGTTCCCCACTCTCACACAACTAAATTGATTAGCTCAATCTTTGTTGCTGCTTTTGGTTGCCTCACCCTGACTCAGTGCAGCAGTGATTTTTCTTTGATGATGCAGATGCTGGGGTCAGAGGTATGTGCTGAAGGAGCCAATACAAGACCCAGCTGCCTGTCTCTCTAGAAACACTCAGAAAACATTTCCCCTTCTGGTCCCCACTGCAAAGCCTTGTTCTGCCCTGATGTGTGATGCCTTTGGAGCTCATCTCTGAGGACATTCCTCCTTCTGATGCAATCTCCCATCATGAAACTGTGCCCAGCAGTGAGGGGCTGGCTTGGCATGAAGCATTTTCGCCAGCTTCCCAAAAATCCTTGCACATTGGACCTCTGGAGACATTAACTAGAGTACTGTCTCCTTCTTGGGATATTGCACCTGGAGATGTGTGGAGCAGAAAGCAGCAAGAGTGATCTAATGTCTTGAAAAAGTAGCCTGTCAGGGAAGGATTAAAAGGGTAGAGGTTGAGCAGCCTAGAGAGTGAGAAGGGTCTGTGAAAGCATTTTGTGATGCTGCAAAAGGAAAGGATTTGCAGGGCCAAGGCAAAGAAAAGTCTTACACTGAAGAAAGTGAAGCTTAGATTGGATATAAGGAAAAGATTTCTAAGCAAGTAATCTAATTTCTTAAATCCTTCCATTACTGTATAGGCAAACCTCTGGCATGGGTATAAATGTTACAGAGAGGGTATGATAGATGAGGAGGTGATTTCCCTTGGTTCCTCCTAGTCCTTGTTTTGTCTGGTGCCACAGATGTGAACTTGCTGCTGTAGGAGGGAAATGTGACCACGAACTTCATGGGTCTGGCATGTGGGATTATGTAATGTGTGGTGTAAAGAAATCCTTAAAACTCTTTTTCTCTAAACGTTTTTTTCACTTTAACACGGGCAACCAACAGAGCTTTCAAACTTATTTGCTTTTTGGAAATAAATATGTGAAAGGAGCAGTTGGAATTACTATCACTGGTTCTCATGTTTATTCCAAGATGAATGCTGTAGTGACTAACTGCATCAGCCATCCACCAAAATAAATAACTTCATTAGCAGATACTCTGAACAGGATGTCAGGAGAAACTGCTCTGATGTTAACTGCTAAAAGGAAAAGAGTTTTTTGTGCTAGCTGAAAAACTAGAAATTCTTTTTTAGGAAAGAGAGAGTGTAATTTATCATATTGACACCAGGATAATAATTCTTTCTTTATTCCTGGTGCATTGGTTTCTGAGTGAGACAGATTGCTATCCACGCTGATACAATCTGTCACTTAACCCTTGCTTTATATCTTAATGGAAGGGGCAGAGGTGGCGCAGTGCCGGGAGCCCTGAGCAGGTACGAGATTGGTGATGAAATGTGATGATAGATTAGGGTAAGTGAGACCAGGGTCTCGCTAGCACTTTTCAAAGTTTCTGATTCAGCTTTCCGCAGTTCCTCCTTCAAAACCAGAATAATAATGTGGGCTTTCTGAAAGCAGCTATGTGGGCTTGAGTTACAGCAAAATAGTGAGGGCTTTCATGCAGCTGGAAATCACGGTCAGGCAGGTGCCTGCAGGCAGTGGGGTTCCCTGTGTGGCTGCCTGGGGGTGCAGATCTAGGAACACAGTTTGTTCCTATCCCAAAATGGTAACCTTTCAGTCCACAGTGCCTGAGGTGACTTAGGGCTCCTGGAAAATTCAAAAGCCTGACCCTGCAGTCTTGAGTACGAGGAGGAGTCTGTGACTGGGTATCTGGCACTGTGAACGAACATGGTCCTGGTTTGCTGCCCTATGTTGGTTCTTTCAAGCACATCATGAGGTCCTTTTCTCCAACAGTTCCACTGTAATTAGTTACTAAGAAACAAAAACGCTATTCATTAGGTGTAAAGATAATTGCCACGGATTCCAAGTTTCTACCACTCTGCCATTTTCTGCTTGGTTCACATTTGCACTAATACTTTCTGGGTAGGCGAAGCTGTATTTCTTGTGAATCAGGATAGCTCCTATTTACATGCAAATTTAAATGGATGCCATGTTTGGAAATTTGGAGGGTGTGACTGAATCTAGGATAACAGTGGTGTTTATGATCAGGGGAGCTGAGGGGGAATCTTCTGGCCTTGATGAGGATTTTATATTTTAACACCAGTACAGTGCCATCTATTCCAGTACACTGAACTTTGATTTATATGTGTGGAAATGAAACTAGCACCAGGCCAATCTCCTCTGCGAGCCCTTTGGAATCGAGAATTAAGTTATGTGTAGGCTATAGGAGGATAAAAAGGAGACAGAATATTATTAGCCTGAGTTATCTGTTTGCATGGTGAAGCAATATGATGAAGGAAATGTTCTCTGTCAGCTATAGTGAATCTTCCGGCTGAACACATCCATCTGTTCTGGAGCCAGGATAAGCAATCTTCTGTGCTCTCTGCAGAGGGGGAAACCTGAGATGCCTCGGAGGCCTTTGTTTTTAAAGACATCTACTTTTTATTTGTCTGTTCAAAAACCTGCTCAAATATTTCCCTGTTCTGGGGGACATCCAGGGCTCATAACAGCAGCAAAGTGTTTCCAAGGGCCAGCCCTGTGCATTTGAACAGCTCCTCAGAGCTGCCTCAGTTTGATGAAAGGTGCTGGGATCAGTAAAGCAACTGAAGCGCCTCTAATAATTAGTTCAGTGACTGAGGCTTTGTGAAATTAGAAGAACAATACAGAGGATGGCAAAATGTAGCAGTACTTGCCCACTCTTGGATTTATTTTAAGCTCTTCTCTGGTGACCTCTGGTACTGTGTATATTAGCTCCTCTGGCCAGGAGCAGTGTGAAACTTGTTTTGTTGATTGATAGGAATTAAACACTAGAGCTCTTCTTTCTGTTATATTATCCTAGCACAAAAGGAGCTTTTGAGGACTTTTTTTCCTGGAGGCTATGGTAGATCTACAAAAATAACCATCTATTTAAAAAATAACACCAGGGACTTCGTACTAATTTTAGTAACTAAATATCTGGTGCCATCAATAAGATAATTATTGCATCATAAGCTAGTATCAAAATACCTCAGTAAAAAATGAAGAAACTGAGTCTAATGGAGGTTTAGAATTTTCTTCAGATATAACTTGATTTAACAAATAATTGTAAAGTATTTTGGAGAAAGAGACTCATTAGGAGAATATAATTGATATGAGTGCTGGGAATTTTGAGAGCCTTCTGCCCCTCAATAATCAATTCAAAACCAGCCTCTACTGTATTTGGTGCTGGTATGTGGTCTTATTATCACCATTTGTTAGGAACTGGGGGAGTTTGTTGAAATAATGGTGGTCTCCCCTTGTCCTACTAAAAGGCTTCTGACCACACTGCTCTGTTTTGCTTCCTGTGCCCCCTTACTGACCACCTCAGGAACAAGTTACATGTTCACTACTTGTTGGAGATCAGGTCTTCGGATGAGGATATTTGATTTTCTTACTGCTGTGGTAACAACCTGTTGAGACATTTTATTCCTAGATGAGTGAACAGTGGCTGTAATTGATGTTGTAATTCTGCAGTAAGTGTCTACAGCTGCAAGCTTGACAACTCCCATTTACCAGAAGCTGTTAGAAAATGTGGACTTCCTAGAAGTGCAGAGGGAGTGACAAGAGCTGTCAGAGCCTGGGGAGCAGGAGTTAGGAGAAGAGATTGAAGGTGTTGGGAATGCTTATGTTAGAGAGGGAAAGTAAAAGTGGTGTGTTACAATCCACTCATGCAATACTGAGCTAAAGTAAACAGTTTGGTCTCAATGTGCGTGGCAAATGGGACAAAAATAAACGGGTTAAAATTAATAGATTGAAGAACTGAAGAAGGTTTCTGTAACATCCCCATCTTGGAGACCCTGTTAGAAGGCATATCAGGAAGGACCCAAGTCTTGTCACTCCTGTCTTGCAGAAGAGGGATGAAAACAGTCTCTCCAGCTCTTGTAACACTGCTTTGTATGAAGATGTGAGTTTGTTTGAACAGGTACATGATTTTGATTTCCTATATTTATTTGTAATCCCTGGAATTATTTTTTTAATCAGCTCAAGCCTAAGGTAGATGGGGAGACTTCAGTATCAGTTTCTAAATTACTTCCTGCTTTCATTGCCTGTTGCTGTGTTTTGGGATAGCATGAGGTCTGATCTTGAAGAGCTCTGGTCATAAAGGAGATGTCTTCTTTTCCTCTGCCCTCCATGGGAGCCGAGTGTGCCCTGAGTGGTTCCAGCTTGGTGAGCTGCTGAGTTTGATAACAGTGCAAGTGTTTCAGGTCTGGTTTTGTGAAGAGCAACACAAATAACATGATACAGAGCTTTGCAGTTAATGTACTGTGAATTGCACATCTCATGTAGCCTTTTTCTTCTAAAGACTAGTAAAGGGCAGGATAGACTGGGCTCTGCACCTCACTTATACTGGTGGCCATCAATATGGGTCTGACACAAGCATCTCTCTACTGTGAAATAGGAGCAAATGAGAGTAACTTGATGTTAATATTGAAACATCATCATGAAGATTTGATTGCCTTGTTTCAGAACATGAGTTTGGGAACTCAAATAGATAAATAAATTAAAGTTTCTTATTATTTCAAAACTGAAATCCTTATTTGAGGTAAATTCCTTAAAGGACATAGAAATTGCTTTGTAAATCCTTTTGCAAGTTTTGTGTCTTGTGTGCATAATTTTTTGCACCATTTTGGAGGACCTTAAAATCTGTTACTGTTTCTTCACACTAAACTCTACAATATTTCTATGTTCTTAAGTATAGCTTGGTCCATTTCATTATATTTTAATTGTATTCCAATAAATAATTGAAATTGCTGATTGCCACATGCAGAGAAACTGGGATTTCAACTTGTCATTGTGTTTTTAAGCATTCTATTCAACACTCAACATCTGCTTAATTTTAGACTATAAATCTGCAATTGAAAACAGTTAATATGAAGGAATCCCTCATTTGTTATGTCTTAATTATTTCCAAGGCAATTGTTTTATTTTACAGTGTAGGGGAGGGAGTTCAGTTTTCTCTTACTGCCAACCATACAGACTCATGCTGAGATTTCAAAGTCATATTGGATTCTTTCTGGTTCATCTGATATCTCCAACAAAAATTCAGTGGGCTAATTTGAAGATTTAGGATTGCAGAGGTAGCCCTATGTGCCACGTTTAACATACAAAGAAAATGCACAGGTCTGGAAGAGTTCCTTTTCCTGGCACTGGGCTGTTTTCCAGTCCAGTGAGAGCTCAGTCATGCCTTCTTCAGTGGAGCCAGGGGATAGGGCTTGAGGAGGACACCCATCCAATGAAATAAAAGGTCAGTGTTTTACTTTGTGCTCTTTCCAGGCAGCAAAGCAAGTGCCTTTACCCAGTTCAGGTCCAATGCCTTTTGGTTTTACTGGTCTTTTTTGCTTCAGCCCTACCCTGGCTGTTGTGTGTTTCTCCTCACCACATGCAGTGCGTTCAGGCTATATCTTTACAGCAGCCAGAAGAATGGCAGCAAGAGGAGTTCTTCCCCATCTTCCCACATCCTCTACACAGAAAACAGCCAACAGGCTGCCCAGCCATAGCTCTGCAGCACCACCACACCTGGCTTCTCTGTTGCTGGGAGAGGAGGGCTTGGATGGCTGTTAAAATCCTCTGAGTGAAGTCAGGGATGCCTGTGGCAGGGATTTCCCAATAAAGCCATGGCCAAGGGAGACTGACCTGGAAACAGCTATCTCCTCTATGGGTGGTGATTCCATGCAGAGCAGCATCAGCTGAGCCTTCTTGAGTGTTGATGGGCTTTGCCAAGGAGTCTGTCTCCAGGGTCTGAGCTTTGCCAAGGCCATCAGCAAACCCATCTGTCTTCTCAGAGGAGCCTCAGATGCTTCTCAGCTCCCCTGCATGTGCTCTCTTACACAGGATGGGTGCCTGCCCCGGGCAACTGCTCCCCATGTCACTGAATTTCTGTTACTGATGTTATAGGTAGTGCATGACTACATTTCCAGTGGGAGTTCAGGCTGAAAAGGGTTTTGCTTGGATTTCTCCAAATCTGGAGCAAACAGTAAAACAACTCTCCTTACCATGCATGCTGCCACTGCCAGGATGCAGGAGCCACCATGACCGATTGACACCCAAAGGTGCCAGCAGGATCTGGGGCCTGATCCCATGCCCTCCCATCCCATCCTATCCCCTGAGCTGCACTGCATACTCTGCTTTTTGAGCTCTGTCCAGGCCCTCAGCCTGAGGATTAGATCAACACTGTTCCTCCTCCCAAATGGCTTTTGCATGTTGGTTGTACCGGCATTTGCTGCTTGGAAGAAGGAGCTGAGGTGATGGAGAAAAGGCAGAAACTTGTAAACTGGGATATATTCTGCACTGATGAGGGAGCTGTCAGGCACCACAGACTGTTATAAATTTTATGCAGAGCATCATTTTCTCTGTCCTCTTCCTCAGTGGCTCTCTGACAAGTGGTTTGTGAGTCTGCAGCACACCCCACTGAGCTGCCCTCCCTGGCCTGTGCTGTGCTTGTGCTTATGTAAAGCTGTTGCATGTTTCTCATGGGCCTTTTAACCATCAGACCTGTGGCTCCACAGTACTCTGAGAAGTTCGGGCAGCAGCGACTGGGAGAATTCCTTGGAGAAGTCAGGTTTGTGCTAATGTGAGCAGTAATTCAGAAAAGCTAAAATTAGCAGACAGACATTTTGTGGGAACGCTGTGCTGGCAGCAGAGCTGGCACTGGCTGTGTGTGGTTCCCTCCTGAAGCTGTCAGCAGCCGTCAGTGGAATATGCAGTGGTTCAGCCAATCCTAACTTTGCTTTTAGGTGATCTCTTTCCTACGGTTTTTGCAGAGACTGTAAAATAGTTTTTGTCTTGTTCCACTATGGATGCTTGTGTTCCTCATCAGTAACTCCAGTATGTGCTATATCTTCTTTATTCCCACTAATTATTACAATTTGGAAGTGGCTTATGCCATCCTCTTCATGAATGTCATTAGAGGCAGGAAAACAACTGCTGTGCTTTGTTAAGGGTATCTTAATGTCATTGGAAAGCTCTTCTAAACCCCCATGGAGAATGGATGAGACCTTTATTGTGTGCCAATATGGAGCAAGTAATGGGAGACACAGAAGTGGAGTTGTCTCAGCCCAGACTGCCTGGTCCTTATTCTTCCTCATTGGATTCAGGGAACTGTTGTGGATGCTGTTCCAAAGTCTGGATTCTCCAGTGCACAGCTTGGGTAGGACTGAGAATGCATTTTCAAGAATGTATTTTTATTCTCCAAATGGATGATAAAAAGCTTATGCCATCATGCTGTCAGTCACTGTTAAACCAAATCTGTCAGAGAAGACTCTCAAGAATATTAAATTCCTATAAATTTAATGAGAATAGACAGCTGCATCAAGGGAAGAGACCTAATTAGTGTCCACAGAGAGGGAAAGGTGGTCTGAACTCGGCCCTTAGTAGAGACTGGAGGTATGGGGTATCTCCAGAGCACAGAAAAGGCACATTTGCTATTAACTGTTAGAGAACTGATGTGCAAACCACCACCAAGGGTTTGGCAGTTCCCACACTCATAAAAGCACATGCTAGTCTATGGTATTAGAAACTGGATCTTACTTAAATAGAACAATGACCAATTCATGGTAACTTGTGGGATTGAGCAGGCTGATGGTCCTATAGCATGGAAAATACAGGTTGGGACTGGCAAAATTTTTTTCAGAGGTTGGGATGCTCAATTCCCTGCTGTTTGCGAAGGGAATTGGTATCCAAGTTTGGTAGACAGTTGTAAATCTCATCAATGGTTCCTTCTCATTTTCCACAAGGTTCTTCTAACTGAGTCTGTGGTATTTTATGTCTTCCTTGTGGATCCTGGCCCTGCTTCAGAGTTCCCTGTGGATCCTCCAGGGCTGTGTGCAGCAAAATGTAATTGTAACTATGTGGTGTGAGATTGTTGGGCTACTTAGATGAGGAGAAAAAAGAAAGAGCGAAAGAAATATTTGTAAGTCAAAGTAAAATCATAAATAATAAAAATAATTCTAGACTCTCTCCTTTCCCCCCAGGAAAAGGCAGAGAAGTGTAACGCAGATGTGCTTTTGGCTTGGCAAACCTTGTCTGGTCTGTAACATGTGCCACAGTGTACTTTGCTGCTATTAACAAGGGAGCTTTGGTTTCCCTGACTGTACACGGGCTTTATTTTATTTCTAACTTTAAAGAGAAACTTCAGTCTCTGGAGAATTTTCAGGCAATGTAATATTTTAGCAAGTTCCTTTGTGGTACTTCACCAGAAAGCCATAGCACCAAAACAGCTTTCCCTTGTCCTTCAACTGCTTCCGGGGAAGTATCTTCTTCCTCTTGCACATACCTGCACTACAGTGCAAACAAAAGAAAATAGGAACCTGCCGTAGGCTCAATGCTGCATTTACAAGGGACATCCTTGCTGAGAGATCCTTTTGGCTAAAGTCATTTAATAGAAATCGTAGTGGAGAACTGGCTTTGTGTCTCTCTCTGAAAATTGTAGCAGCAGCAGTTCATCTCCAGCCAGATCCAGGATATATCTTTCCTGTGCTGTTCCCCCACTTCAAATGTGAATACAAGAAGAATTGACAACCTCTAATATTTATGCAGTGTTATTAGCAAACTTTCACTAGAAGGAGAAGTTGAGTTTGATAGTTGGTTGGGTTTTTATAGAGCACCTGGCAAGCCAGATGCTTCTGCTATTGATGTTGTCATTGAGGATTGAATAAATATTACTTTTTGAAGTTTAGTTTGAGAGAATTACTGATTAAAAACCTTTGCTTGTTAAAATTCAACACTTTTTCCTCCACCAACCCTAAACCAGGGTCCAGCATCAAAGCAGTTTTAAAATGTACCCATTTAAGGAATAGAAATAATATGGATACCAACACAGCACTAATACAGAGATGGGTGGCACCCCTGGTAGGAACTTTATGGTATTTTAAAAAACACATTGTACCTCTACATGAGGCTGTGATATTTTGGAACTCCAGGGGGTGTTTTCAAATTTCCCCTGCAGGTTACCGTTCTGCACAGCATGGTTCTTGGCTTTGAAGATGTGGAAGACTTTCAGGTCAAGAATGAATGCTGTGTTCTGAAGTGCTGTTGCATAGTATTAAGCTGCTCCATGGGCAAACATCATGTCCCATTGGGAATAAAAGGGGTTTTTTTCCCTTAGAGAACTCCAAGTGGGTTTCCTGTACATGTTTCATCAACTGTGCACATACGCTTTGTATGTCATATAGAAAAGGCATACATACTATCAATCATGGTGGATGGAGACTAATACTCCTTAAATTTTATGGCTATAAACTATACATCTAAAATAGTTCCCCATCATTCCTCTTTATTTGAGTGTTAATTTAATGGTAGTGAAGAATTAGCTGCAAGAAAGGTAGGCTTCTGGTACTGATTACTGTTCTTTCTTGGCATAGTACCAACAACATCCCTGGCTACAATGATTTAATAGGTCTCTTCTATCTTAGTCTTCTGTGATTCAGCAGCTGACTGCCCTGGAGGCCAACGTCCTCTGCTAATGCAGCAATGCAATTTTTTTCCTTCAATTGCTTTTCTGTTGTGCATCAGTCCTAACTGGAGACTAAAATTGCATTCCCTTTTCAGTAGACTTAGCCCACCAGATAAGGACTGTGTTTCTTAGGAGCTCTGCTCATGTCTTTTGTGATTTTTGTAGATGGTGATCAGATGGAGCCTCAGGTTTCATTTAGGTCACCCATTTAAATCACATTTTTACTAAGGTAGGAAACCTCAAAGAAAGTACACAGTCAGTGCTTTCTGAATTGTAGTTTAGGACTCAACATTGGGTGATCTTCTCCCTTGGTTTAACTGTATAATCTGAATTTACCAGTCCATACAGGAGACACCTTGCAAACGTTTGGGAAACCAAATTAGCTGATATTTTTACATCTTGAAGATAGAAAACCCTAAGTGGTTTTATTATAGGTATGCTGTATGAGGCAGAAATACACATCCCTTTAATAGAGTGCACTGATTAGACCTCTAATTTCTGGGTGCTCTGTTTGGAGCACTGTGTAAGAAATTGGCCACATCCTACATCACTGCCTGACCTTAGAAAATGCACTTGAAAAACCTGTCTCATTACAAATGTACCATTTTCTCATGCAGTGATTCTTTGGAGTATGAGAACAACTTAGGAGAGAACAGTAATTCCAAAACCCAACCTAAATAAAAAGCAGGTGTCTGATTAACTAGTGGTTGATCTTCCACATAGGAAGAATGGATAAAAAAAATCTTCCTGGTTAATAAACTGTTAGTCTAAGAATTAAGCAAATAGACAATATGTTCTTTTTCCTTAAGACCTCTTTTTTTCCTCTATTCACAAGATGGAACTAAATGCTTACGACACTGATTAATCACATCCAATTTTGTGGTTATGTCTCCTTACTTCTTCATTCTTCTGTTTCTACAACATTTGTAATTTAGTTCAGAAACTGCATCTGGCGAAGCAAACATTTCTGGGATCATAGATTAGTTTAGATTTTGCTTCTCACTGGAGATTTGTGGGTAGGAGCTGCAATTCCATTCCAAAATCTAATTAAAAAGCAGGTACATAGGAAAGTAGTGAACAATCTTACCCATAGGAAGAATGTCTGGGAGCTCTGCTTTGTAAATGAACTGTTAGTCTAGGAATCAAATACACAAGCAATATGTACAGGTTTTTTAGGGTTTCATTCTTCTCTATTCACAAGGCAAAACTTGACTGTTATATCATTCCACTTACCAGGCTTACTGGAAATCTCAGTTTCTTTTTAATTTCCAGAACAGCTACCTCAATGATTTTGCAGTATTGAATTGAACATGGTAGGTGACAGGAAAATAAGGTCAGCTAAAAAGGTTTCCTTGGATTTTCCTTTAGGAATGAATTCTGTAGGACACTTCACCTCTGTATTTTTATGGACTGTTAAATTGTATCTGTGGTATAATAGCATCAGCAGCACTTATTGGATGACTTGTTGGGCACTACTAATTATATGAAAAAGGCATAAATTTTTATTACATAAAATCCACTCAATACCTTTGAGAAAGCAGCCACTTAAAAATCCACCTGCTCTAACTTTGACACGAGGTTTAGAAATATTCATTTTTTGTATTTCATAAGTTCCCGAGGGCACTTGGAAAATTAAAGCAGACATGTTCAAATAAGGTCCAGAAAGTGGAATAATATAAATCAAATGGATGTATTGAATACAGTACCAGTGCAAAGTTGTCTTGATCTCTATTGCAGGGCTTTTGATATTGGTAACAAGTCAGTGTTTTCAGGAGCTGAAGTCCATCTTGCCAATATTGTGCTCACATTGCGCTTTTAGATGTAACTGACTTATAATTGTTTTTACAAATGAAAATATATTTTTCCCTTTTTTTTTGTGGGAGTATACAAATGTACGAAGAACTTTAACTCATGCTGCTTGAAAAGATGCCAGAAATCAGATGCATAATTAGGGATTCTGTTAAAAGTCTAATTCCTGCACCTGTGAACATTTTTTTGGCACATAGTTTTTTGAATCCTTGCTTTTCTTTTTGTATTTCTCCTTCTCTTGGCCAAGATGTGAATTCCTTTTCAAAGGAAGTTGTCAGAGATCTTCTGGGGTGTAATTTTGTTGAAGTCCAATATAAAAAGGTGGTTTCCTCTGCTTTTATTGTTGAGTGAAATACTCTAAAGCATAACATTAGACCCTGTTTTATTTAACACCTGATTACTTGCGACAGAGGTCTTTAAGATCCTTCTTAACATGTTACACCTTAAGATGATACAACAGATTATGACAGTATTCTCATAATGTGGGTTTGTTCTTGCAGTGCTAAACTGGAATGTTTCCAGTGCTGAGGCACTTTGTGTGCTACATTACATAGGTTCAAATATTGGTCAAGTTCTAACAAAACTAAGGATAAACTATTGTAGTTAGATGAGGCAGAGAAGAGCAAAGAAGTCGCTATCACCAGATGACGTAACAGGATTTTTTGGATGGATTTTAAGGTACTTGGATGCAAATTAATGTATCAGGTAATTTTATGGGTGAGTTTCAATTGATTTACCACACCATTAGCTCTTCCTACCTTTGATAGGTGCCTCCTGTGAAGATCACAGGATTCACCTGATGTTTCTTTCAGGCTACAGCTGACTTCAACAGAATCTGAATTAACTAGAAATACGTATCTGCTCTGCAAACAGAATCAAACAACAAATGAATCTCAAAATCAGACTAGACAGGATCTGTCTAGGCAGCCATTACCAAGCCTATGACTTTTTGATAACTCTTCTATGTCTTAAGACAGAACAAAAATATTTATTCACTGTGTATATTGCCAGGGGCATAAGAAGGAAATCATCAAGGTGGAAACATGCATTCACCATATCTGCTCTTAGTCACAAATGAAAGGAGGATATCAATACTTTTTCAGCCTAACACATTAATTTACTACAATAAACTTGGAAATTGATGCAAGAAGTCAACCAAAGCAGTAAAAGGCCTGCCTGGCCCGCAGGCCTCTGCTTACCGTGTCCTTTTCCTAATTCTTATTTAAGTACTGTCATCCTCCTCCAGAAAACCAGTCAAGTGTGATCAGAAGTCCATCCATATCCAGCAAGTGTAAACATGTGCTTCATGCACCATCTTAATTGCTTAATCAAGCTCCTTCTATTGTGAGGCACAACCATACAAACAGGAACCATATGGAAGATATTTTTATCAGATGGACCATAGGATTAAAGAAACATGGTCATTGAACATTGCTGTCCTTAAAAAACCCAGTATTAGGATACGACTGCATCCATGCAGCATCTCCACAATGTGATAATTCAGGCAGCAACCATTGTCATGGATTCAATCTTACCTCTTTATTTTCACATACCAACAACCTGTGTGAGCTTGCTTGGTGGACATAAACACACATTGGTAACTATTTTAGAAGAGCTTAC
This sequence comes from Calyptomena viridis, assembly GCA_013390005.1. Taxonomy (NCBI): domain Eukaryota; kingdom Metazoa; phylum Chordata; class Aves; order Passeriformes; family Eurylaimidae; genus Calyptomena; species Calyptomena viridis. The sequence goes on along the minus strand of WEIV01028664.1, from coordinate 48,842 downwards.
ATCAAAGAAGGCTGAAACAGTTATTTACATTTGTAATCAGGAATTACAGAAAATACAGGAATAGTCAGTTCTATTTAGAGGCACTAGTTTAGTGG